>VWZF01004267.1:47480-169326 GCA_013396755.1 Sclerurus mexicanus
CGCTGCCAACCCTCCCAGGCACCAGCCAGGGCCGACCCTGCCCAGCCTCCCCCTCAGCCCAAAGCACCTCCAGGGGCTTCTCCCTCGGCAGTTCGCCCTCCTCGCCAAACCCATGAGCCGCCCCGGGACGCCGGCAACAATGGGGCCCGGTCCGGGGCTCTCCGCCCGCCCAGGGGTCACCACTGGTCCCCCGCCCCTTCCCCTCCTCACCTGCGGACTCACCTGAGCTCCCACCGCGGCGGCACCGCCGGGGTTCCCGTTCGTACCCCCCGCCCTCCGCCGGCGCCCTGCCCGCTGCCCCCGTCGCGCCCTGGGATTTGTAGTCCTGTCGCCGCCGCCCTCCGCCCCGCTTCCCTTAGCGGGCCCGCGGACGCGAACTACAACTCCCAGCAGCCCCCGCGGCGCGCCCCACCTGTGCCCCGCTCCCCGCAGGTAAATGCGCTCACCCGGCCCTTCGCGTGACCTGATGGGAGAGCGAGTCCCGCAGGGCGGGCAGGGCGCGGCGGTGGCGGGGCGCTGGACTACAGGTCCCGGCGTGCCTTGCGCGAGCGCCGCCATTTTAGGCGTTGCCTGGCAACGCTGACGCGGCGGGAGGCAGAGGGAGGCGGCGGGGCGAGGCCTGTGCGCCCACAAATCTTGAAAATGCCGGGAATTCCGGGAAAGGAGGGAATGGGTTGCCCATGTGTGCATGCCTTATCCCTGGGAGTGCTCAAGGGCAGTGTTGGGTGGAGCTCGGGGCAACCCGGTCTAGTGGAAGGTGTCCCTGCCCATCACAGGGGGGTGAAATGAAATGGTATTAAAAGTGCTGTGCGATCCAAAGCATTCTATGGTTTTATAAAGGAAGCCTGGAGAAGGACAGGAGCATCACCCTGCCTGCCTGCTCACCTGAGCATCCTCCAGTCCCAGTTCCCAGCTGCTGCTGGAATTTCGCTGCAGGAAAGCCGGGAAAATTCCTGCAAACCTCTCAGCTAAAGTAAGCCTTGAAAGGAAAGGCAACACGAGAGTTGCTCTTCTGACCCAGAATCTTCACTCCACACAAGCTGCCTCCTCTGGAAGAGCAGAATTAAATTTGTTCCGAGTCTGAGGCATCAGCACATCCTGTAACAAGATTAAAATAAAGATCTCATAGACGAGGCCAAACATCGCGGAGGAAAGGCCTCTGTGCCACAACGTGGGGCTTTCGGAAAGGGGTTTTGGTGGGTTGAAATTCCTTGAAAGTTCCTGGATCGCGTATGGAAATATTTTAACCAGCGAGGAAGAAACTGCCTAGTTAAGTGTAATAAGGAATAGAAACACTTCCCAAGAAAACTCCTGCTGGGTTTTGCCGAATGTTTGTAAACGGTGCACTGGGGGCAGCTCCTCACAAACCGCGTCTGGTGCTGCAGGAAAACTGCATTTTATTGCCATTCCTCCTCCCGAAGGAGGTGAAACGTCCCAGGGCAGAGCCTGCGACCTCCCCAGGAACACTGAGCGCTTTATTCTCCAGGCTGGAGAAATCAGCAGGAAAGTCCTTTCTTCCCTGGCCAGCAATCCTGGAGTTCCTCCCCCAGATATAATTCAATATACCACTGGTGGGTTAATTCCCTTCCCTCGGGGAGACGAAAGTGGGTGGACACCCTTTGCTTTGTGCTCTTTGTGGCACCCGGTGAGCACAAAATGCAGCTTCTGCTGAACACCCAGAGCGAAAAGTGCTGAAGCTGCAGCAGAATTATCATAATTGGTTTCATTTATTTTTTTTTTTTGTTCCACAGAACTCGGAGCTGCGTCATTTGCACATTAACAGAGCACTCACAGCAGTTCTCAGACGCCTTTGAATTCTGAGAGTTACTGGGTGCAAAAAAACATAAAAAATTATGCTGTGCCAAAGCATTTTGAGTTAAAAGCACTGTTTCATCTCAGTACAAAATTCAGCCTTATCTCTTCACGCATTAAACCTTCTGCCTTTCATTCTGCTCACGAGCTGCAAGACTTACAATGACTTCATAGGCAGGGAAGCACATTTATCTCCTGCTTTTCTCAGCTGTGCTTTGCTCTATTTCATAAAAGTGTCACTTGAAATTTGTTCTGCAGCTCCTTAAGATTTTTGTGTTCCCTTCCCAGCCCAGCCTTCCACCAGCATCCCACAAGACAGGCCAGTGACAGTGGGACTGGAATTTTTCTTGCCTGATGGATTCGACCCCGGTAAGGGTTCGTGGTTGAAATCCTGGGAATAGTTTAGGGCTTGACACACAAACTCCTTACACTTCCCATAACCTGTTACACTTCAAAACTCTTTATCTTCCCCTACAACACGTGCAGGACAAGATTTGCTACTTCCAAGATCATGCATGAGGCAAGAAGGGGAAATGGTGAAACTTGGAGTCAACAAACATCTCAATTTATGAGGCAAAAGTCCTGCACGTGGAGAGGCAGAACTGGTTTTTTTAGCTGTTTTATTTTACTTGGGGTGGTTTTTTTAGTTGTTGTATTTTTATTTGCCATAATTCAGAGGGCAGCACTGCTGTGAGATGAAATTGCTGGGGAGGAAAGGTAGGTGCTGCCAAAAGAAATAAACACAGTAAATATCTGTTAATTGACAAAGAGGATTCCCTGACTTCTCATTGTGTGATTTCTGGGAATTAAAGATCCCCTGTCACTCAAACCAGAGGAAATTTGATTTCTGGGAATTAAAGATCCCCTGTCACTCAAACCAGAGGAAATTTCAAACCTGAACCATCCACAAAACATGTGGAGGTGTTTACTGACTTGTAGATCCAAGCAAGCAATACACCCTCTATTTCTCTATTGCCTAATTTTTAGAATTCTAGACCAATTAAAAACTAGTTCTCAGAAGTAACTCCCTCTACCATTATTATTAAGCTAAAATTTTTGGTACTACCAGGATAAGCATGCCCATCACTTGACCCACCACCTATATTTTATATACCAGTCTCCTTTAAACTTGTTTTTTCCCTTAAGACAATGCTCTAGAAAGGAAAATTAAATCACAACTGCTTTTTATGGCTAATCCTGAGCGTTTAAAAGGAGAAAATGAATGAAAAGCAGCCACAGACTTGACGCGTAAAGAGGATGTTTCCAGAGTTCAAAAGAAAACAACAGATGGGCTTAAGAGCTGTCTGGGTTAGAGCAGGGGCTGAGATAAGCAATTCACAGGCTACGTGGAGTCTGATAATGAACAAAAGGCATTAAAGCACAACAATAAATTATTCTTATGTGCCAGGTTGCTATGATTTATGATAGAAGAATTACAGTCCTTTTTTTCTCCCTATTACCTTCCTCCTCTTCACTTCCCAGGGTGAACTTTGCAGTGCTTTTCTGTTTATACAGTTTTATGAGTCTGTGTTTAAGATAAAACTGGCAAAATTCAAGTTTTATCCTGAGAAACTCAGCTCGAAAGGAACTGCAGCTAAAAGCGCACGAGGATGAAAAGCGGCTCAAGAAATTTGATCAGGTATTAATAAGAATATTGCACCGCAACAGGAGCTGCTCCAGTTTAAAAAAAAAACTCAAAAAAATAACCAGAACCCCAAAACTTTAGAGTCAGAAGAATAAAATATTGGTGGGCAACCTTCTTGGTGTTCACACTACGGACAGAAATGCTGTTTCCTGTGGGTTGCTGTGCTTGTGGTTTCACCGACACGGGTGGGAAGTGCAGCTTGTTGTAAAGCACGGCCAAGCCTTTGCCTGAGCAATTATTACTCCTGTTGTAGAGTAAAGACCAGAAGCTCGAGAACTTGTTTTGCACAGTGCTTTTAAACCTCTTTTAGTGTGCTCTCTAAAGGAGGTGTGAAGTCCTTTGTGAAGAATTCCTGTAGAGGAGCAAGGGTTGGGCTTGATGATCTCGGAGGTCTCTTCCAACCCAGCTGATTGTGGGACTCTGTGATCTTTGTTTTCCTTGGTCAAACACTGATACGTAAATCCTTTGTAAATAACTCCCAGATATCTGCAAACCACACGCTGTACCACAGGCACGAGTTTATTCTGCAAGGGGCTGCCAGGAATATTTGCTTTTTATGTGGTTTCTTTTTCCCTTTAAACCTGTTGCTGTTTCACACGTACACGAGCCCGGCACCCTCCCCAATCCCACGGTTATTCCTCCCACTTTGGAGCACATATACATTTAAATTTGGCATTTCTGAGTCAACTGCTTATTTAAATCAGATGTTTTGCCAGTTGCAGGCTGACAAAAGGGTTGTGGCATGGAAATTAAACACCTCGGAGGCTCCATCTAGACATGCTGGGAGTTGCTCATCACCTTTATCTTGCCTTTGCCCTCCCTCCCAAATATCTGCCTTTCCACTGACATGGAAAAGATTCCTGTCTTTTGGTCATGTCTGTGAGCTGAATGTTTCCAGACTAGAAGTTGCACTCTGCAAATTCTACACATAATATTAGTGGTTCATTTTGTTTTCTCTCCTTTATTATAGAGCAAACCAGTGGCTTGACGTGCAAATCTTTGTAAAGCACATAAAGGTAGGAGGTGAAAAAACCCATAAATATTCATCATTCTTAATGAAACCCTTATTTCTGCATGTTCAGTTGAAGGTAAATTTATCAAATGTGATAATTATATGAATTACAGCTAATGAGGTTTAAATGTTGTTTAATTTCCATGGCTTTGCAAACATTTTCCATACCTTAGAAACAGTGAGAAGGGAGAAAAAGGGATGGGGGAATCACTCTTGAGGCTCTTGCTGCGAGTCCAAAGATTAAATATAAGCTTTATAAACATACCTAAAAGTGTGTTGCAGCTTTAATGCTTCCAGTAATGTATAGCTTTAATTACCATCCCATTGAAAAAGAGATCCTCAGTGATATATTGACTTCCATTTGAGGTTTATTAAAGAGTAAATCGCATTCTGCTTTGGTAGGATTTTTCATTTGGCTTGATAAGCACAAAAATCGATGGCAGGGAAAGGATTTTTGAGGAGCTCAGGGTATTGCACAGGTGTCCCAGCAATGAGAAGTGCTGGCATGGATCATGGGCTGGAAGATTAACAGGAATGTGGGCAAGATGAACAGCAGAGTGGGTTTCCAACTCGAGGGCAGGAGCAAGAGAGAAACGTTCTTGAGCAATCAGGAAAAAATTGCTATATTTTTAAAATAAAACATCAGCGTTTCTGCAGCCCCAGAGCTCTTGGGTTTGTTGCTTTGTTTTGTTTGGGGATTTTTTTGTTGCTGACAGATTAATTTACTGGAGAACTGCTCTGTGGAGCAGCACTTTTTAAAAAGATGAAGTGTGGGTTTCTAATGGGAAACCTGTATTTACAATTTCACCTTTATCAATGCGGGACTAGGGATGAGCCTTTGGAGCAGAAGCTGCAGAAAGGCAGGGAGATGCCTCTTGTTTCATGGCCATCCTCAAGAGCCTGACTGGATCCAGAAGTCTTGACAGGCAAGAAGTTTCCACAAGAGAAGTGGCCCTGTAATTTTAAGGGCAATTTTTAACCAGAGTCCAGGACAGGAACACTGCTTTTATTTCACTCTCTGTGTGGTCCAGTTCTGCAGCTCCCTGACGTTCTAGAACAGTCACAACAAGGTAAAACTTGCACTCAAATCTGAAGCATCCAGAAGTGAAACACAGCCAGTGCGCACAGAATTCCACGGATCCCCGGGGGGGTTTGGACCGTGAGGATATTGGGAGAACACCAAAGTGGACAGAGCTGCCACAGAGAATCATTTAGGTTAGAAAACTCTGAGTCCAGCCGCTCAATTAATCTGCCAAGTGTGTGGGTTTTTTTCTCCCCAGCAGTTACTTGGAGCAATAAATCAGTGGGTGACAGCTTATTTTTTTATGTATTATAAAACACACATACATATTCCTTTATACATATCATCGTTCTGCATGTGTGTGTGGATGTACAACCAGAAGATACGTCTCTTCAATATGAGAGGCACAAGATCGCCTGTGGAGAAGCTGCTCATCTTTCCTGTTGCACCAAAGAAAGGAGTCTGGGGCATCCCAGTGACACCTGAGCTGTTGTCAGAGCAGCATGACTTCCAAAGGGTGAGGGGAATCTGCTGCAGAAGAACCTCCTTTATCTGGACTGCTATGAACTCCTGCGTTTTCCCACACTCCAGCCCGAGCCGTCCCTCCTTTATCAGCACCTCTTCCCATCTGTGCCCCGCTCACAGCACGTTCCGCTGCCGACGCAGGGAAAAATCAGCTCACCCGTTTTTCAGCGTGAGCAGAAAGCACTTGGAGAGGACAAGCTTGGCTTTAGGGATTCCCAAAAGCACCCAAGGGAACAGCGAGCAAAGGCTAAACCAAGACACAGCGAAAACTCAGAATCTCAGAATCCCGGAGGTTGCAAGAGTGCTCCAAAGGTCACGGAGCCCACCCTGTGCCCGATGCCCACCTTGTCACCCAGCCCAGAGCACTGAGTGCCACGTCCTGTTGTTCCTTGGACACCCCCAGGGCACTCCAAACCTCCCTGGGCAGCCCCTTCCAATGCCTGACCACCCTTTCCATGGAGAAATTCCTCCTGATGTCCCACCTATCCCTCCCCTGGCACAGCCTGAGGCCATTCCCTCTTCAGCTGCCTTGTTCCCTGGGAGCAAACTTCTGGCTCCAAACTTCTTTCAGGGGGTTGCAGAGAGCCAGAAGGTCCCCCCTGAGCCTCCTTTTCTCCAGGCTGAGCCCTCCCATCTCCCTCAGCCTCTCCTGCTGCTCCAGCCCCTTCCCCAGCTCCATTCCCTTCCCTGGACACATTCCAGCCCCTCCATGTCCTTCCTGAACCGAGGAGCCCAGAACTGGCCACAGCACTCGAGGTACCCCAGCACAGGAGGACAATCCCTGGCCAACCCAGCTCCCTCAGTCCTTCACAGCTTTAAGGGATGGATTGTTCCTGAAGAAAATTCCCAACACAGGAAGCCACAAGGAAGTAGATTTGCGCAACAGGATTTCCTGCCTGGAGGCTTCTGGCCGGCCCCGAACCCTGGTGATTTGGTGGCTCTGCCACTTACAGGAGTTCTGTGCCATTTATCAAAGCGGCCCTGGGGGTCTGTGCTTTCCGTTCCTGACTTTGTAAAGCTCTTTCTCATATCCAGGAAATTCACAGCCAAATTCCAAAGGCATGCACGGAGCTGCAGAGAGAACAAGGAGCCGCAGAGAGAACAAGGAGCCTGGTGGCTTTTTTATTGCTTTTATGCAAGTCCATCATTACCACCGAGTTTGAGCAGCAGCACACGAGCCCAGCTCAGATCCATATCTCTGCATCTCTCCATTAAAGCTCAGAGCAATTTTCTCTCAGTTATTCTCACAGCTCGAAGCTTAACAGAATTTCTCAAGGAAAAGCCATTACCCCTCCTACAAACCCTCCCTTTTGCATTCCCAGCCTGCCACGAATTCAGCTTTAAGCTGTTGTCTTGAATAGCGGGAGAAATCCATTGCTGGCTTTAAAACTTAAGGTTTGATTTAAATTAGTTCAGCTTATGGCAAGAGAGGCTTATAGAAAATAACCTGGACACTGAGTTTGGCTTCCCAATACACAGAGCAGGAAGGAAATTCTCTTTGAAGAATCAGTCATGACAACTTTGTGTTCTCTTCCATGAGGCTTTGCTGAGTGACACGACTTCCAGAAAACCAAAGGCACCTCCAGCTTCCATCCTGCAGCTGCCAGCCTGTCACACGAGACATTGGTGGGCATCAAAATTAGAATGACACCTCATTTTCTTGCAGTTCATCTTCCAGCACTTGATTAGGACTATCCTGTCCTCAGTTCATAAGAGACAAAATAAGGATGAAAAAAATCCTTTCTTATTTATACTCCAGTCCTTCCAAATCAACACCTACTCAATGGGAATGCCTGCAGGAGCTTGCTAATCCCTTCTCATCTGGAATTTTTTTAACCCTCTCCTGTCTTCTATTAAGCAAAAGATTCAATTATTTGTCCCCTTTTCCCCCTTCTTTTTTATTCAACATCTATGAAACCTGCCATTCTGTGTTTTCTGGGTCCAGGAGCAACACATCATTTCCACATGCAGCAATATTTGAACGCTCCTTTGTTCACAGTAAATACAAATCATGAAGTTAAATAAACAAGATATATGATTGTTTGAATGCTGATAAAGATTCTACAGTGAAAAGTAACCAATTAGATCCAGGGGAAAGCATGAACAAGAATATGGCAAATCCATATAACACAGTAAAACCCCAAGGAATTCATCTGCGGGTTTGTGGAAGAGGTGTTTAACCCTTCAGAGGATGACACCAAATCTTCATCCTACTGTAATTGCTAGCATTTTTCTCAGGAACTGAGGATGGGATGGGTGATGGGGAAGGAATGTTCTAATGATGGCTCTGACAAGCTCCAAGGCTGTGGTTCCATAGGGAACCAGAGGGAATCCATAGGGCTCCTGAGGGGGCACTGGCACCTCATGGAGCTTCTGCCAGCAGCTCTTCCCATCCTACATGGTGCCCCAATCCATCACGAGTGCTGGGAACTGAGATCCCTAAACCCTTCTGCTCCTCCTTTCCAGCAGGATATTCCTTCCCCATCCCCTGGGCACTTGGAGAGGAGGGGCAGGGGGTGTTTATCCGGGGCTGAGAAGCTGGAGAGGAGGGGCAGGAGGTGTTTAGCCAGGGCTGGGAACCTGTAATGTGCCTCCCTGCACACACAGGACGTGAGCAGAGGAACCAGCAATTCCCCAAACACCCACTCATGGCCCTGAAATCCCATCTGTACAATCCTGGGATGTGGCACTTGCTGGAGGCCACCCTGCTCAAGGTGACACCTGTAGGGTAGAAGGAGTTTAAACTGCTCCTTATTTCTTGCCATGAACAAACACCAGACTGAAAGGAGCTGGATTTTTGTTTCCTGGGGGTGGATGCTCTGGGGATGTGGGTGTGGGATCCACAGTTCCGAGTGGAAGTGCTCCATCCAAACAGGAATTCCCTAAACAAACACTCGGAGCATCCCTGTGTGCATCAGACCCGCTGAGTTTGTTGTGCATCTCTCAAATCTGCAGAGCAGGGGACACATGCTTTGTTTTCTACTTCATTTTTTGTCACCACTGTCACAGTTCACTGAGATATTCCGACGTCTTCTCCTCATCTCTGTCTCCCTGGTGTCAGTTTTGATCAAAAGCCCTTTCAGAACACAGAGACCGGTCCCCTCCTGACACCTGCATCACAGCCAAGATTTATTTCCCCACTGAAAACTGTGTCAAGCCTGACTTGGGCTGTTCACAGGTCGGGAAGCACAAGATGTGGAAAAGAAAGGCACTCGGGAGACCCAGGGAAGCTCGTTCCTCAAAAAAAAAAATCACTTTATATCATCATATTGATCATTAGCAAGAGTGGCCAGAAGGATTGGAGGAACTTAGTTCCATGTTGGTTGTACAAATATTTAAGTTTGCCCTTAGGAAAAGCAAATTGGTGCACAAATTTAGCTGTTAATGTCTCATCCATTGCTAAAACACTTCACTGTCTGCAGCAGGTACATTAAAAATACATCAAAGTCTCTCCAGAGGAGCTCAGCTCTCACTTTATGCTCTGATCAGTGAGAACTATTTACTTGAGGACTAACTAAATCCAGGTGTTGACCTTCCGGGGGGGTGTTTCCTGGCTAATTCCAGGTCCAGGCTGAGGGATGGGAAGCCTGCAACACCAACTGAGTTTGTTCAGTGAGATATTTCCCTCTCACCAAAGGCCCACAGCTCAGCCAGAGAGCTGAAATACCTTCACTGCTGCATTTCACGGGGCTGGGGCCATGGTAGGAAGGATCTCTGAGGCACAGCTAGCGTCTCGAGACACGTAACATCCACGTGACATCCTTGATAATTGAATTCTCAGCCAGGGCTCGGGGGGTTTGCTACCTCAGATCCACAATCTAGAACTTAATCTTTCATCCTTCAAACTAGACAGAGGATTTCTATGGAGAATATGTAGCAATTATAGTTCAACTTTCAAAGACTTCGTTCTCCTCTTGTAGTTTTTCGCTCAGAAGGAGTGGCAGGGCACGGGGCTGGGGTGGGAGAGCCAAAGGGCTGTTCCCAGAGGCTGCTGAGCGGCCTCATTTCCCACTGAACTCCCTGCAAGTAGCTGTTGTTTAGCAAAGGAGGAGGCTTGAAGGAATTGGGTGTAAAAATACCCACAAACATTTGCATTTTATATGTAAACCAGCATTAGTGTCTGCAGGAACAGATGGGAAATGGTTTGCACTGTGAATACAAATATTATCCTGTTCTTCTGTGTTTTATCACACACAGAAAAGATTCTGCCTTTCCTTTATTTGCAGAGGGACAAATCCCACAACTCTCTTCTGAGCCCAGCGCAGGCCAAGGTGTGACGGTCTCCTTCCTGCAGCTGGAAATTCCAGGCATTGCCATATCCCCTTGTCCTGCATGTTTTATGGAAAAGTGTCTTTACTGATTTCTCGGGTCACTCCTAGGGATTGTGGGGTCACATCACGGGGGGAAGAGAAGGAAGGTTGATGGTCCATCCTTGGGGTGAGGAGAATCATGGAATAGGGTCATGGAATGGTTTGGGTTGGGAGGCACCTCAAAGCTCATCTCCCTGCCATTCCACCCCCTGCTATGGGCAGGGACACCTTCCACTAGCCCAGGTTGCTCCAAGCTCCATCCAACCTGTCCTGGAACACTTCCAGGAATGGAGAGTCCACAACCTCTCTGGACAACCTGTGCCAGGGCCTGCCCACCCTCACAGCCAGGAATTTCTTCCTCATACGCAATCCAAGCCTGCCCTCCTTCAGCTCAATGCCATTAACAGGATAGAGGCAGAGAGTTTAAGGTCACCCTTGTCCCTTGGGGTTGCTGGGAAGGTTTGTCAATCACCAGATCCATCTCAGGTTGGTGGATTCCCGTGGGGTGAAGAAAGCAAAAGGGATCAACTCAGAATGTGTTGTTTGTAATCTGGAAAGATGAGTGTTGGCAGAGAACTGTCAGGGTGTGAGACCACAGACACCACAGGGAACCCAGTCCCTCATCCCCACCACCAGCAGGTCCTTCTCGTAGGGAGCCACATGCTGTAATTCGGGTCTGGTGTACCAGAAAATGTCCCTGGTGGGATGAATTAACATCCCAACAGCCCCTTCCTGCCTGGATGTGCTCTGGGATGTGCCAACCATCCCCGCTGTGGGGTGAGGAATCCACTTGGCCATAAAGATGCAAATCCAGCCGAGCACAGTCCACCCGTGGAAAGGGGGAATTTTGCCAGCAGAGGGCAGGTGGATTGTTACGTAAGGAAAAGTCACGGAGAGGAGAAGCAAGAGCTCCCTGCAGACATTCCCTCCTCAGCTCTGACATCACAGGCCATTTCCCAAGCTCATCATGTCACCACAGCAGCCCGGGAAGTGAGTAACTCTGCAGGAACACGAGCTGGGACAATCACCAGAGCAATTAACCTCCAGAGCAATTAAGGTGTCCCTGAGAGCCTGTGAGCTCTGCCCTTCCCCTTGCTTGAGGAGGGAGTTCAGCCTGGAGAAAAGGAGGCTCCAGGGGGACCTTATTGCTCCCTATAACTCCTTGGAGGGAGGTTGGAGCCAGCTGGGGGTCAGGCTCTGCTCCCAAGTAATAGGACAAGAGGGAACAGCCTCAAGCTGCACCAGGGGAGCTTTAGGTTGGATTTTAAGGGACATTTCTTCACAGAAACAGTGGTCAGGCATTGGAACTGGCTGCCCAGGGAAGTGGTGGAATCACTGTCCCTGGAGGTATTTAAAAGATGTGGCAGCTGGGGACATGGTCCGGTGGTGGGCTCGGTGCCGGGAGAATGGTTGGATCTGATGCTCTTAGAGGTCTTTTCCAAGGTGAATGATTCTGGGATTCCGTGATAGTCTCCCTCATCAGCAACATGCTATAACTGCAGCTGCCTCTGCATTAGTTTCTTCCAGGGCTGGCAACAAAAAAAACATTCCTGCTCCATGGGAAGAGCATCCCCTTTGTGTTTAGGAGAGCAGTTCCTGTGGTTCCCAGGCACTTCACATGCACTACTTCTCCAGTCAGCTGCACTTGAGCCTCTTACAGCACCTACAGGAGCTGGAGCTGCAGTTCCTGGGATCATTTAATATCCCCTCAACTGGGTCCGTGGGATACTTGCACAGCCCTTCATTCTGGTGTGATCGACTCTTCCTTTGAGCCACTGTTTAGCATTGTTGATATCCAACTTTCCTTGCAAGCCACTACAGAATCAGCACAGACATTTGGAAAGCCACTGGTGTCCTAGTCGTGGTATCAGGGATTTATTAACCACAGTGATTTATAAACCACAATTTAGCCATCAGTCCAAGTCACTTACTCCTTCAGAAATGATGGGCTAGGGAAAAAAAAAAAAAAGGAGCTGACCTTATGTGCAGGGAATGGATGTTATTCCTGCTATTCGAGCATCTGGCCATGAGTGGCTGAATCACAGAGCCTGAGGAATAATAGTCACCTGAGTGGTGGAGTGCCAGGGAAATTGCTGTGCCTCTGCTCCTTGTAATGATTATCTAATCGTGGTGCTTTCCTGGTGACTACAGGAAACTGGGACCAAAGTTGGGTGCCAGGTGGATCCAGTGTCCGAATGAGATTGAACTACAGGGGCACTTGGTTCCCACGCAGTAAAAGTGGGCATCACTTAGAGGACAAGAGTCACCCGAGGGGCACAATCTGTGGCTCAGACAGGAGCATTTTCCTCTAAATCTGTGTCAAGCTGCCTCAGGGATGGTCCAGTGTCCAAAGGGGCTACAAGGAAGCCAAAGAGGGACTGCATCAGGAACTGGAGTGACAGCACAAGGGGGAAAGGCTTCAAACTGCAAGAGAAGAGGTTCAGATTACATATCAGGAAGAAATCCTTCCCTGGGAGGGTGGGCAGGCCCTGCCACAGGGTGCCCAGAGAAGCTGTGGCTGCCCCATCCCTGAAAGTGTCCAAGGCCAGCTTGGATGGGGCTTGGAGCAACCTGGGATAATGGAAAGTGTCCCTGCCCATGGCACGGGGTGGACTATGTGACCTTTAAAGGTCCCTTCGAACCCAAACCATCCCATGATTCCATGGTTTATCACAACTCTGGTGGTGTTTCTGATGATGTAAAGCCTCATCCCTCTGCTCTGGGAAGTGACTGTGCCCTGCCAAGGGGCATGACTTGCCCAGGTCTTGCTGCTTGCCCAGCAGCCACAGCAGCATTTATCTCCCAGCACTGCCCGGGCTGTAACACGTGCCCAGTTTGACAAACACTATTACTGGAAGGCTCAAATCACCGTGTCTGTGAAGTGCCTTGAGATTGTCTGATAGAAACAGTTAGAGAAGGGTAAAATATAATTACATTAAAACTATCCCACAGTGAGTTCCCATCCAGCTTATCTGATGACTCCCCAAGGCTCTTTCCTGGCAGTACCTAATCCTGGCAGTACCTAACACATCCTTTGGAATTTAAATAGCCCAGTCTAGCTCGGGTACAATCGACTGCAGCAATGATAAGACTTCAGAGCCAACACCCGGCTGGGAGCTGCCTTGCACGTGGAGCCAGGCAAATAAAAGATTTCCGTGAGCCAGCATGGGAAACATCACTTAATGGAGCTGTTTACCACCCTGGAGCGGTAATGGCACGGGAGCATCAGCCCTTCTGACTCTGAGGAACGCTGCGGGATCAAAAAGCAACGCTAGCTCCAGGCCAAAGAATTGTTTATCAGGAAAACTCAGGCAGTACCAGGTCCCACTTCTTGTGCATCTGATTACCGGCTGATAAGGTGGGAGGTGGAGAGCTCGGCTGCTGAGCTGGGCATGGCTCGAACCCCGCCGACCTGGGGGTGTGTGTTCAGTGGCTTCCAGTAGCTGGGGAGCAGGTACCTGCATGTGTGAGCTGACAGTAGAATCGCAATATTCTCCTGCTCTCAGCATTTAACCCTGCAGAGACTGCTATCCCTGTTGCACCAGGCTGGTGGGTTTACACAGGCTGGCTCTCACCCAGTCAAGACCAGCACATCTGTATTTTTTCCATTGAGATATATATATTTATATGTATATAAGTAAGGTGCAGCTCCCTGAACCTACATACCTTGTGTAGGCAGGAACGGCACCACACATGCTGGGGTTTTGTCCTGCACAGGCTCCAAAGCGGTTTGTGTGGCTCTATACACTGTTGTGCTCCAAAAACTGCTCCCTGGGGTTACTCCCAGCTCAAAAAGCCTCCTAAAGCTCTTCCCAGCTTTATACGCAGCATTAGGATGCAGCCCAACGAATCAGAGCTGGAAACAACACCCAAAACACCAAGGAGAAGGCAGCACTTCGATGAAGGGAGAGAGGGATCAGAGGAACTTTGGTGCTCATTGCTTGGTGCATTTTGACTTTTCTTTCCACCCCTTTGCCTGGGTGCTTTAGCTTATCTACTGAGATAAGCTAAACCAAGTACACAGAGGATGAAAAGAGTTAGATCCTTGGGCAGTGGTGGAGGTAAAGACAAGCCAAGGAAACAGCTTAAACCTGTAACCAGCCATCTGTTTTTATTCCTCTGCCTCTCTGCACACTAAGGAGCCTCCTTGCAGGTTTTCAACGGGCCTGTCTCGACCAGTTGCTGTCAGAAATAATCTTTTTTTCATTACAAACCCTCCTTAATCCCCCTGGAGAGAATATATAGCCTTTAGAAGACCTCATGCCTTCACCCACACTCCCGGGTGAGGTGGCACTGGTCAGTGATGCTGGGAAAATCAGGAGAGGTGATGGTGGGAAGGAGCTGATGATTCAAAGTGTCAATGGTTTGATCACAGTTTTTCACTGCAGGTGCAATTCCATTGTAGATCTCTGGCTGGGGCTGCTGTGACCAGCCCTGTGCAACACCCACCCCTTCCAGCTTCCATCTAAATCCATAATCCAGACCAAAAATAATATCGTCTCTTAAATGAAATAACGTTACCCATTTATTTAGGAAATGAGCCCCAGAAGTCCATGAAAATTCACTGTTTTGCCCCAGATCCCAGTGCTTTTACTGGGGATCTGAATCTCCTCCATCTCATCTCAGTGTTCCAGCCACACCACCTTCATTCCTGCACGGAAATCAATTGAGAACAGGTATTCTCAGGCTGCTGTTTGCATATCCCTGCACCTGTGCCAGGGAATCCCTTTGAGGAGCTCCTGAGCTGTGCACGTGGAGCGAGTTCAAGGAAATCACAGAGTGTTAATGAAGTAACTGTTTGTTCTTTGCTCCGCTGCTCCCTAAAGTACCAACACAAATCCTGTGCCCCGGGATCCACCCAAGCCCAGCTGCAGCTCCTCGGTCTGTTCCTCCAAGCAGAAGATAAAAATAACAGCGAGCCTCCCACTCACTTTTGGGAGCCAAGCCCTGCTCGTTCATCATCCCAAGGTTGTGTCTTTCATCCCTTGGAGAGGGAGGAGCGTGGGGCGCCCAGTTTGCCCCAGGCTCTCCACTCCTGGGTTGGAATCAACCCATTCCCGGTGGGAGACCAGACTTGGAAGCACTGAAACTCTGAGCCTGGCTCACGTGGCAGGCCAGCAATCCCGGTCTGTCAGTGGGTAAAGGGTTAAAAGGTGCCCGTGTCTTGCTTTAGAGCATCATCAGAAATGAAACCCTCGGTGCTCCGTCAAGACGTCAGAGAGAGACATCACCTACCCCCAGTTCTCTGCACTTCTGAGCGTTTGTCAGAAATTTCCACCAGGGAAAATGGTCCCAGCTGGACCCAAACCAGGGAGTTTTGATCCTGAGGCATCACACCCAGCCGTGCTACTGAAATGTTGTTAATTCTGAGCCCAGTTTACCAAAGGGCTCCTGCGAGTGACTAAGGGAGGAAGACTCCTAAAACTCTGCTCTCCATCCATTCACCCAACATCCTGCTGTGTCAGCTGCAGGCAGTGTTTGCTCCCAGCCTCACTCATCCCTGAGCACAACATAAATAGATGGGAAGGGTGGGAGGACTCCGTGAGGTGCTGCCAGCTCAGCCTCCCGCATGGGTTGCTCTTCCCACGCTCTCTGTGCTCTCACTGAGGGAGCTCCACCACCAGGATGCAGATCTGGGAAAGTTTAGTCTAAACCTGCGTTCTCCGTTGGGTGTTTATCTTCTGGAAGCACCCATGGGGCTCAGCAGGAATCCCCTGGAGATGCTTTAGACCAAACCCACCGTGGAAGGATCCAGTAATCTTAATGAGTCCTAAGACTTTTTAATCCTAAAGCTTTAGTATTTTCAACGTGCTTGTCGTGTTCTTAAAAGCTCTTACTGTTATTTGGCACACTGGCTAGTGTGACCGGAGGGAATGTGGACTACAAAGCGAGTTCTGTCTGACTGCCCCCAAAATCAATGGGATTTAGACAATTCTCGGTCTCAAGAGATTAATTCAGGTCCATGATGTTTCTCACCCCTTTTTTAAGAAGGGACTTCCTGATACCAGCCTGGAAAAAATCCACAACCGTCCTGTGTTGGTTTTGTTGAGAAGCTGAACAAAGAAAAATAGTGTTTGCAGCAAGTAAGGGCTAGAAAAAATTCTGAATGTTCGTTTCTCCCCCCCAAGCCTTCTTTTGTGTCCTTATCTGCCCACGAATGTAAATTTGCTGGTTCTTTTTCTGGATCATGGACTGATGTCCTTTGAACCACAAAAGCTTTGCAGGTGCAATAATATTTCTCTATGTTAAGCTGCAAAGAATGACATTCCCTCTCTGTGCCAATCTTTACAGTATTACCCTGAATAATTGCAGAGGGGCTCGAAGCAGACGTATGATTGTAGAGAGTGGTTCAATTAATTTATAAACAGCTTTCAGGCTTTCAAGTCTCAAATTTTCAAATGGCTTTTCTAATGCAACCTTTTTTTTTCCTCAGCCAACCACAAGAAACGTGACTGTCAGAATCTGGTTTCTGCTGTAAGGCACTTTCAAATTATTTCGGTTTTATGGCAAAACAAGAGAAGAATAACTGCGTTTTGAGGTGGAATTTGCTTTCAGGAGATGAAAACACACCCAGTCCATCTGCACAAACAAACCAGATTGTGGAAAGCGATTAAAACCCCTCAAAACTAGAATTTACCAGCCCGCAGAAGAGGTCTCCCCCGGCCCAGAGAAGAGGAATAAATAACCCTTTCTCCCAAGCAGAGCCAGGCAGGTGTCCCTTATCAGGAGCATTCCAGCCTGCCCTGTTTGTCACAGGAACCGGCCGGAGCGGGAGCGCTCGGAGCCAGGGAATGATTCAGTGGTGATGGGGAAGGGCAGGTGGAGCAGGTAAGTCACCTCCAGACAGGAAGGTATAAAAGATCCTTGGATTGCAGCAGCGGGGCCACTCGTGCACGCGGAGCTCTTGGAGGTTACTTGTCCTGCCTGGAAACCATCCGGAGCTGGAACACCAAGAGGAGGCTTAGAAATACCAAACCCCCTGAGCCTGACTGTCCTCCGGAGAGAAGACTCTTCGGGGTAGGAAATCAAGAGCCCAGAACATGATTTTCTCCTTCTAACAGCGCTCTGACCAGGTATTTATAGACTTTAATCTGCTCCACACCTCCTGCCTCACTGGGGATTCCTTGCTCGGAGTTAAAGGTCCCATTAGGGGATCCCACTGGGACAGTGTTGGCTGCCGTGCTGCTGTATCCTAAATCTGGGATCTCTTTGGATGGTCTTAGGGGGTAGAAAGAAGATTCCTAAAACTTGTAAAAGCTACTGAATTGCTTAGTTTCCTTTATTTACTGAGATTATGTGTCTTTCCTGGATGGTTTAGTTGTTTGCTGGTGTTCCTGAAGTTTCTGGAAAGCCCAGGTAAATATTTGGGAAGAAGAGATAAATAGCAGCAGGGGCTGAGGAGATGTGATGTGACCATGGAGGTCTGAATACAAAAAGTCAGAAAAAACAAAACAAAACAAAAACAAATCCCAATTAATTCTGTTCAAAATACACAAGCAGAGGAGGGAGGCTGATGTGTCCCAGGGGCCTGGAAGTTAAACTCTGTCATGCATCAGCTCTGTGCCCTTTTTGTATCCCCCCAGTTTAATCCAACTCCCTGTGTCGGGGCTGATCCAGGGGCCACGTAACACCAAGGTGCTGGTAAAAATAAGCAGGCTCTAAAATGATTGAAACTAAGACACATCTAGAGTGTCACAATCACGTTTAGCAAAGGAAAAACGCAGGCGAAGACTTGTCTCTTCTTTTAAAAGCAGCCGTTGTGAGTAAACTTCTAGTTTAGCATCAGGATATTGCTGCGACACGTTACAGAGCAGTAAAAACCTCAACAGAACGGCTTTAATTTCATACCAGAGGTTGTGAAATCACGGCTTGTGTAAGCACAGGCTCTCTCTTTCTGAGGTTACCTCCTGCCACTGGTCCTGCTGCTCAGAATCTCTGACAAACACCCAGCAACTGCAGAGAACTGGGTGCAGGGGATGGAGTTCTGCAAAACAGAAGATTTAGTAAAAAAAACCCAACAAACCAAACCAAACCAAAGGAACAAACCCAAGGGTTTGCCTCATCTCTGTGCCAGCATGGGCTTGGATTCGTAACTCATCAGCATCTGCCAGATTGTGTTAAACATGCATGGGGATCTGGAGCCAGGAAAAACAAAAAAGACATTAAAAACCATTACAACTCGCTGCAAAGGCCACAAAATTTAACTTGAGGAGAAGTGTCACAAAAATTTCACATTTGGATTAAGAGAACAAAAACAAGGGAGGTTCTCCAGGCTGGTTTCAGCTCTGGCAAAGCCAGCTGTGAGGGGAGAATTCTCCACCCTGAAATAATGGAGATTTTTTTTTTAGTGCAATGTGAGGAGCACTTGGTCTTTCTGATCCCTTAGATTAACTTCTTTGTGGCTCTGGTCCATCCTGGGCACTGCTGGACTGGCTGCAGAGCTGTAATTACAGCACCAGCCTGGACGTTTCTGGCTTGTCATCCACAAATCTCCCAAGAGGGAGAATCAAGCCTGGCCAGTTCAGTGACACATCCCCAAAAAATGTTCCCCAGGCATCCAGCACCAGGAGCTGTCACCAGGAATTTCCTCCAGCCAAACACTTGCTTTCGGGTAAAGCTGCTCAGCAGCTGAAAAGTTGTGTCTGGAGCTGCAGGTCTGGTGTAAAACAACCTGAATTGGAGGTAATACTGAGGCGGATGAAAAAACCTGGGCTCATTTTGTAAACCACCTTGCTGGAATTGGTGTCTCAGCCACTCCAGGCTCCTCCTGCACCCCCAGGCAGAGCTCGGGGCAGCGAGGTTTGGTGCTGACCCTCCTGCAGGGCTGGGCACGGGCGAGAGCTGCGTTTCCCTGGGCAAATCGGAGCAACCGGGAACCAGCAGGGAACGTCCCCTGCTCTGGCACCGAGGCTGTTTCCTCCAGCCTCGCTTGTCCCGCTGTGTCACGGTGACGAGGCAGGGATGCTTCTCGTGCTGTTGGAGGGCAGTAAACTTTGCAATAAAACTGTCCCCTCGCCTCCCTCGGGTTCTGCTGTGACGTGAGGGAGCTCAGACCGCACTGTGCACGGGCACAACCGGGCAGCGCCCTTGGGTGGCACCTCGCTTGCCCGCTGGGCAGCGGCACCACGGAGCAGGGCACTGAGCACCCCAAAGAGACTCGCCCCGTTACCTCCACGACTGAACGGTGTTATCTGTCTCTTAGGCCTTGCTCTTGCTGCCACCATAATCTCTGAGGGCCTCCCAGACTAATAGATTGCCCTAGAGAGGTCCCTCATGGAGTCTTCCGCTCTCCTCCCGGCTCAGGTGTCGGGGAGCACCACCTGGGGTAGGTTTGTGTCGTGTTTCTTCGTGCCCAGAGGGGAGGAATGCAGGGGGAAGGACTGCTCCCGTCTGTGATCCATCCGTGGTGTCCTGGTGCAAAGGCTTTGGCTGATGGTGGATCTCTGCGGGTTCCTTGCTTCTGTGTGCAGGAGGTTTGACTTCACCTTCGGGAAGCAGCTTCCAACAGGCTCCCTGTGTCCTTCTCACCTCTGGCAGGGATCTCCTCCAGGCCCAGGTTGCAGTGGAAGTCACCAAACTCGCTCTTCGTTCCTTTTAAGGGGTTAAACGTAGGGCTGGTGACGGGGGTGTCTCCACCTTGTTTAAAATGAAGGCTGTGGTTTTCTTCTCTTCCAGAGTCTCCCAGGGCTCTGTTTATCTCCCGGGGCTCCGTCATGTCGTGCTTCTCCCAGCTGTGGCATTCCAGCACGCCGGACTCTCCCACCAGCCCAACCCCTGCATCTCCTGGTGAAATCCCCATCCCCATCAGCCCCATTGTGGTGACCTCCCCAGGAGATGGCAAGAGGAAGGCAAGGTCCCCGACCGGCTCCCCAGGCTCTCCAAACCCGACATCTCCCAAGCCAGCCTCCCCCGTCGAGTGCTCCATCTGCTTCAACACCTACGACAACACCTTCAAGACGCCCAAACTGCTCCAGTGCTCCCACGTTTTCTGCCTGGAATGCGTGGCCCGCCTGAGCACGGGGCTGCCCCCAAACCAGCCCGAGGACCTGCTCCCCTGCCCCTTCTGCAGGCAGCTCACCAACATCCCCGTGGAAGGAGCCCCAGCCCTGGAGACCAGCAAGGAGCTCCTGGCCACGCTGCCCCCAGAGCTGCAGCAGGAGAAGGTGCTGTGGATGGAAGGGACCAAGCTGTGCTGCCGGAGGGCGTCCGACGACCCCGAGAACCCAGACTCCTGCATCTCCATCGACGTGGCCATGAGCAAGCCCGAAAGTCCAGAGGCCCCTCCGAGGGGCTTGGCGGGGAGGTTGTCCCGCTGCGACATGTGCGACGACTGGAAGCGCATCGTCCTCCTCTCCGCCCTCATCATCATCCTCTTCTGCATCATCCTGTGGCCGGTGCAGTGTGCCCTGAAGACGGGCAACCTGCGCTGCTTCACCAGGACTGTGGCCGTGAGCAGACCCGAGTACCTGCCCCCCAAACCCACCACGGTGGCAGCGTCTGTGACACAACCCCCTTTCCAGTAGCAGCCCCCGGCTCCGCTCGGCTCCGTGCCCACGCCGGGGAGGAGGAGCGGGACCTGGCGCCCCGACAGCATTCCTTGGCTCGCTGGCAGTGCCCGTGTCCCAGTGCCCACGCTGCCGTGCCCGTACCTGAGCACAGGCACCCACCTCCAGGGGCCGAAATGCTGCCGAAATGCCGCTCCGAGGAGCTGCCTCTGCATCCTCTGCCGGGCTCTCCATGGAAACCAGGGCTGGGAGAGCCAGGGGGAGCGGTCCAGGACTGCTCCTCTGCGGGGGCACACGGCCGTGTGCTGCCCTGGATGGAGACCAGGTGGCAGCGGGTGCGATTCCTCGAGCTCCTTGAGGAAATAAAGGGCTATTTTTTTGGCAAACTGGAGGATCTACATGATTATTCCTACGAGGAGCTGGGATCGGGAGGGTAAAGACTTGTCAAAGCTGTGCAAACAGACCAAAAAAACCCCTTATTCCACACGCTGGAAAGGTTTCGTTTGCGCTATGCAGTGTTGGAGGTGTAACTGCTGCCTCCTGCTGACAAAACACGGCTCCATCCCTGCTGCCTTCCCATCCCGAGGAGCTTTCCAGCAGAACACAGTAGCCATTCTACTCGTGTTTCCTCAGAAGATGCTTAGAAATCACTCGTCCCCACCTGGAAGATGGTTCTGCACCCAGGGATGTGAGGCACAGGCACAGCACCCCCCTGGCCCTCGAGTTACTGCACCAGCAAACTTCACTCACACCTCTGTTGCCAAAAACTTCCGTCTTTCCACAGCTTTGCCCTCCTGATCTTCAAATGTGTCAGTATTAAGACACAGGCCAGTGGCTGACACTCTATTTTTATTTAAAGCAGTGATCTGACAGTGATTAACAGAGTCTTCGTGATGAAGGCAGCTCACAATATTTTCTCTGCAGACATGGATGCAGGACAGTATTGTATCCGAGTACCATATGTGTATGTATTAAATTATGTTTTATACAATGCAAGGTGTCGATTTGCAGCCATTACTCCCTGTTATCCCTTTTCCCTTGCAGGGGGAGATGTTCCCTCAGCAGTCCCAAGGCCAGCTGCATTCCCAAGTCACAGTGCTCTGGTCCATCCCAGTGCTGTACCATCCTGAACACTTATCCTGCAAATTCACACTTTCCACCGTCTGGGTGGTTTTGTCCCAGGTGAGACTTCCCTCCCAGTTCACCTGATTTGACCTGGAAAACTGAGAAGCTGCAAAGCCTGCTCATCTTTCCCTTCTTCCCAGCTGGTGACAGATGCTTCCAGTCTCCTTTTCCAGAAAAAATAATCTAATTTGGAATAGAAAAGGCTGAAGCAAGAGCAGAAATAGCTCAGGTCTGTTGCTATGTGAGATTTCTGTGGAAAGCTGCTGTGTGTGCTGTACCTGCTCCTCCCCTGGGCTTCAGCTGCAGGCTGGTGTTACCTGTGCCAGCCACGTCTGCACAAACACTCCGGGCACTGGCAAATCTGCCAAAGCCACTGGGCTTGACAGGCATTCTCATTTCTCTCATCCTACCCATTCCCCGTGCTTGTCATGGAAAGGGTATCTTCACAGCACCAAATTAAGTGTGTTTCTGGAAAAAGTAGCTCACCAAGGCTCAAGGCAGGGAAGGCACTTCCATTTCTCCTCTATTTCCATTTGGGACTAAGCCCAGCAAACAGACACCGGGAGGGATGAAGTGTTTTGTCATTACATCTTCGTTAACACTCGACTCCCAGTGATGAGACCCAAGGGCAGGGCAGAGGGAAATAACATTTTCAGCCTCATAAAATGCATTGTACAGCAGAAAACAGGCCACAGAGTTCTCCCAGTTCCAGCTGTTCCCCCCAGTGGTCTGTCACAGCATCCTTGTCCCTTTGCACATCCCCAGCCCACCATGTGCTTGGAAATAAAGGCTGAAGGTGTAGGGAACACCCAGCTGAACCTCTCACTCCTTGTGGTCCAAGGGAGGTTCAAAGGAAGGGAAAACAGGGCCCTGACCAGCATTTGGCCATGGGGACATCCAGGATGTCCCCCTGTTCACACCATCAGTCACTTTCCCAAAAAACAAACTACTTAGAAGAAAGGGGGGGGAGGAAAGCCTTGAGAATATTCAACATTTATTAAAAGTGCAATAAAAATAAACAGTTCTCCTGCCCCTGTGACAAGGGAGCAGAGAGACCAGCCAGGAATTACAGCCAAGGTGTGTCATTGTGCATTTGTTCAACTCTTTGGCTCAGCGCTAACACCCCAACCATGCAGAGCCATCCCATTCCAGGGATGCAGGAGGACTTGGACATCAGCCCTGAGCCTGCTCTGGGGGTTCAGGCCCTTTGTCCTCAGACCCAAAACAGCTCTGGGGGTTCAGGCATTGGCCCTGGCACCCAAGGCTCCCCTCAAAACACACCTACAAGGCTGATGAATCCTGCAGGCAGGGGTTCTTTGGCAGGACTTAGGGCTGGAACTGCAGGAAGCACTAAGACTTAGCAGAACTGGAACACTGCACTCAGTGACACACTCATTTCATGGCACAGGTCACAAACACACCTACAACACCCCTGCTCAGCACTTGCCTTGTCACAGAGGTGCAGGGAAGGGGAAAAGGTCACGCAGCAAAGGGGTGGCAGAGCTGCATCGAGCTTAGAGGGGCCCAGCTCAAGAACTTGAGCTCAGATTATTCCCCCCAGGCTGCTCTCAGGAGGGGCTGGCTCAAAGCACAGTGCCCAGAGCCGTGTCCCTGCTCCTCAGCACCCAGGGGGAACTTCACTTAGCTCAGCATTCTGCCCCGCAGGGATGGAGGTGCTCGCCTGTGCCTCTCCATTCTGCTGAAGAATGAGGACAGCCACGAGCAGAGCAGTTTGCAGGCTCTCAGGCACACACACAGGGAGCAGCGATTGCCCCATGTGCTTCTGGCAGCATTGCATAGAAATCTAGAACTGCTACAGCCAAAAGGAGGTGTGAGAAGAAGTATCAGCTGGGGCCAGGCAGTGCTCTCCGTTTCTCACCCTCACAGGCAAAGTTTCTCCAGGATTTAAGCTAAAAACAATTGTAGCTTAGAAATGATTGACCTAACATGACAGTATTAACATTTTATCAAAGCCCTGAGTGGGCAACAACCCTGGGAAAGCTTTGAAGCAAAGAGTTGTTTCTGTTCCTTTGAACAATTTGTGTGTAAAAAATAAGAACGTTAAATTAAAATAATAAAAAACCCCCACAGCCCTGAAGCTGAGCCTTGATGCCCTAATGAATGTCCAGAGGCACTTCCAGATAAATATCAACCTACTGATACAGGGGAGAGTGGGAGCAGATCCTTCTCACGAATAAGTTAGGATAAGGCATGTTCTCAGGTGCAGCTTCTCAGGCAGCTTCTCCCCTCCTCTCCAAGTCCAGGGTGCTTGGGGAAGGCAAGACAGGCAAAAAAAATTGTCCTCAATTGCAGAACTTGGGAAGGGTGCACGTAAACACTGTAAATCCTGCATTCCAAAAGGAGAAAGAGAAAGGGGGGCAGGTTTATAACTGGGGGAAAAGCACATTAATACCATTACAGAGATGAGATGTTCCCAGTGTGTGAAGTGTCTCCCACTCGTTTGCACACTCTTGTTCCCAGAGTCCCACAGTTTCCCGATATAACAGCTTGAAAAGCTCTTTTTAATTAATAATAATGAGAATATTGCCATTTCCCCCCCTCGCTGGTAACGTTATCAATATGTTTTCCTGTGGAGATCTCACCCCCCCTTTCTCCCACAGCCACATCTTTAGGCTCCATCGAATTTCATCACACACTTGCAGGCAGAGCCTGTGAGATCTGCCCAGGCTGAGCTGCCCAGGAGCTGCTCAAATATGGTGCAAAGAGCGTGGTGACACTCTGGGGGACCCCGGGAGGACATCCCTACCTGCAGAGCCTCCACACAGCTCACCCCAGCTCCTCTATCGCCCTGAATTACTCATCCCTGAAACCTTTGGGCTTTTGATGGTGAGGTTCTCGTAGAGGACGGAAGCTGACTCCTCATCCACCCTGTTGGGAAAGAAGCAGCACCTTGTCATTAACAGCCTCACCACTCTGGATCTTCGCCCAGAGGCAGGAGGCCAGTGGGAAGTGGGAATGGCCCAGCCAAGCTCCCTTTTGCCCTCCCCAGCCTTGTACACAGGATGACATGGTGTTCCCACTGTTCTCATTCCCTATTTTCTCTCCCTCCTTGGTTCAAATGCTTGGGAATGGAGCCTATAAATGACACGTGTCCCCTCCCACCCCTGACCCTCAACTAAAACCCCCTCTCCAGCACTCACAGGTACCCCAATTACTTGGGGCAAGAGGAAAAACATCATTTGGGGTCATTTATCTCTGCTTATGCAAGGAATTCATGCTCCTTGGCCCACATTGCCTCTCCACCTGGATTCAAATTCATCCCTCTGCTCTTGCCTCTTCTTTCAGATTAAAGTGGCAGTAGCAGTTTCCCTCTCCAGCTGATTCTCCAGAGCCACTCTCCAGAACCAAGGATATGGGGCACTACACCCTGAAGGAGTATTTATATAAATAAAGACCCATTTCCTCCTCTCCCTTCCAACACTGCAGCACACCAGCAAGGTGGTGCTGTGCCTGCTGCTGACAGTGGGGTGGGATCACCTGTCTATTCTGGGCCATTCCCACAGGACAGCCAGCAACTGGTCAGGGGTCAGCTGTGGGAAAAGCACTCTGGAAAAGAATGAACACTGGGAGAGACCCTGAGCTTACACAGATGGGGTCCGTGGTGAAGGGGGCTGCCCTTTGGCTCTGCCTTTCTCCATGGGAGGGTAACCAATGTTCAGGTAGTCTCGTTCTTTCCGTTTATTCCTCTGGAAGAGAAAGCAGAGACAATAAAATCCCACTTAGAGCGGGTGCAGAAAAAAGCTCCACAAGATTCCAAATGCCAGTGGGGGAGCAGGGGGGTCATTTTCATGTGTTCAGGGCAGCATCACCATCCCTGGACGTGTCCAAGGCATGAGTGGACATGACACCCAGTGCTCAAGGTGGGCATCGGGCACAGGTTGGACTCGATCTTGGAGGTATTTGAGTTTCAGGGAGATGGTGAGAGTGATGTTCTCTTGCAGCCGAGCCTAAGGGGACTCACTCACCTGTTCTTCTTCCAGCCTCTTCTGCTCAGCCTCGATGAACTGCTGCACTGCCATGTAAACAAACTTGTACTGAGCCTCCGTCTGCACCATCCCCGAGCGCTGCCGCCGCACCATCTGGATCGTCTTGGGGATGTCGATGTCACAGTCCAGACCTGCCCCGGA
Source organism: Sclerurus mexicanus (assembly GCA_013396755.1). Lineage (NCBI taxonomy): Eukaryota > Metazoa > Chordata > Aves > Passeriformes > Furnariidae > Sclerurus > Sclerurus mexicanus. The sequence goes on from VWZF01004267.1 coordinate 73,584, forward strand.
ACCAGAGCATGATGGTTACAGAGCAGGAATTCTTCTGAATAGTTGTTTTCCTAAGACAACTCTGAAAGCTCTCCCTATCTGCTGGCACCCAAGCACCGGAATATTGAGGGTGTTGTGAAAGGAGTTGGTGCATCTCTGAGAGAATTGTTATCCCTGCCAGGGGATAAAAATGGCCTGAGGAAGGGCTGAGGAAAGGCTGAGGAAGGGCTGAGGAAGGGCTGACTTGCTTGGAGCAAGGGGAGAGGAGGAGAACTAGGTCTGTTCTGCGGTAACTTCCTACAAATCCAAACTTCCCACCCTTGAAAGGTTTATGAAATAGATACAAAGGTGGTCCAGTTGTCTCTGGGCTCCTGGAGCAGACCTAGAAATACCACACCTGCACTAGAATTTCAGGTAAGGGTGACAGCCCTTCTGCATAGAATTTGGGAGCCTTATTTTGAAATCCTGGCCTCAGTGAAGCCAGTGAGAGACTCTCCTGTGCTGTGTTGCTGAAAGCATCTCCCTTCCTCGAGGGAGTGCCCACGGACAGGGACACATACCTTGCCTGTGGATAATATCCACCAGAATATCTATCACTATGATGGTGCCTGTGCGTCCTATTCCAGCACTGGGAAGAGAAAACAAAAAAATCATTGCAGGAAGGAACATTGCCCAGAGTTAGTGAAGCTCCCACATTCATCCCCCCCTGGGCAGGTTTGCATGGGTGGTGTGAGACAAGCCAAGCCAAATGCTGATCCTCAGGAGATGAGAGTCCATCAGGCTGCATCACAGTTATATCCCAATTGCCCTCTGTATACACACACACACACACACACACACACACACACACACAGATATACATACACACACACACACACACACACACACACACACATATATATACACACACACACACACACACACACACACACACACATATATATATACACACACACACACATACATATATATATGTATAATTTTGTTATATATCATTTACACCCCAATTGCCCTCCTGATGGCCCAGCTGCAGGTGCAGCCCCGTGTCCCCTCCCCACCCCACAGCTCCATACCTGCAGTGCACTATGATGGGCCCCGTGCCCGGAATGCTTCGCTGTGCCCGATTCACTTGGTCCAGAAAGCTCAGAACCCCTCCTGGCTCATTGGGCACACCATGGTCGGGCCAGCTGAAGTACTGGTAGTGCTTCACCAGCCTGGGGTGCTCGTCCTGCAGGGGTGACATCCCTCTATTGCCATCCAAGCAGTGGCACCAAGCAGGGAGAAAAGCCACCGCTGCCTCCCGGAGGGTGCCAGCCCCATGCCAGCCCCGTGGCACCCCCAGCACTCACCCTGCCTGGCCGCAGGATCTCCAGCTCCCGCAGGAAATACCCCTGAGCCTCGCGCTCGCTCACGTGGCGCACAGTGATGCCCCCGAACTCCCTGGTGCAGCCCTTGTCGGGCCAGTAGCGGAAGCATTTGTTCTGCAGGGACAGGAGAGAGGCTCCTCAGCCAAAACTGGGGGGCTGGAGGAGGGATCTGAGCCCCTGGGTCGGGGGGATCTGAGCCCCTGGGTCGGGGGATCTGAGCTCCTGGGTCGGGGGGATCTGAACCCCTTGTTTAGGGGGATCTGAGCTCCTGGATCAGAGGGATCTGAACTTCTGGATCAGAGGGATCTGAGCTCCCAGGTCAGGGGGATCTGAGCCCCTGGATCAGGGAGATCTGAACTTCTGGATCAGGGGGATCTGAACCCCTGGGTTAGGAGGATCTGAAACCCTGTGTTAGGAGGATCTGAGCCCCTTGTTCAGGAAGATCTGAGCTCCTGGGTCAGGAGGATCTGAGCCCCTGGATCAGAGGGATCTGAGCCCCTGGATCAGGGAGATCTGAACTTCTGGATCAGGGGGATCCGAACCCCTGGATCAGGAGGATCTGAGCCCCTGGGGGTCAGGAGGATCTGAGCCCCTTTTTCAGGGGGATCTGAGCTCCTGGATCAGGGGGGATGCTGCATCCACAGGGGGTGCAGCTCCAGCAGGAGATTTAAAAGAGAGCCATGCACACTGCTTTACCAAGGTCATGGTCTGTTGGTCTGGCCAGTGCCTCATTCCCGAGCCAAACCTGCATCCCAAGGGCTCCACAACCTGCCCGTACACTCCTGCCCTCCAGCCCACCCCGCTGTGCTACAGTGAAAGAGGCTGTGAGCAGAGCTCTCTTTATCTCCTCCCTGCAGCAAAGCTGCCTGTGCCAATCCTAATTAGCTCCTGTCTGCTGGGGATGGCAGTTCTGCCCGGCTCTGCCTGGAATTGCGCTGTATTCCCTGGCCCCTACCACCCACTCTTAGTGAAACATGTTCGGGTGGCACACAAATAGGTGTATAATGACCTTCTCCCCTCACACAGCTTGGAACACCCCCCACTCCACTTTCAGCTTGCTGTGACACACACAGTGATTTCTGTCTATCTCTGCCACCTGCAGTTCCCCAGATCCTTGAAGCAAGTCCTGGCAGGGACACCCTGTTAAGATTGATGGGGCTGGGGAGCCTGAATGTGCAGAGAGAGGTGCTATTTTTCTTTCACGAAGAACAGCAAAAACATTACAAGGCAGAGGAAAGATTAAATTAAATGAGAGCTGGACAGAGACAACTGAACACTGGTAGGACTGGCAGCAGGAAACTGTCAGGCTCGGGGACAGTGCCACAAGACCTTACAAACGCTCACCCTGCCCCGCTCCACCTCCTTGGTGGTCATGACAATGACGTGGGTGTTCTCCTGGTACACCATGGCCCAGAAGTCATTCACGGTGGTCTGCAGGCAGCCCTGGGTGGCAATATAGACCTTGCAGTGCTCCGAGCTCCTTCCATCTTCAGGGATGCTCTGAGGAGCAAAGGAGATGGGAGAAAAAAGCTAGGGATGCTGGAGTGAGGAGCTGGGAATTGCTTCAGCAGTGAAGTCAGCACATCCAGCCGTGCAGGATTCCTAAACCAGCTGATTTCCCTCAGATTCTTCAGCCACTCTCACCATCAGCTTCAACAGAGCCGTCAGAGAACGCTCTGCCAGCCTCCAGGGACCTTTATACTGCTGAACACACACTACTGTGCAACAGAGCCTTCCCAGCAGGAACTGCTGAAGTTTCAGGTGGATGTGGCTGGAAGGAACCTTGATGGTTTCCCAAAGGATGCTGTGTAAGAGCCAGAGCAGCATTGCTGGAAATGCAGCTTCAAGCATCTCTTGGCTGAGAGATACAATTTCAGAGATAATGTTCAATAACAGAAAGTCAGGGTCGGGCCCCTGGGACCTCCTGAACAGGTAAGGAAAGGAGGGGATGGAGATGAAATCTTAAAGAGGGGCAAAGAGGGTGGGATAGAGTGATGAGATCCCATGGGATACAGTATTAAAATCCAGTGTTTGGCCTGGATGCAGTGAAAGACACTGGTCCTGAGAGGTTATTCGCTCTAAACTCGCACCAGAAACAGTGCTGGGCTGAAAGGCAGCCCCGGGTGGGTCTCCCCTTTCCCAAGTACCTTGATGTAGTTGGCATTGATGTAGTCTGAGCCAGGCACACTCTCGTCCACGTCCCGGAGAGCCACCCGTGTGGTGTCAACTGCAGGAGGAGAGTCCAGAGGGAACAGGAGTCACACAGGCAGCAGCAGGGGTGGGGTGTTGGATGGGCACTCGTGATACTCAGTGTTGGAGACTGACCCAAGCCCAGGCTTTCCAGTATTTCCTTTGGAGGCTCACAGTAGCATGGAATATCCCAAGGTGGAAGGGACCCACAAGGATCATCCAGTCCAACCCTTGGCCCTGCACAGACACCCCGACAATCCCACCCGTCCCTGTCTCATTTTCCAAACCCTCCTGGAGCTCTGGCAGCCTTGGGGGCCATGCCCACTGCCCTGGGGAGCCTGGTCAGTGCCCACCACCCTCTGAGAGAAGAGCTTTTCCCTGAGATCCCACCTGACCCTCCCCTGGCACAGCTCCATATGGCTTATTTGGATTCAGAGAAGAGCAATTTCCCAGTTTCCCATGCAAAAAAACTTGTTTAAAAAGGGGATGGAGAACACCATGAACTGAACCCCTCCACTCCAACCCAGCTCTGACCAGAAAGCTCTGCAGGGCTACCCAGCCCCAGAAAAAGCTGCAGGAATTGTGGTGGAAAAATCCCAAACCACTGTCCAGTGTCTCCTTACAGGGAAGGATGTTCTTGTAGCGGTTCTTGGCCTTGTTCTCGGGTCGCTGTCCCTCCTTCCTGGGGTACAGGAGCTTGCACTCCTGCTGCTGCAGCATCTGTGGGGAGAGAACAGAAGAACAAGCTGTGCTGGGCAGAGCAGGGCAGTCAGAGGCGAAGAAAAGGCTCTTTGGACTTCCTACTGCTGAGAACAGCAGAGGGAGTGCTGGCAGGAAGGGGAAAGCAGCCAAGAAGCAGCTTGATGGGAGAGCTAATGGGGGGAGAAGGCACAAATCCCTGCAGGGAACTACAGGGAACAGAAAACAGAAACCACCTCAGACATGAGAAAAAGCAGCTTAATAAAGGAACGGGAATTAACTCCGTTGAACACAGAAAACAAGGAAAGGAGAAGCAGTGTTGAGGAGAGGTCCTCAGTGCTGGAAACCCGTGGATATTCTTCCCCCGCATGCACGAACGGGAGCGTCCCTACCTCAAACTCTTCCCAGAATCCCTGCTTGGCCTTCTCACTGTGATCTGCCATTTTGTTGAGCTCCTTCACCCTGTTCTCGATGTTGGCTGCGTTGATGCGCGTGGCATTGAACGGCTGAAAGGGGGAGACGGCACACAAATCACTCCCAGAAACGGGACAAAAACCCAGTTCCCAAATCCCTGGGGTGCTGGGACCATTCCTGGGGCCAGGGACCTCTGGCAAGTGTGAGCGTGGACAAGCAGGATGAGTAGCCAGCGGGATGCTCCGGGAAAAGGGAGCTGCCCAAGAGCAGGGGCAGATCTGTGCGCTCCCCCAGCAGCCTGGGCAAGCCCACAGCCAACCCTATGTGCTAGAGCAGGTTTTACCTGCTTCAGGTGAACCACAGCTCCGGATTTCTCCACCATGGGGTTCTTCTTGTAATGCTCCACCAGGTCTGTGAGCGTGTCGAACCTCTCTCCTCCCCCCACGTCGTACTTCCCATCGAGCTGCAGGAGGGAACAACAAATCCACGGTGAGACTCGTTCCCAGCGGGATCCCCCACCCAGGGCGAGCAGAGCCAACCTCTCCCCAACCTGGTAGTGGATCATCACGTGGGTCACGTGTGGTTTTCGGTCCCCAGTGTCCATCTTGTCCTCATTAGTGAGCACCGACAGGACGAAGTCTCCTGGTTTGCTCTGGCTCTCCCTCACCAGGAAACTTCCCGGTTTCCCCTTCTCCGTCAGCAGCTTCTCCGCCTCCTTGCCAGTGAGGTGCCCATGGTACCACCTGGGGAGCAGCAAAGGAAGGCAGGGACACCTTAGAAACATCCACAGCATCACCCTCAGAGCAGGGCTATGCTCGCCGCCGGGAGCGGCGCTCACGTTAAACCCATTTCCAGGCTCCCGATCCGACTGCTCGACCCGCTGGCACGACACCGGCTCAGGCTATTTTGGGAACAGTCCCCAGTGACTCTCCTCCAGCGCTTTGCAATGTCACATCAATACCTTTGCCCGAGGCTGGAGGTGTCAGGACTTGGCTCGGTGCTCCAGCCAAATGCAACACGGCAGCAGTGCGTTCCGCTGCCACGTGGGCTGTGACAGGGACTGCCATCGAGGGACAGGCTGGCACTGAGCTCTGAGGAACACCGTTCTCACAGTGCTTTCTCGAAGGTGGCTTTGCATTTGCCTTTATTTTTTTTTTTCATATGGAAGGAAAAGAGCTCTTGGAGTCAGCAGGCTGCAGGCAGACAGTGCCAGGCACAAGCACAGGGCTCCAGGGCAAGTTGGAGCAACCTGGGCTAGTGGGAGGTGTCCCTGCCCATGGCAGGGGGGCAGAACAAGATGGGCTTTTAAGTCCCTTCCAACCCAAACCATTCCAGGATTCGATGGACAACACTGGCCAGGAGCAAGGCGCTTTGATGCAGTTCGGGAAGGATTTTCAGAGGGCCCTCCTGGCTGAAGTCACTGCTGCCACCCCCTCCCAAGGTCACTAACCTGGCTCAGGTCTGGCTGAGGGGGCACAGAAGTGTCCTGCGCACTCACCTGGAGTGGCAAAACTGGGTCCCCCACTGTGCCCAGGGGGTTTGTCCCCATCCAGCCCCACCTGCAGCCACATCTCTGGCCAGTGGCAATTACAAGGTGCAGAGGTCTGTGCTCAGCTCTTCCCAAACCTCACTGCACAAGCATGGCTTGTCCCACCTCTCTGGGCACATCTAGCCCCTGTTTCTCCATCTGATCTCTCATAATCCTCTCTCCTGGTCTGCTGACACGCTCACATTGCAGTTCCAGGGAATGCAGTGCCTTGGGGTTAAATCTGGGAATTCCTGGGGATGGGTTCTCCAGCACTATCCTGGTAGCTCCATGCTCTGGCCAGCACCTCACCTGCCCTTCCCTTGGTGAGGCAGCACATCCCATCGACCCACCCAGCAGCTCCCTGGGGCAGGAGTGTCCCCAACCCTCTACTCCAGCCTTCCATAGGGACAAACAACAGCTCCTTCCACCCCACAGCCCATCAGCACTCAGCAGCAGCTCTGGGCAGATGCCACAGGTCCCTTTGAAGACACTGGCTCCCAGCCTGCCAGCCAAGCTGCCAGGAATCCAGAGAGGCTCAAAATAACCTCCCAGGGGCCGTGCAGTGGCCTTGTGTCACGTCTCAGCAACGTTAGCCCTGAGGATGAGGTTTATGGAAGAGTAGGGAGTGATGTTGGGCCTTTGGGTCACCAACCCAGCATCCTGTGAGGGCAGCCAGTCCAAGCCTGGCTGGGAATTCCCTTTCCCTCAGGGCTGAGATCAGGATCACAGGCTGCAGGAGGGCAGAACGACCCAGCTCTGGTGAAGAACCTCTGGGCTGTTACTCAGCCCCAGGTCTTGGAAAACCACTAGGATGCATCCTGCTGTATCCCAACACTGTTGTCCTTTCGTGTATTTACAGCGTTTGGGCTCTTCTCCCTCCCTTCTCCTTGATGCCACCAGATGTGTGGTCTGGAGAAGCTTTCACGGACCTTCCCTGCCAAGCCAGCCCGTCCTTGGCAGGAGAAGAGGGGAAAACCCAGCTGATTGGAGGGGGTTTCCACTTTTCCAGAGTTTCTGCTCACAAGGGGCCGCTTTTCACACCGCAAGGAGCAGAGAAACCTCCCTGGCAACCGGGGAGCACATGAGCTGGAGGGACTTCCCAGTGCCTGGGTTCACATGACGGAGGAGGGGAGAGCTCTGCTCCGTTTTGGGAACCGAAACGAGTCACGGCTTTGCCCGTACCCAGCTGATAACCAGAGCTGTGAGGAGCCTGTGCCAGCCTTGCCCTTCCCAACCCACTGCGTGTGACACTGGGGAAACTGAGGGGGAGGGAAAGGAAAAAAGGGCTCAGTGAAACATCACACATGAAGGGGGAGGGAAGAAAAGGTCCTTAATCAGGTGGAAACAGCCTGAAGTAGCCCAAGGTGAGTCATCCATCCCCATCCCTGCAAGGCAACATGTGTCCTTGCAGGAGGAACAGGGGTTACGGGCTGGCATGGGATGGGGGAAACACTTTCTTTGGGGTATTTCTGCCCAGGAGGACAAGTCACTTGTAGGTGTTTTGTTTCCTTTAGGAACAAGACTGTGGGATTCCCAGGATACACCTGCAGAGCTCTTTGCAGAGGGATCCGTACTGCTCATGTTGGATGGGGCTCTGAGCAACAAAGGTCACAAAAGCTAAATCACACCAAACACGCGCTGCCTCCTTTCCAAAGCCAGGCCTGGTGCAGCTCTCCAGGCTGAGACACCACCAGCACCAAGGGCAGGGCTGTTGGAAAGCGTGGTTTACCTCTCCGACGTGGGGTCCTGGCAGTTCAGAGGGTACTTGAGCTCGATGACGTTGCTGTTCTTCTCCCTCAGCAGCCCCTGCTGCTCCGTGTAGTACTGGACCAGCTCTGCCAGCGTGGCAAACTTCTCGCCCCCATAGAGGTCATAGTAATCCCCCGTGTTCTGGATCTTGATGTGTGTCCCCTCGTCGTTTCTCCTGAGGGAGGGAGGGAGGGAGGGAGAAGGACAAACTGAGACCATCAGCACAAGAGAATGGAAACCCGACCCCAACCTGCAGGGTCCGGCTGTCTCCTGAAGTCCAACTGAACACCTCCTGAACACCAACCAAGCTCCTGTGAGCTTGTCCCCAGACTTATCCAACCCCAACTGGATTTGAATAAGCCACAGGGGACACAAGGGATTGCTCCTGCAAACGTGTTCCCCAGACAACAAGAATCCTACACATTATATAATTATATACCTTCTTGTTCCCTTCTATTCCTTTTTATACTGCTTCCCTGCTACATGAGCCTGTTCTTATGTTCAGCCTCCACAATGATTGGATCCACAGGTCATATATCTTTATTGAAAAACCAGTCCTTGGTCAATTCTACTTAGCTCTGCTGATCGGTATCCTTGGTAGCCAGACCAAGATGGGAAGGGGAGTTCCAAGCAGCATCCATGGTCCAGTAACTGCTTGGCGAGGTAGCTGTGGTTGCACACACAAAACACAGCACTCTGTATTCTCCTTCTATTCTGTAACTCTAATCACAACTATGATTTCTGCCTTAATCTTAATGATCTGGCTTATTGCTTATATTATTAACTCGATTATTTTATAAACAAAGTATCTGCTACAAGCTGCACCAGGTGCTCTCCCTCCACGCAGGTGCCACCCTGCTCCCCTGAGGAAAGGGATGGATGCTCCTTGGATGAGGTTCCTCAGCCAAGAGCTGACTCTGTGCCTCACAAACTCCCAGACAGAGGCTCTCCCTAAAACATTGCCCTGGCATTCCCACTTGCTGCTAAGAAATACTTCATCAATGAGAATCAGCAACTCCAGTTTGCTCTTGGACGCTTTGTCTGGCGTTGAGGTGATTTCCAGTTCATGCCAGTTCAGTGACAGCTGAGTGCGAACACACAGAGACAGCATCCATGTATCTCCATCATTCCACGTTAACAGCAGAATAAACCCAGGAAAACACTGACAAATAAGCCAGAGGTGGGAAAAGCTGCATCTGGATCCTGAACAGTCACACTACACCTTGAGAACAAGGTCTTGGAGACAGGACCCAACCATCTGTAGTAGGGGAAACTGGAGTGGCACTGCTGGGTGTTCAGAGAGACGTGGATAACTCTTCCTGACACATCTGCCCTGGCTGCCACCCCGAGCCCAGCTGTTCTGTGGGCAGAGACTTCACAGTTTGGCAATATTTGCAGGCAGGGAATGAGCAGAACTCACTGGATGGGAATGAAAACTGGCTGTGAAATTCCTCCCCTGGCCAGCACAATGACAATGCCCCTTCTCCAAGAGGAGCTGGCACAGGGAGTGCTCCTGCCATTCATGGACCTGAAGAGCCCTTGTGCAGCCCAGAAAAAAACAGCACCCTGTTTCTTCCTGAGGCTCCAAAACTCCCTTCCTTCCAGAGCTCCAGCCCCACCTCCCAGCCCCATCTCGCCACAAAGGCTCAGTTCACAGCCCCCAAGGCCTGTGAGCCCTTCAGGGGTGAAAAGCAGAGAGATAATCAAGGTCATTTATGCCACGAGCCCTCAAGGTCACTATAAACACAAAAGGCATTGATCTATGCCCATTTCGTTCCCATTTTAAGGCTTGCAGCTCCAAGCTGGGCAGCAGAACTGGGCTGTGCAACAGCAGCATCCAGTGAGCTGTGCCCTGGACTCTGTGGCTGGGGAAATAAAGCACAAAGGAGGTGCCCAAATCCCTCAGCTGCCCGTGCTGGAGGGCATGGCTACATCTGACTGAGTCACACAGAGCTGGGCAGGGAGGCAGCGCTGATTAATAGCAGAGCCCCACTTTTTTGGCAGCTCCAAAATCTTCTTCACACTATCAGCACAACTCCTTAGCTAGATATCCAGGAGGGCTTCGTGATCCAAAATATTCCCACTTGTGAATCTGGGTCTACACTGCAGTGACCACCAGGCTGCTTTTATGAAAGCAGGACACAGTCAATAAAAAGAGGAGTCACAAAAAACCCAAACAGACCCTTTTTTACCAGCCCCAAATGAGAAGATTCTTCCACAGGTTTTAGGAACTTCACTGAATGTTTGCTCTCAATTAAATGAGAGCTTGGGCTTGCTGAGATAACTCACTGTACAACAACAACCCAACAGACCCAACTGGCCTCAAACTGCCAGAGGGCAGGGTGAGGTGGGATATTGGGAAGAAATTCTTCCCTGTGAGGGTGGGCAGGCCCTGGCGCAGGTTGCCCAGAGAAGCTGTGGCCACCCCATCCCTGGCAGCATCCAAGGCCAGGTTGGAGCAACCTGGGCTAGTGGAAGGTGTCCCTGGCCATGGCAGGGGGTGGGACTGGATGAGCTTTAAAAGTCCTTTCCAACCCAAACCCATTCCATGATTCTGTAAAATCCTCCTTGATTGCAGGTCTGAATCTGCACCCAGAGTATGCTTGTGCTTGTCTTTTGGGAAAGGAAAAGCCCAGTCAGCGACAGGAACGCTCAGGGGCAAAATCACTGGGGGGGACTGAGCTGTGAGCAGAGCTGGTTTCCCAGCAGAACTCTGCACTGCTCCGTGAGCCAGGATAAGATCTGTTCCCATAAAACATGACCCAATTACCAAATTAACAGGGTCTCTGACGGATGGTTCTCAACTGTCTTGGCATTTCCATTACTGTTGTGGCCACGGGCCAAGCACCACTTAGGCAAACTCTCAGCATGCCTTTTCCTTTGTTCCAGCTATTCCCTGGACCTGGCCAGGTCTGGAAGGAGCTGTTCACGTTCTTCAGAAGTGCTTCTAAATGTTTGTTCTTCTGAAAACATGCTCTGGCAGAGCCAGGCAGGAAAGACGGGGCATCTGGAGACACCGGGGCATTTCCTGAGTGGCCTCCCCTGCTTCTCCCCCCACAGCCCTCACTTCCAAACCGAGGAATGCCATGTTAAAAATCACCATTAAATATTCAAATATTCACTAACAGAAGCAAATCCAGCACCAGGTCCCTGCAGGCACCGTGATGTGACAGAATGCCAGACTGCGCACAACATGCACATCAACACTCCCCGTGCCCTCCCAAAATCCCCTGGCCAGCAAACTCTGCTCCCACCACCCAGAAGAGCATCCACAGCTGGGCTGAGGTGTGGGAATTCCTGCAGGGAGCAGTGGTGCAGCATCTGCAGGGGGACAGAACGGGGCAGCTCGGCTGCCACACAGGTTCCTGCAGCCTTACTGGAGTGACCCTCTGCTGAAGCTGCCAGACCACTTTCCTCCCAGTTGATGTGCTCCAAAGAAGAAGATGAGCCAATAAATCCAGTTTTGGCCCCCGGTTTGGCCTGTGACCAGCTGCCAGCAGTTCGGAATGGGAGCTGAGGGAAGAGAAGGAGGAAGGACAGAAGGCAAGAGAAAGCAGCCACAGAGCTTCATGGAAAACTTTTCCTAAGTCCTGCACTATTATTTCCTTGCCTCTCCTCGGGGACATGTGTCTGGACACACACCAGCACATGGTCACTTGGTGTGTGGTCTGGTCAGCCCAAACTCCATCCGCTGCTTTCCTCCCAGCCCACATCCTCTCCATAATGAAAAGAAGCTGCATTTCCCCTCACTGCCTTTCAAAAGCCCTTGAAGAAGCTGAAGGGAGGGGGGGGGGTTAAAAGAAGGAGGAAGAGGGTTTGATTGTTTTCCTAAAGGTACTTTCTCCTACTACTGACACCTCTATTTCAGGCACTGTTTCAAAGATATCTGTATTGTTTCCTTCGAAAACCTTTCATTTCTCAGAAAGGAAGAAATATATATATAGACCTGTCCAGTTCAGAGATAAAAAAAATAAATAAGAGCTCTGTCAGGATATAATTCTAGATGAGAATAATAACACGTTGTTCCATCTATGTCACAGGGAAAGGGGGAAGATAACTGCCCAAGCTTTCAGCTCTCACAGCACAGAAAGCTACTCATTCTCTGCTCTATTAGATGTTGCAGCTCCAACTCCCAAGAACATTTATGTGCTTTTACGGGGCCACCATCAGTGGGAAAAGAGCACATCGCTCTGATGAAATATAAGCAAAACTGGCTCAGCAAACCAGTGACCACATGCAGGCAGATCTTCCATACCCAGGACTGCAGGACAGCCCTTGCATCAAGTGATGGAACAGAGCCGAGATGAGCCAGGAAGGAGCAATGACTTGGAGGTAAAAGTAGTCCAGGAAAAAATTCTTTCCTTGTCTTCCTGATGCCTCAAAGCTCAACACATTGCCCTGTGTGTCATGTGTGATGTGCTTTCCTGGAAACATGGTGTGTGTCACAGCTTTGGTTTACTCAGACTGTGACAGCTGGTCAGATTTTCCACTGAGTTCCGACCTGTCCGTGGGTTCTGGTGAGGTTGTTCGATATTGTGATATCAAGGCGTTGCTGTTGCTCTGCTTTTAACTTACATCTCCTCACTGCAGGGCACCACTCAGGCTTTAAGGGCATTAATTGGCTTGATTTATGACCATAACAATGTTGTTATTAAACAGTTACTCCAACACTGAGGTCTCCCTGTGGGAGGAAGTGGTCCAACCCCCCTTGACAATTTGACTCTCCTTTCCTCCCCGCTCTGTTCTTTCTGCACGGAGAAAGCAGAAAGGGGTAAAGAAACAGCAGCAATAATGAAATTGTCCTGGGTCTGCACAGGCAGCCCTGGCTGTTCCATGGGATGCCACGTTTTATCCCCCTCAGGGCCAACACGTGCCACAGCTGGAAGAGCCCGACAGCGGAAAAACACGTGGGCTTTGGTCGAGGGGGACAAAGTGAGGGAGGAAAACTGTGCAAACCCACGGCCTGACCCCCCAACTCTGGGCACAGGATGCAGAGGTGGGAAGCGGTTCTGCCAGCAAAGCCCCTCACGCTGCTGTTTGGGGGCGATTTCGCTGCTCGGGGGGGACCTTGGCACTGCCAGCACAGCACAGCCTGCTCTGCCTGGCTCCGCAGGTGCTGCCAGTGCTGCCCTCGTCCACCACACAACACCCTGACTCAGGGAATCACATGGGAAGGCGCTCTGAGCTCACGGGGAGATCACCCCCCTCTCACATGTATTTCCTCACCCTCTCCACTCGCCGCAGTTTATTTTCCATTCTAATTTAGAAGCACTTCCTGCCTCTCTCATTAGCTCACAACCACTGCTGATGGCGAGATTACTGGGGAGCCAGTGAGGTCACGCTTCCCACCCAGCCAGTGCCCAGGAAAACCTGGAATTCTTCCCTTTCCACTGTGTCACTCCGCAGCACGAGGTGCTGTGGTCAGTCAGAGCCCTGGGAGAGGGAGGGGGTTGGAATTCTGGGATGGATTCCCCAGCACTGAAGGGAGCATTGAGAACGTAAGGAAGATGCAAACCCTCTTGCCAAGCTAAGAAATACCAGCACTGGGCAGAGGGAGTGAGAGAAGGGCAAGTTCAAGTGCCGGTTGAAAAAAGGGAGGAGAAATAAGGCCAAGAGGGGTTTCATCCGAGTGGTTAAGGCAAAAAGGAGAGGGGAAAAGCCTCGGCGGAGCCACCTGGCTGCTCTGAGCACCTGGCTGGGAGGGGACACCAGGGTCAAACCACACTCATGTGAGACGAGCATCACTCCTGTGAGCTGTGCCACCACTGGGAGATGTCAGTGTCCTGCCAGGTGGAAAAGCTCCGTCCAGCCCGTCCTTCGCACAAAGTTTCTCTAAACTCAGTGTTGGGTCAAGGGATTTATAAACTCACTGGAGTTTCCTAAACAAAATGAGGGTTGTTTAAACTAAACAGAAACCACCGCAAAAGAGAGGGTTGTGTTACAAAACAGGTCTGTGGGCAAGTGCCTGGAGAAACCTCTGCTGGGCCATTTCCCTGCAAAGCACCAGCTAGATGGTGCTCAGGGAAGGTTCATGCCTTGAATCCACAACCTGCTCCTCTTATCTCAGGGACTCGTTGGGTGATGTTCCTCTTTACCTCTTCCCTTCCACAGAGTTCTATCCCACTGCAGGGAACAGCTCTGTGTGGCTCCTGGCACAGCCTCTCCCGTGGTGGGGGGAGCTCAGTGACCCTTTCACTCCACGTGGTACCACGAAGAGGTGAGCTGGAGAGCTGGATCCAGCTCCTTGCTCTGCTGCTCACCTGCCTCTTACCTGACAGAGAGAGTGAAATCCCCAGGGTTGCTCTTGCTGGGGCGAGCCAGGAAGCTGCCATGGACACCCCTGGTCAGGAGGAGCTTCTCGGCCTCAATCCCACTGATGTTGGGATGAAACCACCTGTAAAGGGCAAAAGGGACACGTGAAATACTGAGTCACCTAAGCCTGCTGTCTTTCCACCTGCACGCACAGTCTGGTCCTGTCCATCTCCTCACCCTCCTTCCATGGGACAGGACGTGGTGGAAAAGGGAAATACAGACAGCTCACCCTGAGGGGAAAAATGTTTCATCATATTCTGTGCTACTTGCATGTAATCTTTGTATTTTAAGCATCATCAGACCACCCCCTGATCTAATTTCTGCTGCTATCAGTCTCCATCAAGTTTCCTTGATTGCAAGAACTGGTGCTTCCCCAGGCTTTAATGAGTACTAAATATGCATATTACACCAATGATTTCCCACGTGGCACCTGTTTTATGGCTCCATTTTTTTTTTCAGAAGCTACTGAAAATCCACTTTCTAAATGCCAGGCTCTTTTGAGTAATCTCACAGTCCCACACAGAGCACCCCAAAAGGAGAGTCATTCCATTGTGAAAGTATTGCTCAGGTTCAGGTCACGCCCCAGCAGACATTTCTGCATGGGACTGATGGAATATCTCACATGAGCAAAGAGGAGATGAGCCACAGTTCATGCTGGGTGGTAACAAGGTGAGTTTATTGAGTGGTTTTGGGCAGCACCAGCTGCAAGAGAACTGCCTGCACAGCCAAACCCCCTTCAGAGCAAAGCACAGTGTTATAAGAGCCCCTGAAGGTTGGGCAGGTCTGGAGCAGCTCGGAACTGAGTAACTGAAAACCGCAAGATTTAGTGTTCCAAGCAAGTGAAATGTGGATTTTCGGGAGGCGAATATCTGGAAGCGTTTAGTACGCTGGTTTCTGGGATACAGCTGTCCCTGGAACAGATTTAGCCAACACACCGTCCCCCCCAGAGGGTTTGCGAGTTTATCGCAGTGGATGCAGAGAAATGCCTGAGCCTGTGTTAGAAAATACACCCAAACCCACCCTGCAAACAGTGTGTTTGTCTCTGAGATACACACAGAAAAGGTCAAGAAATGTCACCATCTCCTCCACGATTCGGGATTTCCTCCCTCCCACCACAAGGCAAACAGTTTTGACTGCAGGTCCTTGAATTCTGCAGGAGGAGAGGTCTGTTAGGGAAGGGCCGTGGAAACAGATGGTAAACAGGAATCCCAGTGTTTCCAAGCCTGTATTCCTGACATCTCACAAGTGACACCCTTTCCTAAACCCACAGCCTGCAGGGCCAGCACTTAACTGTGCCACAGAGCAGCTACTGGGAGAGCAGGGGATGCTCTAATGGGGCTTAATGGAGCTCGGGGACACACCGGGCTGCCAGAGGCCACACACAGCATTTCCACGGAATGCTAATGGCAAGAAAACCAACATAATATTGCTGGCCAGGAAACAGCAGGAAAAACCTAAGGAAATCTCTCTGGGAAAGCAGTGGGATGAGAGCTCCTGTAGGCATGGACCCATAGGTGTGAGCACACACAGGTTCCAGGAACATCCCAGCCAGCGTGACAGTGTCCAAGGCTGCCCAAACCCCCCAACACCTCCCCTTGTGCCCCCATGGAAACAGGTTGCCCCAGGATGCTGGACCTCAGCTGGAGCCAGATCTGTGGGATGCTGAGAGCAGACACCTCTGTCAGTGCTGGGGCTCTGAATATTCCAGCGTCCAAGGCACTGGGATCCCACAGGGAACAGGCAACAGGAACAAAAGGACCTTCTGGCCAACCTCCCTCCTGCTTGGAAGGGAGGACCACAACCCTCTCCCTTTCCACTGCAGCATCTGTCGACCACAGCTACAAAATCGATTCACAGGTCCCTTTTCAGCATCTTTTTCTTGGTTTTTAATGTTCCAAGAAAGCAAGCAACCAAAGAGCATCCAAACTAGGTCCCCATGATAGGGGGAAAAAAGTACATTATTAATATCAGGCCACGTTTTGCTGTCAGCAAATAACAAGCATCACTGTGCAGTGGGTCATTCAGGCAACGGCTCGGCAGCTTTTTGCAGGACTGAGTCACCTCGGGAGAATCACTGCAAATAAGAGTGGGGATCCAACAACTTTTCATCTCTGCAGCGACCAGTAAATATATGCTGCCTACCTCAGGCAATACCGCTTTCCTGGGGAGAAATGCATTTCCTTTCCATCGTTCAATCCATCTGAAATGAAACTTAAATTGAAGAGCCACCCGCGAGTGCCTTTCGGGAGCCAAAGCTACACAAAGAAATTTATTAAACTAAACGGAGGGGAGGTGGAGAGATGTGCACGCAGTGCTGGCCCCTGAGAGAGACCGGCAGGAAGGTGTGCTTGGGGTGTGGGCAACGACTTGGATCAGGGGATGAGGGCTCTGTGCAGGGGCCACACCAGGAGGGGGGTCTGGTAGCCACGAGGGCACCAGAAAGCTCCTTATGAGAAAGCTGGCAGGACTGAGGGTGCCACCGAGGTGGCAGTCACCAACATGGCGTGTCCTCAACACCACTCTCCTTGCAAGGAGACCCTCCAAACTCCAGCTCTTAGCTCCTCACGCTGCATCAGCTCCTCGCCAGCTCTCAGCTCCCACCACCCCAAAAAGCCTCAGCACGCCCGGGCACAATCCTATCCCAACACCAGCAAACATGGGCACAGGTCAGGCAGAGATGGGTTTATCCAGCTGGGATTTATCCACTTCCCCAGAAAGACAATCCTTGTGTTGATGCCAGCCATGCACAAGGACCGACTCCGACTGATCCGAAGGCTGCAGACCCTTCCCAACCCTGTGGGCACCAGTGGTGCCACAACTCCTCAGCTCCAGATAAAGCAGACACAGGTACCTCTGGCTTCAAAACAGGAGCAACCCTCCAGCAGAAGCTCTGGAAAAGGAATTCTTTCTCAGTGTTCAAAATTTATCAAATAATTTCTCTTTAATTACTTAAAGAGTCATCGTTTCCACACACCATTACTCATTTCCTCCCTCACATGAGCAGGAATGCTTTCTTCTGCTGGATTGCATCCCTGTGCTCCTGTCTTGGGATAAAACAGAATAAAGAGTTGAGCAACACCGTTCCGCCCTTAAGAAATCCAGAAAACCAGGCGGTTTGAAAAGCCTGTCTGGGAATCTTGTATTCTAAACAGCTCCAGCAAACATCCCAGGGACCAAAAGCACCGTGTCCTAAAGGACGCTGCAGCAGAGCTTCACAGGGCACTGGGCAAACAGGGTGCCAGCATCCCCATCCTGAGGAACCCTTGGGAATGACTGCCTGAGGTGTCACGGAGGGATTCTGCTCCCGGCCAACACAGAGCTGTGCTGGGAAGAGCCTTTAACCTACAGGTGAACAATAAAGCTCCTAAGTGAGGCTCCAAAGGAGATGGGAGCAAGTTATTCCAGACCCCCACCTTTCTCTTCTCCTTCTCTCCCGCAGCTCCAAAGCAGCACAACCTGCACTGTGCACAGAGGAGAAAGATGCCAAGTGGAGTTGAACTCAATGATCCTTGTGGGTGCCTTCTAACTGTGGATATTCTATGATCCTCTGGACACTCTGGCAGAGCCAGGATGTCTCCCCCAGAGACTGCACACGTGAAAGGCAGAGAACACTTCCCACGCCACAGCCACAGGGCTTGGGGAACAGCATGTGCCCTGTTTTGGGGGGTCCCCAGAGCCTGGGTTTGAAGGACAATTTAGCCCAACATCAGCAAAAGATTTTGGAGCTTTTGCAATGGTAAAACTTCTCCGTGTTCGGCTTGGAGAGGACCAAAGCAGATGCGGCTTAAGAGACGCCGCCTCCTCGCTCCATGTGTGGCTGCACTGCTGGGTCCAGCACAGGCTCCAACCCAGCAGCTGAGGAACTGGGAAAGGATGGGATCAACCACCACCAGACCTCCCTTCTGCTCTGCTCCAGCGCCCCAGTGCCAGCCAGGAGCTGTGGGACAGTG
Source organism: Sclerurus mexicanus (assembly GCA_013396755.1). Lineage (NCBI taxonomy): Eukaryota > Metazoa > Chordata > Aves > Passeriformes > Furnariidae > Sclerurus > Sclerurus mexicanus. The sequence continues at coordinate 91,772 of VWZF01004267.1, forward strand.
AGCTCAGCAGATGCTGTTGATGCAGACAGACCCCCGTTGGAGCCACCCCATTTCCCTCCCCAGCGAGGAAGGGCAGGATGGATCCTGCCCCTGGAGGCAGCCAGGCAAATAAACCAGCTGAGGATTCTTCCAACAGAGAAAGGAGGGTGGCTGGTGAGAGCAGGTGTAACTTGGGGCAGTGCAGCTCTTTGCAAGGCTAAGTTTCCTGTTCAGCAAATAGAAAGAAATCTCCAGAGCTGCAGAAAGGTTGGGTGCCAAGCCCTAATCCTCAGGGGGAACCCTCCTTCCGTGTCTCTGGATGCTCCCTTGCTGCACCCTCTGCCTTCTCTGCAGCTTTTCCAGTCACTTGGCACATCAGACTCCAAAATCCAGGTAAGGGCAGCTTTCCCTTTGCACCCCCAGCCCCCTGTCCTGCTGCGGGACACCCCATGTGATGCCTCACCCACGCACAGGGGGTGAGAATCGCCCGAGGCTGCAGCGACGGAAAGTTCAGCCCACAGCTCTGCCCATCGGCCAACCTTGAGGACAACCTTGAGGAGAGGTGGTGGGGAGCGCGGTTCGAGCTGCAGAGCACCCGAAGCTCCTCTGTGTCACAAAGGGGGGTTTAACTCACCACCCACGCTCTGGTTTGAAACTCAAGTACTCCCGTCAGCGATGGTTTCACACCCAGCTCTCGAGAAGAGCTTTTCCAGAAGTGTCACCCGCACAAGAACACCCTGGGCAGAGCAGTTTCCATCCAAAAAAACCCCTGGGTTTAGGCAGGGATTAACTAAACTACGTCGGTAAGATCAGTTTTATGACTCTTGTCATTTCATTGCAGTCCCAATCCTGTCCCTGGAGACCTGGAGGAAGGTGCTGGGCAGACCCTCAGCTGCCACCCTGGGGGAGGGGGTGGCTTTTGCTGAAGCAGGAATTGCAGAGTGCACATCCAAACCCCAGAGACAGAGCAAAAGGCACTCCAGGAGCTCTTTCCTTACAGAACCAGGAGCAGGCAACACCCTCCTGGCAGCGAGCTGGTGCAGACGGGTTCCATTTACTGGCTCTGGAGCCTCAGCTGGCATTAATTGTTAATTAATACAAATTCACATCTGTCCTCTCTCCCTGACACACGCAGCAGTCTGCGCTGATCTACTCCCTATGATTCACTCCCTTTATCTAAATTATTCCAGTCCATGCTTGTCACTGGCACATCTCCCTCTCTCCACGTGCTGTCCCATCCATTCACCTCCTCGACCATCCACCCACCTCCCAAAAGCAGCAGCACGGCCGTGATCTGCCACGGCCTCTCAGCAAAGGGTCTCAAGTTGTTTAGGTGTCTAAAGCAATGATTTTGCCCAGGAAACTCAATAGCTTGTTCAATCTGGCTGAGAGATCAGAGCACACAGAAATCACTCCAAGGACAAGGACCACGACAAACTCCCGTCACATAAATAGCAGCCAGTTAAGGGGAGGCATCAGCTCCTCTGCCTGGGATGGATGCACAGGTAAATACACCATCTGGGGGAGCTGGCATCTCCGTGGGCCCAGATTTGCTTGGCAAAGTCTGCCAGGGTTCCCTCTGCCCCTCTGCTGTGAGCTCACATCTCTAAAAAGGCCCTGGACTGAGCTGGGAAGGGCCAGAATGCAGTCGCACGGTCACCTGCTGTCTCTCCAGGGAAACCCTGCATTAGGAATCAGGTCATCAGCTCAAAAAGAGCAATTTCCAGGAGAAAAGCCAGAAACCACAAATGCAGCCTGTCCCTTGTGGAGAACACTCGTGTTCACAGCACACCCCACATGATTGTTGCTCTCCACATGAAGGAAGTCTGGGTGAACTTCACACACCAAAGGTCACGTTCTTAGCCTGCTCTTTAGATACTCTTTGTGACAGCCTTGCTAGGGGTGAAAAAAAGAGACATGAAACACCGCTCGTATTTCCCCTTTTCACCTAAACAAGCCCTTTGCAGGTGGGAGGCTGGGACACAAAGCACCTCACCTGAGCTCTGAGGAGGCTCTTTGTCCCAGCCAGCACAGAGCAGCCCTGGACAGGGACACACTGCCCCACCTCTGACACTCACTCAGTGCTTTAATGGCATCTTCCAGCCCTGGTTTTAGGAACACAGCTCCTGGCTGCAGGAGAGACGGGAAGCTCAGCAAGTCTAAAGGACCGTGCTGATTTCACAGCTCCTTCTCTTGCGGATCCTTCCCTCAGTCAAGGTTAGTCCAGGCCGTGGCCAGGCTGAAGGGGCTGCACAAAGCCTGCTCTCCCCAGCTCTGCCTATCACTGGGACTTCCTCACAGCCCATCCCACGCTCCTGATATGGGAAAAACCCCTTCCATCATCACGCCTTGCGCTCCCCAGATAGAGGCTCTGCAGGGACAAGGAAAGGAAACCACGGACAAAGTGAAGACCCAGGACAGAAAAATACGTGATGCGCAGACAGAAAGGGCAGAGTGCTCCTCGGGGCCAGGGCAAAGAGGCACCAGAGCATGAGTGTGTGACCTGGCCTGTGGTGTCACACGTGACGGATGTGACAGAGACTGGCACCCCTGTGCTGCTGTGTCCTCCCACCTCGGTCCAGTGAGCAGCTTCTGCACCCACCACTGAACCCCTCAGGAGGCTGAGGCAGAGCAGGGGCTGGTGCACACCTACAAGAAACGAGGGGGATCGTGCCTGTGCCATTTGGAAGGTCTGGCATCGCTCGTGGTCCATCAATTGCAAACAGTCCGTCTCACAGCTCTGGGCTTGGAGCCACAGCTTGTAAAATCTCAAGCACATACTTTGGTCAAGTTCTCCCCTGGCTAAACAACTTTCTGCAGCATCCCAGTTCCCACCTTCGCTCACCCAGCAGCTCTGGGCTTCTCTTTGGCCAACTGAGAGTCCACCCAAAGGGTGTAGAAGTGATCAAACCTGCCACCTCTCCCCTTGAATCATCCATCCACGGCAGGGAAGGGTTTGGCTCTCAGCCTATCACTGAAATTCACAGCTGGTAAAATCCAGCTGTGAAGGAGCTGGGGAGGGAAGAGCATCTCTCCGACATCTGCAGAGAAGAACCACTGGGACCTGAAGGAAAGACCACGAGAGGCTGGAACAGGCACCAGCCGCTTCCCTGGGAAGTGGTGCACGTTCCCATGGAGCAGAAGACTTCCCAGAGGGAGAGCGGCTGAAACTGCTGGGAAAAAGGCACAGATTTTGCCTGACAGTTCCCAGTTTTCCCAGAATGGCCGAGGCAGACGTAGTTCCATCAGGCCCGGGTGTGTTTCAACACCCAGCTGCGCTCACCTGCAGCAGCAAGAAACTGGCAGCTGGGGCCCTTCCAGGTTGCCCAGAGGATTTACACCCATGTTCTCGTCATTAAAAAAGGTGTACCTCGGGCCCTCAAGCTGTTTTGGCTGCATCAGCCCCAAAGGTGTGCGAGGCTGTTATTTTTGGCTGTGGTTTTCAAATTTTCTGATTTAATTACCCAAAGCAAACTTGTATTTAGAGCAAGCCTTTCTCCTCAAAGGTTATTCCACTGTTAAGACCACCAGAAACACCAAGCTACACTTTAACCTCAGCCAATAATGCCTTACCTACCAGTCTCAAAAGCCCTAATCGTAGGAGAAACCTCTTTAGAACCCCCTCCACTCCTGGCAGTTTTCTGCCCTGTATGTTACAGATGGTTTTGTTCTCATAAAGCAAGTTAAAATTAAAGTGCAGGCCCACCTGCCAGACAGTTAGAGCATTAAAAATACCTATGAGCAGCCAGCCCCAGCTGCTGGCTGACTGACAGGCTTCCTCCTGGAGCAGGAAAGTATTTGTTTAGCTGCTCTGCCATGATCCAGTGGAGCAGAACACACCCAGAGAGCAGAAACTGAGACACGTGAGAGAGCAGTACTGAAAGGAGGGGAGTGCAGAAGCCTTGGGATGCTCCTGAGATGCAACTCCCAACAGGCTGGAGCTACTTCCACCACCTGAACCCCCGAGGAGTGCAGGGACCAGCCCACGCCACGCTGCATGGCAAAGAGCCACGCTCTTTGCACGTCGCTCCCAAAGCCTCAAACACAGCCCGGATCCTGCCCTGGATCCATTCCCTGCGTTTCCAGCCTTTTTCTCAGGTGCACTCGCCTGTTGTGCCTCCCAGCCTGGCAAAGGGATCATTTCACACTCCCTTCCCTGCTCCAGCAGAGCCTTTTACAGCTCACAGCCCATATAACCTTCACTGCTTTACAGTCCATGCCCTATATAACCTTCATTACTTTACGCACCACCCTTCTGACTAAATGTTGTAATTTCATGCGCTTTGTAGCTACAGAATTCACCTAGAGGTGTCCAGCACCCTGAAATCATGATGTTCCAACACAAGCAGGCAAGTTACCAGCACACGAAAGCACGCTCAGCAAGAGACACGGCAAGGCAGAGGAAGAGATAAGCCAGGAACTCTTTGACATAGCATTGCTCGCAAGGTAATTCAAGATAAAAATCTAATAAGAGCACAAAATAACATCCTGCCCAGGCAGGGATAACCTCTCCCAGGCTGCTCTCAGCCCCACGAGCCACATGAGCTTCGATCACACAAAGGAAACTGCTAACGCACCGTTTCCCAGTGCTGAAGGCAGCACAAGGACAGAGCCACCGTCACCCTTTGTGCTGCAGGGCCATCGGAGGGCAGTTTCCACTGGAGAGCCTTGCCCGAAGCACCCACATCTCTTGGTGCTCTCTGAGTGCTCATCAGCTCAGAGCCTCCCACAGCACAAGTGGAACCTTTCTGTGCAATCTCAACGACACCTGGCACCTCCACACCTTCTCCCCTTTGCTCTGCTCCCACTCAGGACAATCAGCTTTGTTAAAAATAGAAGCCAGACGCGCACACACAAACACACGGAGCAGATCTCCTACCTCACCATAACTGGTCAAGGCTCCTGGCCCGGCAGAGAGATTCGTTAGTCCACAGAAACCACAGGGCAGCTCGAAAGGCAGGAGGATTCGGAGGGTTTGGGAGGTGGAGAGAGCTGCTCTAGGATGCAGAAGGCAGTTTGCTGCCCCAGAGGAACCCCCCGGCCTCCAGCATCCTCCAGGAGCTCTGGACAAGGTGGCAGAGCCTGGAAAGTTTCAAGTGAAGCGACAGCGGGTTATTTACCAAAAAACAACCCGGCTTGCTCTGGAAGGGAGCAGGGGTGGGGAGAAGAAAAGGAAGTCATCTCGTTCTCTTATCGGCACCGAGGCAGCAGCTGCGAGCGGAGTGTTGAGAAGGGGATGGCGAGGGCAACCACCACCAGGGCGTGACGACATCTGCCTGTCAGCTCAGGGGCAGCCAGGGCTGAAGGAGAAGGAGACAGAGCCACTGAAGGGCAGAGTTATATCCCACGGAGCCCTGGGCAGCGCTTCCTACAACATCTTCCTCCTCCCTGCCAAGCAGCCGCGGAGTTTTCTGCTCCAGACCTTCTGTGCTGATGGAGCGTCATCGCCCGCAGCGCAGCTGGGAGGGCACCAGCTCCTGGCTCCAGGCTCCAGGGACAGGGCTGCCACCCTCCTTCAGGAGAAGCCTTCAAGGTGCTCGGGTTTCCCAGAGCTTCCTCGCATCCCTGCTTGCTTGTTGGGTTTTCTAATTTCAGCTGACAAAGCTTTCCCTTCCCTCGGCTCCGACCTGTTCCTCTGCCCTCCGGAGCAGCGTCCACAGCCCTTCACTCGGCACCTCCTCTCTGCTTATGCTCATTTTAAGTGTGTGATAGCAGAAAAATTTTTAAAAATCTTGATAAGTTTTAGGCACTGGTGGCCACATAGAAAACACACCTTTTCCAATCAAGTCCTTCACTGTTTTCAGTTGAAAGAGAAGCTAATTTACTGTTGGTGTCCATAGGAGTCTTTTCATCAAAGTTGTATCACTTGAGGGTGAATATTGAAATACAACATCGTTCGATTTTCCTTTACAATCAGAGGAACATTTTGGGGAGACGCTCTGCCCTGCCCTGCACGTCAAAGAGCACGTGCTGCTGCTCCCCAGGCAGCTGGACCTCAGGCAGAAGCATTTCTGCACACTCCTCTGAGCTCCCTCTGGGCGCTTCCCAGGAGCACAGACCCCATGGCTGAAAGGCACCCACTTAGAGTCCAGTTTTTTATTCAGGGCTGGAGAGAAAGAATCACTGCAGAGGAGGATGCAGAACAGAACCCAGTTCTGTGCCCTGACCGGGCAGGGACACTCACCTCAGCCACTCAGCCCGAAGTCAGACAGGCCAAGCGCCAAGACGTGTCCAGGGTTTAACGTGGAGAGACAGCAAGGGAGAGATAACATCTTGTATTACCTCAGATGGTATAATTGGGATATTCAGACAAGCTTTCAGGCACACAGAGCTCTCCACAGACCACCCCTGGGCAGCGAGAACTTGTGTTCTCAGTCCTACAAGAAGCCAAAGGCTGTGGCAAGAGAGGACAACCCCACTCTTCCAAACCACCCAAAACCACCACTGACCTCCCTGTCTTGGCTCAGCAAGCTGGGGAGGAAGAGCACAACACCCAGCCCTGGCAAATTTGGGATCATTACAGCCCTGCAGCCACATGAGTGGCCAAAGAGCTCCCTCCTGCCTAATTCTGCAACCTCCTTGCGTCACCGGCTTCCTAGAGCAGGGGAAAGCAGAGCTGGGAAGGCTGTCCCTGGGCTGGCAAACAACTCGATGCACATCAATCAAGGTATTAAATGGCTGGGAATGCGGCTGCCTCTGCAATCCTGAGCATTTAGTCCATTATCCCACAGACACTTAGCACAATTATGGTTGCTTTGTGGCGAGCCTTTAATGTGCCAACAGAGCAGCTGAGGCACAGAGGAGATTAGGGATGAGCAAGTCTCAGCCACAGAGCAGAGCCCGGCACTGTGGAGGTCCCGTCTCGCTGCAGAGACTGGCGAATGCTGGGCAGGACTGGGGGCTGGTCCTGGGAGGGGGAGCAGGGGGTGAACAGCACAGAGCTTGGCCACTTTTAGGGTTTATCCCCACTCAAGCAGCTCCTAGAATGAGAGCCGGGCACCTCATCCTGCTGAAGGAGGAAGGGCAGCTCTCACACTCCAGAAGGATGCTCAGATCCTCACCTTGCCATGCCAGCATTGTGGCATCCATGAAAATGCCACTGTCCCACCCTCCATCCTGTGCGGCAGCCACCAAATGTCACCCCAAACCAGCGATGTTCCTGTCAGAGTTTTTAGTGGATTTGATGGGATTCCAGCACCCGGAAACAACCAATTTGTTGCTCCATCTGGGAGCGAAGACCTCAGAGCAAGAAATATCCAAAGCCATCTCTAGCCAGTACACTGATATTCCAGCTGGGCACAGCTGGAGCCTGTGAGGGAAAGTGCCACAGAAGTGCCAATGAACACAGGGAAAGTGGTACAGAGAGCTTTGGACACAACAATGAAGCTTCCAGCAACTTGTCTCTGGGAAAGGCAGTGCTTGGAATTGGCTCTGGAGCTCTTCTTGTCCCTAGAATACAAGTAGAAGACAGATTTCTCCTGAGATCACCCTACGGTTAACAGGTAAACTCTTCCAAAGACAAAATAGCCAAGGAATAAAACCACATCCTCTCTCTCTGTCATCATTCCAAGGCTGAAAGCAGCCCTGAAAAACAAGGAAGAGCTGAATTGGCGTCCGACAATCAAGGGCATCAAGTGGTTTCACAACTAGAACAGGACTTTCCTTTGTTCCCCGCCAGCACTTCCGTCCAAACCTGCACTTTAAAATACACACCAGTTTCCTACTTAGCACTCAGACACTCTTCCTCTGCCCGGGCAGGCAGACAGTGGAGATGCCAGAGATAACAGCTGCAATGATACAGCAAAAAGGCAGGGAAAAAAGGAGTCTGCACAGCGCTGGCCCTGCGTGGAGCTGTGAATTCCCTTTCCACAACACACGTCCCAGTGTGCTGGGATGTGGAGCCCAAAGAGCCCTTCTGTCATCACAGCCTTGGAGCTCAGCACTGGCAGCAAAGGAACACGGGCCCAAAGCTCCTGTCTCGTGGAATTCTGCAGTGTCCAACCCAGCTGGCAGCTTTTGAGGCAGCTGAAAAACCAGCCATGAGAAATTCCAGCCCCTTTTCGCATTGAACCACCTTAGTTCTGTGGCTTGTGCTCAGAACACCAGGCTGGAGGTTTAAGGTTTGGAGAAGTCTGTTTAAATCCCAGATGTAAATTGCATCCCTGTTCTTCTCGAGGGACACCAGAACCAGCCACTTTCAACCTAGTTAAACCCTTCTCAAGCACACCTTCCTCTCTGAACTGCATTTCTTGAAGGGCACCAGTTCCTCTTAGAGGACAACACAGAGTTTCCACAGCCACGGCAGCACAAATCCTGATCCCCCTGTCCCAGCCCTCCCAGGAGCAGGGCTGGAGCTGCTCCAAGACCTGGATGGGTTGGTTCAACACAGGGCATCCCACTACAGCACATCCCTCCCTGGCACAGGCTGCAATAAGCCCTGACCAAAGAGCTTCCAGGGAGTGGGAACTGCATCCATATGGCAGGTTATGGCCAAAGGGCAAGAAGAAGCTTGAACACACACGCAGCTGCTCCTACCTGTTACCCCACCAAGAAAACCCCCAGGACAACCCTGAGGCCTTCCAGGCAAAGGACAGGGGGGAGAAAGTCACCCTGGCAAAGCACAGGTGGAGCAGCTGCCCCAGAGGGCAGTGGTTACACCTCAGTGCCCCATGGCCAAAGCTCAGCTGGGGTTGGTGTTTCAAGTTCCTCTGCTCCATCTGGTGGTTAGAAAGTTTTTAAAGCCATGGAGAGCAAATCTGGGCTGCCCCACATGTGGTCTCATCATCTTCTGGCCAGAGAGGCTGAGGAGAAGCTTGAGATGAGGAAGAAGTTTTTACAATGAGGGTGGGCAGGCCCTGGCACAGGTTGCCCAGAGAAGCTGTGGCTGCCCCATCCCTGGAAATGTCCAAGGCCAGGTTGGATGGCGTTTGGACCAACTTTGTCTAGTGGAAGGTGCCCCTGACCATGAAATGAGACGGTTTTTAAGGTCCCTTTGAACCCAAAGCACCCTGTGATTCTACGAACCACTTTGGTGAGTGCAGGGAAGCACTTTGAGAGAGCAGAAAGGTGAATGCTCACGTGGGGGGATCACCCCAAATCAGACATCAGGCCATGTTGTACGAGAACCTGAGGAGTCAGTTGGGCTCCCAGTGCCAACCACAAGGATGGGCACGTTCTGCAGCAGCAGCAGTGCCCAGACACCCCAGAGAAATATTTTGGGAGCAAGAAAAGCAGGTAGGGCCAGCAGCCAGCACCTGACTGCAGCATTTGGCTCCTGCTTTTCGTGTCGGATCTGTAGGATAACACTTAAGCATCCAGACCCAAGCTACAGGAAAATAAACATGTTCCGCTCAGCCAGGAGGATAACTTATTTTTAGGATGATGCCAAGGGCAGGAAAACCCCTGACCCGTTCTCCCAGGCACAGAGGAAAACCAAAACCAGTCCCCAAGGCAACAGGAGGAGTCCAGGGGCTTTCACCATCAACCAGGACCTTCCTCATTGAGCAGGTTCCTCTCCCAGCAGCACCACAACATAAATAAATAACTAACCAAGGCAACAAGGCAGCAAGGCAAGAGCATCTTGGCTTCCCCAGCTCCATCCCACTTGGCACCAGGGCCAGCAGGAGCAGAGGAGATTCCTGCAGTGTTGGCCCTGCCTTGACACAGCACCTTTGCCCAAACCCATGGCATCATGTGCATCCTTGCCGAGCCCAGAAATCCTCAGCCTTCAGGATTATATAACCCAATGAGCTAATTAAAAATTAGGAGGTCTATTTTCAGACCCAGGCAGGGTGACAGAACAAAAATATAGCCCATAACAGGCCCATGTCCCCCTTTGAAGAGTGGCCAAGGCTATTTTTTACCTTGATACATCATGAAGAACTGGAGAGAGAAAAAAATACCAGGGTTATATTTAGAATTTAATCAGTGGCAGAGCTTGTTACATTTCTTTGATGGAAATATTTCAGGAGGGTGGGAGGAAGAGGGGGAGCAAACAAACAAACAAACTGTCCCCCAGAAAAACCCAGCCCAAAGACAAATATAGCCCTGGCAACCCCCTCACATTAGGGATGCTGCTCGGGGGTGTGAAGGGGATTTTTTGTTGTTTTGAAATGAAATCTTTGTCACCTTCCCACCCTCCTGAAATCCCCAAGGCCAAAGGACACATGCCCAGGGATGGGCTCCCCTCTGCCTATGGCAAGTGGTCGTGGATATCCCGACTCCCAAGGCTGTTCCAGGTGTCTGTAGCTGGAGGAGTTTCCCAATTCCCAGCCTGTGGGTATTCCCATGATTATCCTGGAGGGAGCATTCAGCAGAGAGCCCTGGTGATGTGGTTGTTGCTCACTCTCCTGTGAGTGGTTTTTTCCTCCCTGAAAACCCTCTGTTTGTATCAACACCTCAAAAGCTGGAGCAGGGGGGAACTTCCACCTCCTGCCTGTGTCCCACTCTTTATTTTTCAGGCACAGTTTTTACCATTGTTTTGCCAACTCAACCGTAGCCTTTTTACACCTTCTTGGCACCCACGGCGCCCACCTCCTCAAGCCCACCTTCCCCGCCAGCTCTGGGCACGGGAAACCCTGAGCAGGTCCTTGCTCCGAGCAGACTCCTCACCTGATAACGCAATCAGTACAGCTGCAGCCAACACCAGCCCACACAGAAAGCTCCACTTACCCTCTCCTCCCCCAGAGCTTCTTCCCACACCAAGAAGCTGCGACAAGGGAGATAAGAGTTTATCACTCCTGCTGTGAGAGGCTTCCCCAGCCCTGAGCCCTCCCTTTGGGGGCTGGAGGGAGCTTTGCTGAGATTCCAGCCACGGCTGGACCAAGTGACCCCCTCCTTGAGGCATTTTGAGGGCACCTGCTCAGTGCCGCAGGTGACAGGGGCAGATCAGAGCTCATCTGTGCCCCACACAGGGTGCCCGATAGCAGAGGGAGGGGACAGACAGACAGAGCAGGGCTGGGGCTGCGCTGGGGAGACACCCAGAGCATCCCATCGGTGCCAACCACGAGGGCACTTCAAAGAAGATGCGGCAGAGGGTGAGACTCCTCAGCTTCTCTTATCCACAGGGAAATGTCTGGGACCTGCCAAAGAATATCCCAGCCCTGGAAGTGTTCAAGGCCAGGTTAGACGGGGCTTGGAGCAACCTGGGCTAGTGGAAGGTGTCCCTGCCCATGGCAGGAGGTGGAATGAGATGATCTTTAAGGTCCCATCCAACCCAAACCATTCCGCAATTCCACGAATGTGGAATCAACACCTGTCACGGCCACAGCACCTGCTCAAACAGCCCAGGGGGAGATGCCAAGGTGTGCATCTCCTCCAGGAATGTCCCTCTTCGGGGAGCACTGTGGCTACAAGCAGCAGCAGGAGCTATTTGCAGAAAAAAAAATAAAAATGCACCTACAGGAAGCACACAGTTCCTGATTTCCAGCTTGGTTTAATGTGAAGAATTTCCTCCTTCCCCTCGGATCCGAGCAGGAAGCCTGCAAACAGCCCAGCCCCGTAATCTCATTAGGCTCCATCCCACGCACGTTTCCTGGAACATGCGGTGGGACTGCAGGAACCACTTTCCATCCCTCCCCACCACTCACAGCACAAGGCAGCAAGTGCAGCCCTGCCCAAGCCACTGCTTTTGGTCAAGGCAGTGAAAAAAGCAACAGAATAAACATTTCTGCTGCAGAGAAAGGATTAATGAATCCTGAAAGAGCTGCATCCTTAGGGATACTTCTTGCACACACATCCCACAGGGTGTGGGGCTGTTCTCAGCTTGGACACAGGTATCAGCTTTGTTCATGCCTCAGGACAGGGATGGAAACCCAAATATCAGCATTTTTGGAATAAGTTTTCAGTGATTTGGAAACCAAAGGGCACCTGCAAGTGCAAGAGTGGAGGGTGAGCACCAGAGACACTCTGGAGGCAGGATAATGAGAGGTGATAAAGCGGGGGGAGAAGGGCCTTGCTGGGGACGCAGCTCAGGTGCTGGGAGCACTGGGAGCACTGGGAGCAGCCTTCCCAGTGCCTCCTGGCTCACTTGCCATGGCTCCCAAAAACCTGCGAGAGCCCAGCTGGCTCCGCTGGCTGAGCTCCACCGGAGCACAAAGCTCCGATTCATCCATTCAGGTGCCTCTGAGGCTCCTGAGAAGAATCATCTCCTGGAAACCAGATCCATCTAAACCTGGCTGCAGCTCGGGTACCACCCAGCCACAAAGGAAGCTGGCCCCCAGTACAGCTCTGGCAGTGGGACTGGAAGCCTGGCTTCCTCTCCAGAGCGCTGTGCCTTCCCCTGCACTGCAGACGGCGAGGAATTCTCCTTGGCAGCCCGCAAAAGAGATACAGCTGCATCCCAGAAATGTGTTCCAGGGCTGAGAGAGCTTCATTTGTCTTGGGACCATAATGAGAGCAGCTCACTGGGCCTTGGGGGAAACCATAGGATACTGGAAAATCACCGAGGGCCTGATCCAAAACCCCTCCTAGGCAAGGCTAGTCTTCTCTCTTTGAGCTTGGTCATTAACCATTCTTATTCCCTCCCTGGCAAAGGCAGGAGAAGAGTGTATTTATGCATTTCATGACCTGCAGTAAGGAACCCACCCTATCTGGAAATAAACAGCAGGCTGTGGGCTTGGAACTGAAATGTAATTTAAGTTGCTGCTAATGTTCCAGTCCTCGTTTACCGGAGTTAAGGCTGGTGAAAAAGCACGTCTGCTCCTCTCCAGGCATTTCTGCCCAGGCAGAGGCTGCACGGGCAGCCTCAGCACACACAAACAAGTCCCCCAAACAAAAACCTTTGAGCTTTGATTCTCCCATGCTCTGGGAACAGAGCCTGTGCCCAAAGACACCTTCATGCAGCCTGGGCAGGGAGACAAAACCTGAGCCAAGACCCAGGTGCGGCCACGGCAAAGGAGGGAGGAGAAAGGTGCCTTTTGACTGATCTTTTTTGAGCTGGAGCTGAGCAGAGCCAAGGGCTGAGGTACTGCCTGAAGAGATGGGAATGAACGGCTCACAGAAAATTGCCAGAGGATATTTCTGAGCAGCTGTGGGCTTGAGCCACCAGCCAGATCCACAGTCCTGGTTCCAGCCACCGCTTCCCTGAGCTCTGCCCGTCGTGTTGCTGATGAACATCCAAGATGCCAAAACACTGACCTGGTTTTGCTTCCTGGACCAGAAGTCACCACCACCCGTTGCCAAAGTAAGCGGCTCTTGCAAATACTCAAGGTTAGTATTTACATTTGGATTCAGCACAGGAAGCATGTGTTTTCCCACTGGTAAGGGGAGTGGGAAAGCTGGGACCACAGGCTGGCATTGTACTCCCTGTCACTGCAGCAGATGCTCAGGGTTGGACAATGAGGCTTCAGGGCACAGCTACATGCACTTGATGCCTCAAGATGCCCAGAAACGTGGCCTGCAAAAGCTTGGTAAATCATCCTGGAGACAACACATGAAGGACTTGAGCCAGTTCCAATTTACCAGCCATGCTGGAACAGCCACTGCTTCCCACCCCAGTGGGTGCAGCCATGCCATGTACCTTGGGGATTACAAACAATCCAGGACTTCAAAGAGAACCACCCACAGTGTGCCACAAAATCAGTGTGGACACAGTAATTCAGCTGAGCTACATTTTGAAGAGGTTTATCCGAAGGCAGGGAAAAAGTTGTCAAACGAATGTACTCAGCTCTGGATATGGGACCACTCAGCAGCTCCATGTCAAGTCTCAAGGATGGGGAGGCCCTGGCATGGGTTGCCCAAAAAGCTGTGGCCTCCCCATCCCTGGAAGTGTCCAAGGCCAAGCTGGACAGGGCTTGGAGTAACCTGGGCTAGTGGAAGGTGTCCCTGCCCAGAGCAGGGGGTTTGGAGCAGGATGGTCTATAAGGTCCCTTCCAACCCAAACAATTCCACAATTCTATGAAATCTGACACAGAAATGGAAGCATTTCACCAGAGTACTTGTGAGCACCATTAATCTGCTCATTCCTTGTCCCCAAAACTGGAAACGTGGTCCTTTCACTCTCAATATCCCCACCCTGGGGCAGCCTCACCCTCCTGGTGCTGGGAACTGCTTGGACAGGCACAGGTGGAAAGAAGAGTAACTGTCTCCTCCACATCTGCTTCCCCAGCAGCAGCAACACCCAATGCACCAGAAGCACAGCCCAAAGTGCCTCCATACCCTGTGGATCACCAGTTCTGTGACAGCACTCCCAGCACTCAATCCTGCGGGACTGGAGCAACCTTTGGAGACAGTCAAGCTCCGGAAGCTGGCACTTACTCATTTCCTCCAGACTTTCCCTTCCTCCCAGCCACAGCATCCCAGGAAATGTGGCTGGAAAGAAAAAAGCCTGCCCTGCAGACAAGGGCAATGCACAAGGCAGCCACCAAGCGCTCCAGGCACTGTGAAACCCTTCCCTAGGAAAAAAAAATAAAGAGGGAATTCGGGATCTGCCGACTTGTGGAGTCAGCACTGGGGATGTGGGGTTTTATCCACTCAGATCTTTATGGCACAGCAAGGCAAAAGTGCCATAAAAACCTGCCAGGTACCCTACAAACCTGCTGGGCATCCTACACAATGCTGGGCAAGAAAAGAAACGCTGGGATCAAGTGGGGAGAAAAAGGACCTGAGCAGTGGCTCAGGAGCAGGAGCAGCACATCCAGCACTGGTGGAAAGGATGGAGCAACAGATGCTGGGAGCAATTACCCCCCCAACACCCCCCCCCCAAATCCAGCCCACATAGCCCTGACCCCTCTCAGCAGCAGGACTACTCACCAGCCAGGTTCCTCAGGACTCCTGGGAGTGCTGAGCTGGCAGCAGCATCCCAACCATTTTGCTGTCCCTGGCATTCTGCTGCCCCAGGTGAGTGCCCAGCAGGGTGGAGCCCGCAAGGTAAGGGCAGCGTGGACAAATATTGACTTGGCTGTGGGCATGGAGAGCTGGGAATGAAATCCAGGGGGCCCCAGCTCCCAGTCTTCTTCTTTTCCCCCCATCACCCATCGGCATATTTTGTAACTCAGTGTGGCACCGCCCATACGGACGCTGTGTCTTCCTAAACTTCTTCATGCTTTGAACCAGACACTCACTTGTAGGGGAGACACAGCCAGCGCTGGATGGCAAAAACAGACCTTCTAAAAGCCATAAACCAGCCAAGCCCCTGAATCCTGGAGTTCCAGGGATGTGTGTGGAGAACATGGAGTTCAAGAGGTGGTTGTGGAAGCCCCTGCGATGACCTGGCCGTGCTGCGTCCTGCAGCACCACCGAGCACTCCCTGTCCTGTAAGCGATCCCAGCTTGGGTGCCCGTCAGCTGGACGGCAGCTCCCGGACACCTTCCTGCACAGGGCTTTCCACAGCACACTCAACTTAGGACAGCAGCAAACGCTTTCTCAGGTCACCCTAAGGCTGGGGAAGGACAGACGGGAATGCAGGACCCCCAAAACGGCTGCAAGAATCCCCCCGCACTGCAGCACGGGGGCCGTGCGTGTGACCCGGCGCTCTGAGCCGGGGCAGAACAGGCACGGGGAGAAAAGCCCATCCCCTGGAGGTCCATTTATCCCTTCTGAAGGAGAACCAAGCAGGGACGATGTCCCCAGGTCGCACAGGCTCTGCCACCACTGAGAAAAACGCTGAAGCAACAGCATCTTTGGAAAAAGCCGCGGGAGGCACCACCAACACCCCAGATGCCCCAAAGCACCTTTTTTTCCCCCCACCTCACAACCCACAAAGACATTTCAAACAAGTTTGAACGCTCAGTCCCGTTTTGGCGTCGCCCCTCCAGCATCCCCAGCACAGCGCAGCGAGCGTGCTGGGACGGGATGCTCTGAGCTCCCAAAGGTCTTGGGGAGAAAGCACAGAGCCAAAGGGGCTTGGGGTGACTCGGAGCAGCCCGGGGAGAGGGGCAGCGGTGGCAGCCGGGGAACGGAAAGGCGCGGCGGCTGCAACTTCAGCCCCGACCACCGGAGCTCCGGCACCGTACACGGGGACACGGCACGGGGGGGCAATGACACATGGGGAACCGACGGGCACAGGAGGGGAGCGCGGGCTGGTCCGAGGTGGAGCTGGAGCCGGTGGAAGCGATGCCCGGTGGCCGCGGGCGCTCCGGTGGCCGCTGCCGAGGGGACGCGCTCGCCGCGGATCGGGACGGGATAAAACGGGATGCGATGGGATGGGATGAGAAGGGATGGGATGAGACGGGACGGGATGGGTCTGGCCGGGTCGGTGCTGGCTCGCTCCTTACCTGCGGGAGGTCATGGCTCCGCGGAGCTCCGCGCCCCGGCCCCGCTCCCGGCCCCGCACCGACTGCCCGCACCGCCGCGCCCCGGCGGGCGGGGGGGCCCGGGCCGGCGGGGAAACCCCTCCCTGTGACGCGAGGGAATCCCCGCCCTCTGCCCCGCCCGGAGCACGGAGCCCGGAGCCCGGTGCCCATCGCTGCAGCCCCGGGCCCCGCAGCCGCCCCGTTGCCCATCCCTGGGGCGGTTCCCGCACCTTCATCCCCCGCTGGATGCGCGTTCTCCGCATCTCCGTCGTCCCCGGGGCTTGGCAGCTCGGGAGAGCTCCCAGAACGGGGTCATGGGACGGCTACGGTGGGAAAAGCCCTCCCAAGATATCGAGTCGAAGCGCTAACCCAGCACAGTGTTCACGGCTAAACCGTGTCCCCGAGTGTCGCGTCCACACGGGTTTTGGACGCTTCCAGGGTTGGTGATTCCACCACTGCCCTGGGTAGCCCGTTCCAATGCCTGACCACCCTTTCCAAGAAGAAATTTTCCCTAATATCCAATCCCTGGTGTGGCTTGAGAATGTTTCCTCTCCTCCTGTCCCTTGTTCCCTGGGACAGAGCCCGATCTCCCCCGGCTCCCCGCTCCTGTCAGGGAGTTGCAGAGAGCTAGAAGGTCCCCCTGAGCCTCCTTTTCTCCAGGCTGAGCCCCCCCAGCTCGCTCAGCTGCTCCTGGTGCTCCAGACCCTTCCCCAACTCCATTCCCTTCCCTGAACAAACTCCAGCCCTTCAATGTCTTTCTTGTTGTGAGGAGCCCAAAACCGAACCCAGGATTCGAGATGTGGCCTCACCAGCGCCCAGCACAGAGGGACCAGCAGCAATTTAAGTTGTCACTCAGTACCCAAACACCACCGAAGGTCCAGATTTTGCTGCTGAGTTCACAAAAATTTGAGAGTCGCGCTGCCAAAATAGTGAAACAAACCACCAGACACTGAGCATCCGAGGCTGGTGAGACTCAGCCACATCTGCTGTTATCCCTAAAAGTCCCTGAGTCAGGGGCGCTTTAGAGTCAGGAAGGCACAGTGTCCCCGGGGTGAGTCCCCCACTCTCATCCCAACATCTGTGGTGACACCAAAACCTTCCACTGGGATAAACTGGGCCTCAGGTGTGCCACAGCCATGCTGTACACATTATACAAATACAGCACATTTTGCCATCTGAAGTGTAAACTAAGAGGGCTTTAATAAACTCACATTGAATATATGTTGCTTCACATAAAAGACAGAAATTAACCCAAAGAAATGCCCTGAATCTGGCACCTTTCATGAATGCTGGGTGAGAAAACAAAGCCAGCTGTCCAAGAGAGAGAAAAAGCCAGCACACGGCCAGCGAGCCCTCCTCTCCACCCCCCCCCAGTCTACCCATAGTGTCAAAAATAGCATTTTATAACTATAATAAGACTCAGCGAATTCCATGTCTATTCGGGGAATACCCAGGGAGCTGGCAGCGGGAGCCAGCTCATTTCTCAGTTCAGCTTCCCTGAATGCCACTGGATTGCTCACAGGGCAACGAGGACCACAGAGGCCAAATAGCAACCCTGATAATGGTGACCCCTGTCCTCTCCTTCCTCATTGCCCCTGCCACCGAGGCTCCCGGTCACTGGGACCTTCTTTCAGGGCACTGAGGCTTCATTGTGAGACCAAACTGTGACTTCTCTGTGTCACTGCCTCTGTGCAGGGGGCACGAGACCCTTTTTGAGGGCAGTGCCCGTGGTCAGGGAGAGACATGAGCAGCAGTTCAGCTTCTTGGTTAAAAAAAGGAAACCACTGGAGTTGTTCTCCCCACTTCTTGCAAGGCGCTGGTTTCTAGACTACACAGCTGGGATGCAGATCACTGGTGAAAAGGGTCCCTTTCTGTGACATCTTAGCCCTCCTGTCCATTGGAATGCTTTGATCCCATGGAAATAACTGCCAGAGGAATCCAGACTCTGGCCTGGGAGCTCCCTGCAACCAGAACATCCCATTTTGTGGGTGTTGGGAATATGCCAATCCCTCGGGGCACCTGCTGTGATGGAAATGCTGTGGAGGGGTCTGTGCGACCCCACTTGCTCTCTAAGGTCATTCTCAGCCTGGCTGGCAGCAGCGCCCTCAGGAACAACCAAATTCACCAAACCCCACCCTTAACATGTGTTTGGGGGGCCTAAAATGTATAATGTAAAAGGGGGGCTTTGGGGCAGAAAAGCCAGAGTGGGAAAACACACTATTTGCTGAGTCTGGATCATGCAAATCCTTATTAAGCATGACCAGCCCTGTAGTCCTGGGTTAGTAAATTGAATTATTTGTAAATCTGTGCTTGTCAAAGTGCTTCTTACAGACCTCAACCAGACTGACAGTGCTGTTGGTTATAATGAGAAATCAGGTCTAACCCTAACCCAGCCCCTCTGATCTCTGAGGACCAGTTGGAACTCAAGGCGGGTCATTTTCTGCTAGATTTCTGCACCTTTAACGAAGGTTCCCCCTTTGGCTTCCCCACCATCCCACTGGAGCCTCAGCTCAGGGGTTTAGCAGTGGAGTCAGCTGCTCTCAGCCCTAGTTTGGCACAGAGAGGTTCACACAGAGTCAGGGTTGGAGCCCCCAGAGGGCTGAGGATGGGTGAGACCACCCGACCCCAACTGCTGTCTCCTCTGCAAGGTACCACCAGTTTGCCTTTGCTCCCAGTGAGTGCTGACTGGGCAGTCAGGCATTCTCCTGGCAGCACTGGGAAGCTGCTCAGAGCAGGGGCTGCCAGGAAGCACAGCCAGGCCATCCCCTGAGTCACACTCGCTGCCTGTCCAAGCGTGCCCCCAGCACAGCTCCTGTCCTTTTTTCCTCCCTTCTTCCCCTCACAATGGGTTTTTCCAGCCTGCGGTAAAAAAACCCCATCCAGCTGCCAGAGCTCTTTTCCTTCTGGCCAAGACAACGATGGCTTTTTCTCCTGCTCTGCAGCCGAGCTGGCAAAACGCCTGTGGAAGAGGGACTGGCTTTGCAAGTCTCTGCCTGCCGTGGCATAATAAAGTCATTGTCAAGGAGAGGCTGCTCCAGGAGGCCGATGTGGAGCAAAACATGGCCCCAGTGGGGAGCTCTGCGTCCCCCGTGGCTGCTCAGACACTGGCCCTGTTGTTTCCCACTGGGCGGCTGTGCTGGCTCATTGTCCACTGAAGAGCCAATTCAGACACCAACCAACTCCATGGTTGCTGGTATCAAAGTGACTCCATTTGCTACATTAGCTGCTCCCAAATGGCAGGAAACCCACGTTCTTGTCTCACTTCACCCCGCTGGGATGAACCTGAGCTTTTTGCTGAATGAAATTCTCCTCCTCTTACCTTTTCTGGCACAAAGATGATGCTGCGGACAGGTGGGAGAGCCAGGTGGAAAGGCACCATTAGGAAGGTGGATGCTGGTGCATCTCAAAGAACATCCTGAGTTGGAAGGGTCCCACAAGGATCATCAGAGCCCCACTCCTTGCCCTGCAGAGGACACCCCAAAAACCACATCACGTGCCTCAAAGTGTTGTCTCAAACCACATCCATGGCCCAGGGGAAATGCTGTTATCCACGACAAACAAGCCACAGAAGCATCACTTCAGTCGTACTGGTGTGATGTCCATGGGGTGCAAAACCTCTCTGGAAAAAGAAAAAAGATGAGGTGATAAAAGCACACCTTCAAAGGGGGAAAAGCCAGTGGATGCTTGAATAGCTGAAACCACTCTGATGGCCCCAGAGCAGGGGAAGGAAAGACACACAGGTGCTACACACCTTGGCTGGATGGGATTGAGGCTGGAATTCATAAAAAGGCTGCATTCAGAAGACACAGAAGGTACCTGCACGAGCCACTTTGGTTCTAAGGGAAACAGGGAGATCCCTGTTTGGCTTCCCACACCATCCGCCCAGGAGACAGCGGACAAGCGAGGTTCAGTACAAAAAAGAAGCAAGAGGCCCCTTAAAAACATATTTAATAGTTTTCAAACTTTATTTCATGGTGATTGACGAAAGACACAAGTTAGTAATGGTTATATCATGCTGCTCCTCTACTGTGCATTGCCCTTCAGAATTCATACAGCAGTTCACAATGGTCATTAATTTACCCTATAAATGAAGCCACATGGACATTAAAAAAAAAAAAAAGCCAAAAAAAACCAAACCCAGAAAAAAAACAAACCTCAATGTCTCTTTTTTTTTTTTTTGTACATACATGTTATAAACGCTATTAAAAATAAAGCCCAAGTTAAGTGCACAGCCCCAAGGGAGCACTGCTGAATCTGACCTTGGTTCAAGATGCTCAACAACGAGGACACGAGGTCCTGTTTTAAGGCATTTCCAAGCCCCAGCAAAAGCAGACAGAGTTTTTGTTTAGCTGTTGGGTTTTTCTTTTTTTGCAGTGACCCTGGCTTCATTTCAGTGGCATTCTAGAAAATTAGCAGCTTCCTCTGTGCATGCCCCTGTCCCTCTGGAGCTGGAACAGCCAGCCCTGTCTCAGCCAACGCCGTTGCAATGCCCAGCTGGGAAATCCCGTTCTCAAAACACAGACTGGAGGTCTCACACCTCCCTCCCCACCCCACCCCATCCTGCAGTTCCCCCTCTCTTATCTACACCTCGTGATCAAAATACAGCAGTCCCCCCCTTTCACAGCACAGCACTCCCCACCAGGAACCACAATTTATATACAGCAGCCACTTAAAATGTGGTTTTGGGCACACACACAACCCCACACACACAGCAGAGTCTCCATCCCACAGAGGGCACGGCCCCCCGTGAAATATTTAACCACTGGATTTGGAGAGGAATGTCACAGATTGGGGATGGGGGATAGTTTTCTTTTAATCAAATGAAAACAAGAAAAAAAGAAACCCAAGTGGTTTTACACACGTTCTTCCCCTCTGTTCCATCTGTGTTCAGAGCTCACCCTGAGAAAAGGCATTTGATCTTTCATGGCTCAAAACTTAGTGCCAAGAAACACCATTTTTAAAGGGGCACTGCTTTGTAAAGGTACACTACAACGTGTGCTAGAAATTGAGGATAAAACTGGAAAATTATGGCATCTTGGATATTAATTAACACTCAATACCTGGTGGGATCCTTCAGCTTAATTCTATGCACTCCATACAGTTGTTTTCACACAGAGCTGCCATCTCAGGGTGGGAAGGGGACACCGTTGTGTCCCAGTGGTGGGAAGGGATGAAGATGCTACACAGCATCATTAAATCCTTCCCATGGAGAAGGAACCCGAATGGAGAGGGTCATTTCTTCCACAGCTGCATTCCATTTGTTCTTCTCCTGCTTCCAGGAGATCCAGTGTCTGCAGGCAAACGTGTGCTGGGTGACAGACACTCACAAACACACACCATCCATTCAGAAACACACGTACTGGCTTTATAACTGGCACTACAACATTTGCTTTCAAGGAAGAAAATACTTAAAAAATCCTCACAAACACTTCCAGCCTCGACAGCCGACCCACGCCCCGTTCCCATTCCCATTGGAGCCGTTCCTGCCGGGCTGGCAGTATCCAGAGGAGCTTTGATCACGGCGTGGAAGACCCTGCATTTGCCCTGGACATTGCACAAAACTTGAAGTCCAAGGTGAAACTCCAAATACTCTTCGTGGGAAAGGCTCCGGGTGCCAGCTCTAGGTTCCCAGGCTGGAAGTGTCAGAGGGCAAGTCATGCCTGGAGGCTGGAAAAGGGACGTGGGTCACGGAAGGGACACATCCAAGAGAAGTGAAGAGGGACGCGG
The DNA here is from genome assembly GCA_013396755.1 of Sclerurus mexicanus. Taxonomy (NCBI): domain Eukaryota; kingdom Metazoa; phylum Chordata; class Aves; order Passeriformes; family Furnariidae; genus Sclerurus; species Sclerurus mexicanus. Next base: position 113,710 of record VWZF01004267.1, read on the forward strand.
TCCCTGTGCCCTCACAGCCTGTTTGGCAGTGCTGGAAGAGGGGGAGCACTTCCAGCTCTCGGAGAGGAGCTCCAAGTTATCCCCGGCGTGCGGGAGGGCAAGGCTTGGTAGACAGAAGCTCTTGGGAAGAGCAGCCAGGGCAAGCAGGTGGTTGGGACATGTCTGGATAAACACAAAGCGTGGAAATGAGGTTTCACAGCTGCTTCTGCACACGTCCAAGAGGAGGAGGAAGAGGAGGAGGAGGAGGAGAGTCAACAGAGAAACCAATGTTTCCCCCACAGCACCTCTCAGTCCAGCAAACAGTCATAAGACAACCAAAGAGCAATGCTTTTCTGCCTGCTCAGAGCAGACCTTGGTCTCTCTTCCAGTGCATGGCATCCCTGATTTTAACAGAGCACGAAGGAGAAAAGCACTTGAGATTCTCACACACATAAATTATAGTGAGAGGAAGAGGGGGGAGGAGGGAGATCGGGTGAACAGAGGGCCAGGAGAAGGCTTGGCAGAGCCGGACCCCCGAGCAGGGTGGCAATTCCCACCTCCCTGCTCAGCCAGCACTGCAGAGGGGACGTTGGGGCCACGCAGTGAATCCATGAAGGCCACACGTCTCACCAGCACCAGCATCTTTTCCCCCACGGGCATGAACAACAACCCAAGAACGCAAGTAAGGAGGGGAAAAAAATAACCCAAAAAAAGAAGCTTCAAGTATGAAGAAGATTTACAATGCAATGGGGAAGTTCTTCTGTCACTTCTTGGAGACTTGGTTCAAGGTTTGTTCTTTGTTGCTGCTGTTTGATTCGAGTCTGACTGACCTGGATAGACTGCAACCGAACAAATAACCCAAAAGAAAAGGTGTTTCCTCCCCTCCCTTTTCCCCCCCCCTCCCCCCAAAATATAAAAAGCAATAAGTTTACAAAAATAGAAAATAATTACAGCAATAGGCAGGAGGGAGGGAAGGAGAAGGGAGGGTCTCTGGGGGTCTATTTGGCTGAGCAGTGTAATATCCTGGGGTTGTTTAAAGCGTCCTCCACCAGGTGCAGTTCTTGGCGGTCCACAAGGACATCCCGTATGCAGCCAACGAAGCCGGTGCTGTAGGCCTTGGGCAGCTTGTGGGCCACGCTCAGCTTCTCCAGCCCCCCTGCAAGGGACAGCACAGAGCTCAGGGGACAGGGCAGAGCACAGCCAGCCTGTCCCCAGCAGGGTCACAGCCCGCCACGCAAACCGGCAGCGCGGGGAATGCTCTCACGAGGGATTTCTTCAAAGAAAGGGTTGTTGAACATTGCAAGGGGCTGCCCAGGGAGGTTTGGAGTCCCCAGGCCTGGAGGTGTCCAAGGAAGGGCTGGATGTGGCACTCAGTGCTCTGGGCTGGGGGACGGGGCGGGCACCGGGCACAGGGTGGACTCGATCTCAGAGGTCTTTTCCAACCTCAGTGATTCTGTGAGGGTCTTCCCAACAGCTGGGAAAAACCTCTTTCCTGGCTAATAGTAAATATGAGTTAATTAGCTAGCTAAATTAATTTATTTTATGAAAATAAGTAGTAGTTATCTTCACTTACATCAGTCATGCCAGTTCCAGCCACTGCCTGCAGCTTTCCTGAAGACACTTCAACCAGTAACTTGTTTCTGTTGGTACTTCTATTGCTATTTCTATTCTTCTACTATTTTTACTTTAAAATACCAATTCAACTTAAAGTTTCATTTCCCCAGAGAGTGGTCCCAAATTCAAACTGAATTTTAGTTCAGTTACTGCAACAGCAACTCTGGGCTCATGACATAGGAAATACTTTGAAATTGCAAACACAACCTTTGGAAAAGCCAGTGGGGAAGCCAAGCAAAAATTTCTCATGGACAAAGTCTGCTTTGCATGTAACTTCTAGGCTGATTTCAGAAGGGGAAATGGCACCCAGGATCTTCTCTTTCCAAAGGTAAGGCTACATTTTTGAATATGAACACCTTGTGAGTCAGGTTAGACCTGAACTACAGGCTTAGACTGGGGAGATAAGAACAGATGCTTCCAAAAAGTGTAAATGGAATCTAAGTCTATTTTTCCTTCTGAGGGTGGGCAGGCCCTGGCACAGGTTGGGCAGAGAAGCTGTGGCTGCCCCTGGATCCCTGGAAGTGTCCAAGGCCAGGCTGGACGGGGCTTGGAGCAACCTGGGATAATGGAAGGTGTCCCTGCCCATGGCAGGGGATTGGAATGAGATGACCTTTAAAGTCCCCTCCAACCCAAACCGTTCTGTAATTCCATGATTCTAATTCACTGTTTTTTCCAGGCCAGCCAATGGCTCTCCTCAGGGGACATGGTGCCATGGGAAGGACTGGCACTGGGTAAAAGCCAACCCCTCATCCCTCAGTGTCACCACCAGCCTGTCCCGGTAGGCAGAGAACAAGCAGGGGAATTTTTAGGTCAGGCTTGTCAAAGCCACTGGGAGACAAAAGTGTTGTGTTGAAACAAGGGCGGGAGCACCCCCATCCCATTCCACCTCTGAATCCCTCAGCAAGGGGCACCCTTCCCGCACCAACTCACCCAGCCACAGGGCCCCATCTGTGTCCAGCTGTGTTGCACCAAGTGGAGAAGAACCAGCAATGGGAGCTTCATTCCCAACTTGGAGGGAACCTTCCCTCTGTACCCTGTTCCCGGAGCGGGGGAAGAAGGAACAGAAGATGATGATGGGTAAAACCCAGAGGTGTTCTCTGCTTTACACTAAATCCTGACACTGGGCACCATCAGCCCTTCTCCAGCTGGAAGGGCAAGGGGAGCTGAGCTCTCCCTCCCTCTGGCTGTGTGGCACTTGGTCCTTGGTCCAATGCCACAGTGCTCCCCTCCAGCATCCCCATGGCATCCCACAGCCCCACCACCAGCCCTGCCAGCGGCCACAGCTTCCTCCAGGCCCACCAGCAGCAATGCCTGGCGTGCCAGGCGTGTGACCCGCTCACCCCTCCCGCCACCAACAAAAATAAAAAGGGCCAGCCCGGGCTCCACGCGGACAGAATGTCAAACCCTCAGACGGCTCGAATAAAAGGCACAGACCCTTCCAGACCTCCTTGTTCCTGCCCCTTTGACATTTCCAGGCCTGTCGCAACACGCTCCCCTCCACAGGGCACTGCCCACATGCCTCTCCTCTATTATTATCCAAGGACAGGAGTGATCCTTGGGGATCACAGGGCGCGGAGCCACCGCCGTGACTCAGCTTTGCCCACCCCGGTCCCGCTCTTACCTCCCTCCAGCCTTCCCCACCTGTAGGCTTTGATGTGGATCCACTGGTGGGTGTTGACTGGGACGGTGGATCGTAGGACGACTGGCTTGGAGCCGAGGTCGTAGGTCATCTGGACGAAGCCATCCACGATGGCCAGGGCGATGTAGTCCGACCGCTCCAGCCCCTTCCCGCTCCACAGGATCAGCCCCTGGGTGGCCTCTGTTTTGATGCTCAGCTCAAAGTGGTTCGACTGCAAGGCTTTCTCGCTGCGTGGGGGACATGGGGGCAGAGTTAAAAATCAGGGCAGCTCCTCAGAGTAGCCCTCCTTTCCCAGCCAGCTGGCTCACCTGCTGGGATAACCTCCATCCAACTCTTGGCATCAGGTTATGCCTGGGGTCTGTCCCTACCTGCTGCACCTGAGGGGTTGCAGAGTTTGGAACATCAGAATGCCTGGGGTTTGTCCCTACCTGCTGCACCTGAGGGGTTTGCAGAGTTTGGAGTATCAGAATGAGTGGTGGGGGAGCAGATGGGAAGCTCTAAACCAGGCCAGAGGACCAAAGAAATGGCCCTCGAGGTCTCTAAACCAGCTCCCCCTCAAAGCTGGACTCAGAGCAGGGACTCTGCCCAGCTGAGCTTGGGAACAAGGCTGGGGCTCCTCCATCCTCCTGCTGACCTGAGCAGGGCCTGCACAGCTCTCCTGGGGATCATGTGTTTTCCCCACTATCCAGCTTGAACCTCCAAAGAGGTGAGGTTGCTGCTCCTTGCTTTTGCTTCCACAGAGCATAAAATCCAGGCACATCAGTCCCTGCAAGCTGTGACACAGCAGTCTTGGTACCCAAGGCTGGGGACTGTGAGATGATGAGCAGTTTGGAGGGGATGGAGGCTGCCCACCCCGGCAGCTAAGCCTTTTTCTCTTAGGTCTTTCTCCAAGGAAGGAACGAAGGAAGGACACTGGTACCCCCATCTCTGCTCAGTTCCTTTTGGAACCAGGCACAAGGCTCTTGGCAACAGGTGAGGTCACCCCGTGGGGTGGCCACCCCCTCCTGGGATGCTCTGAGACAACACTGCTGACACAGAGACTGGACGACATGGACAACACAGACAGCTTTTTATTCCCAAGGGACACTGCATCCAAAGGGCTGGATGAGGCTCCGCATGAAGCCTGATGTACTGCCAAGGTAACTCAGCCTCTCCCCTTGCCTGGGGCTCTTTGCTGTTCCTGTGCTGGAAGGACAGGGCTTCCTTCACGTGCACTCACCCTCTGCAGAGCTGTATCCCTTACAAATAAAAAGCCAAGGCTTTGCACACACAGAACACACACAGGGAGACAGAGACATGCTGAGGCAGCGACAGCAGAGCACGAGACACGAGAGCACAAAGCCTGGCGCACTCACCTGTGCTCCGCGGGGGAGTCCAGCGCTTCGGGACTTAGATGGGGGAAGAAAGGGGAGCGTGCCATAAGCGCGGGGCAGCGGGAGACCCTTCCCTTCCCTCCCATTCCTCTGGCACACAGGGAACAGCCCTGCTCAGCAGCAGCAGCTCTTCATCCTACACAGCACCCAAGCCAGAGACCGCCCGGCGTGAGCGAGGTGCACCTGGAACTGTCCTGGGGATGAGTCTCCTCCAACACGTTGGGAAGTGGTGGCTTAGCCAGGGGGAGCAGGAAAATCCCAGCGAGGGAATACAGCCCTGTGCTGGTGGTGGGGGGATGCTGCAGTGTGCTCCTGGGTGTGCAGCACGGGTCCATGAGGAGTGGCTGAGGGAGCTGGGGGGGCTCAGCCTGGAGAAAAGGAGGCTCAGGGGGGACCTTCTCACAGGAGCCTGTTCCACAGCATCCCAAAGACAGGACAAGAGGACACGGCCTCAAGTTGCACCATGGAGAGGTTAAGATTGGATATTAGGGAAAATTTCTTCACTGAAAAGGTGAACAGGCTGCCCAGGGCAGTGGTAGGATCACCATGCCCTGGAAGTGTTCAAACAATGTGTGGATGTGGCACCTGGGGACATGGTTTAGTGGTACTGGGCTAATGGTTGGATTTTATGATCTTAGAAGGCTTTTTAGTGACTGGAATGATCTTATGATTCCATGACTATCATTGTTCCTGGTAACTGCCCATGCTGCCTGATGTGTATCCTGGGACAGCACTGCTGGGGAGAGGGAGCTTTTGGTCCAGAAACAGACCCTTTCCTGCAGGCAGGTCACAGGCTGGTTCTTAGAATCACAGAACCATTAGGGTTGGACAAGCCCTTCAAGATTATCAAGTCCAAGCACTAACCCAACACAACCATTAACACACCACTAAACCATGTCCCCAAAGTGCCACATCCATGCAGTTTTTGAATACTTTCAGGGATGGTGAGTCCACTCCTGCCTTGGGCTGCCTGTTCCAATGCCTGACCACCCTTTCAATGGAGAAATCTTCCCTAATATCCAACCTAAACCTGCCCTGGTGCAACTTGAGGCCGTGTCCTCTTGTCCTATCTTTGGGATGCTGTGGAACGGGCTCCCATGTAGCCGGAGAGTGGGATTGTCACATACAGCCTCTGAGTCAGCCTCGGGGCACTTGGAGAACAGGGTGTGCATGGAGAAGGGGAAATCCAGGAGTACAGCTGTCCCTCTGGCACTGCCTGCCAGCGTCACGGGCTGCAGGTCCCGCATTACATTCAGCTCTAACTACGTGTCTATATAAAAGTGAACGTCCCAGTAAAAAAGGTACGGGCATGTCACGGCCAGCAGAGCCCAGAGAAGCAATGGGAGTGTCAGTCCTGCCCCAGGCACACCCCAGTGTCTGCCTAGAGGCAGAAAAAACCCTACTTTTATGGCCAGCCCGATGGGTACCTCAGCCTGGCAGGGCTGGCCAGTGCAGCGGCCAAATCCCAGCAGAGGAAAACTGGGGAGAAGCACTAAGGCCCCTTTGCAGGATGGGGCATGCACAGCCAAAATAGGCTGGTGCAGGTAGGGAGAAGGCTGGGAATGGTGGCCTTCCCTTTACAGAGCACTGGGAGAGGCAGGACCCAAAGGTAGCACCTTCTGCTCATCTCAGAGATGTGGCTTGTGGGAGTGCAGAGGGACAACTGGGCACTTGTGCAGGTCACTCCGGGCCTCTCGCTGCTGTAGGGCACTGCCCAGCTCGGGAGGATGCTTAGGATACTCCTAAGAAGGCCTTTCCAAAACCAGAGCACCTCCCAAAGTGCCGTGAGCATGCAGGTAATGGCCCTGTGGCTCCCCAGGTGCTGCCACTCATGCACACACCAGCTCAGCCTCCCCAGCCCCTGTCTGACCCCAGCTGGTAGGAAATGAGGTGAGATGGGGATGTGACAGGCAGCTATCACTCCAGCTCTCCCCCAGACACTGGGGAATACATCTGCAGGGAGCAGGCTTCCATTCCACTCCTGATGCTCAGCAAGACGGACAGACAGGCAGCAAATCACAGCTGTCAAAGCCACCCTAGGGATGAAGGTTCTCCCCATCCACCTGCCCAGACTCCTTTTCTGGCCTCCTGTCCACACTGCACGTTTTGAGGGGTTCCCAGGCCACACACCCTGACTGGGGACCAACCTCCTGGTGCCCAGCCTGGCTTCCCCTCTACAGCAGCACATCCATGCTGGAAAAATCAGGGCAGGATCAGCACCCTGTATTTCCACCAGCAATGCCTTTGCTGCTGATGGAACAATAGGTCACAGGAACTTTCCTCCTCTATTCCCACCCTTAAACTACGCTTAAACTCTATTAAACCTAAAAAAAAATCATGCTTGAAAATCAAACTAAGACGGTGTTGCAGCACACTGCTGGGACAGCATCTGGCTGTGGCAAAGCCAGGTAGCGCAGCTCCTGCTGCACCTGTTTGGGCACCTGCACATCCCCAGGAGCTGTGGTTGGTACCCGAGTCCTCCTGCCCCTGGAATGGGAACACCTGCCCACGGCAGACCCTGGGAGAGTGCCCAGATTCCTCCCCCCACACCTGCCCTGTGCTCCCCCAAGGGTGGGCTGGAGGTCGGGGTGGTGATGGGGACGTGGTGGAGGCAGATGGGAGCAGGGAGGGCTGTACTTACGCAGGGATCTCATTGCTCAGGTGGCTTGAAAACAAAGAAACAGGGACATTGAGAAGGGACAGACAGACAGAGACTGACAAACAACAGCTCAACACGGACACCCTCCCAGGCAGGGAGGAATCTGAAGGTGTGAAAGGCAGAAAGAGCAAGTCTAATCCCACACCCTCTCCCAGTGCCTTAGAGCTGGGAATGAACCACAGGGACACAGTGGTGAGGAAGGAAGGGTGCTGAGCCACACCACAGTCTCCTGAAGGAGAAGTATCCAGCCCAGAGGCTGTACAGGACCAGTACAGCCACAGATATCACAAGGTCCACACCAGTACCCCCAGCCCAGGGGGTTGGGCAGAGGCTGGAGAAGGTCAGACAGGTCCCACAGCAGTGATGACCCATCTGTGCTCATTCTTGTTGCACAAACAACCAGGGGCACAAAGGATCCAGCTCCATTCCACTCCCAAACCAGACCGTGCTAAGCCAGGAGGTGTCCCACACCCAGCAGAGCGAGAGCAGTCAGAGCTGAAGCTGGCCACGTTTTTTGGGGAAAACCCTCTGCCAGCAAGGCAGCTTCAGAGGTAATTGACTGCTCACAGTTCCAGTTTGGCTTGCCTCCCTTTGGAGGAGCTCTTCCTCCTGCTACCAGCCCTAACTCCTTGCTCTGAGCTTGGTTCAGCTCAGCAGCCAGGTTACCTCTTGGTCACAGCATTGTGGTACTCCATGTATGTCCTGCCGTCAAAGGCAATGGCCTCTGCATCCCCAGCAGCCTTCTCGATGATCACTGGAGGTGGGAAAGAGAAGAGCTGTCAGCCAGTGTGGCATGGCCTGTCCAGCCCTGGAGACCAGGAAAATCCCCCTTTCCACTGAGCAGCCCCAAGAGGATGGAGGGCAGCAGAAACCTGCCATCCCCTGGAGTGTGACAGCTCTCTGGCACTCCAAGCAAGCCCCTGAGGAGGTTTGCTGTGGCTTTAGAGTCTTGAGCTTTGGGACCATCTCCCTGTTTTGCAGCTCACAGCCATGAAATGTCATTTTAAGCTGAAATTTCAGTTTAATGGCTTTTAACTTAAAGAGGGAAGCTTTAGATTAGATAATAGGAAAAAATCTTTACTGTGAGGGTGAGGAGGCCCTGGCACAGGTTGTCCAGAGAAGCTGTGGCTGCCCCAACCCTGGAAGTGTTCCAGGCCAGGTTGGAGCAGCTTTGTCTAGTGGAAGGTGTCTCTGCCCCATGGCAAGGGGGTGGAACAAGCTGACCTTTAAGGCCCCCTCCAACCCAAACTATTCCATGATTCTGTGAAGAAGAAGATCTCCAGCTTGGCCTCGGTGCTGCACCACCCTGCTGCCACCAGCTTGCCGTGGTCACAGTTTCATTGCCGTGTCTGGTAGTGGGTGAGGGGTCCACATCAGGCCCCCGTGGCACCTCACCTTTCTCACAGTGGGCCCCGGAGAAGCCCCTCTGGCAGGCACACTCGTAGCTCTCCAGCCGGGGGCTGCAGGTGCCCCCGTTCTGGCAGGGGTTGGGTTTCTGGGTGCAGGGGTGGCCTCGGAACGGGGAGATCTCGATGGCGCTGCGGATGTTCTGCTCCTTCAGCACAGGAATGCCCTTGACGGAGATCTGGCAGATAGAGGCAAGAGGAAACACAGGAGTTATCCAGGAGGTGCTGATGCCCTGGCATGGGTTGCCCAGAGAAGCTGTGGCTACCCCACCTCTGGAAGTGCTCAAGGACAGATTGGACAGGGCTTGGAGTGACCTGGTTTAGTGGAAGTTGTCCCTGCCCATGGCAGAGGGTGGAAAAGCTTTAAGGTCCTTTTCAACCCACATGCCAGGACAGCCCATTCCCAGGTTCATCCTCAATTCCCTCCAGCAGTACCAGGGCAGATGGCACATCTCCCAGCTGGACACCTGCCCAGCAGGACCTTACCCTCTGCACAGCCCCCTCGAAGCTGGTGGAGATGGCAGCTGCTCGAGCCAGCTTGCTGAAGTCAGGGGCTCCTCCAACATAAAACGGCTCCTTCAGGTTCAAGATGGTGTGAAGCTCCTGGGAAGGAGAGGGGAAATGATGGAGAAGATGTCAGGGTACCCCTGGTTGTCCTGTGCAGGCCCAGGAGTTGGATTTGATGACGCCCGTGAGCCCCTTCCAATTTACAATATTCTATGGTTCTATTAGAGGGGCTTCCAGGAAACCTCCTCATGCCAAGCTGCAATGTCCCACCCACCAGCAGGCACCTGGAAAAGGTTACAGGTCCCCTACGAGCACGAGGCTAGAGGAGGTTCTCCTGCACCACACGTGGTGTGTGTTTGGAGGAGAAAGCTCCCTCCTTGCTGTCACCCTGAAGTCCCAACCACCCAGCACAGAAGATCCCAGGTGAGTCTTCAACCACAGGGTTTGCTGGGCAGGAATGATGTCCCTTCCTGAGCACCTGGGATGGAGCCAGGGGCACAGCAGAGATGGGGTTATATGGATCACTAGCTAATGCTTTGTGGAGTTAAAAATGATCAGATTAATTGAAATGCTTCCGAAACAAAATGTCACAACTGGCTGGGAATTAATGACAGAGGAGGAAACAAGTGCCTCTAATCTAAAGAGATCCTAAGGCTGCTTGGTCAGATGGGAAGGGGAGTGGGTGAAACACTGAGATCTGAATGGAAAACAGAAAAAGAACGAGGTGCCAATGGCAGATGAGATGGAGGTGTGGTGGTTCATACTTATCTTTACCTTACGGGATTTCTGGGATCCAGACAGCAGGGGAGGGAAAAATACAAATGAAAATCAAAAGGAGAGAGAAAAAGAGAGAGAAAAGGGAGATCAGTGGGTGACATTGCAACATGCAGGGCTGCAAGACCCCCGCTGCCACCAGTGCTGGGGTAGCCAGGGAGGGGAAGGGGGGCTGCAGAAGGCGACAGGAGGGTCACTGCCACTCAGGGCTAAGCTGTGCTCAGAAAGAAGCTTGGAAAGAGGAGAGCGAGGGGAGGAAGAAACCCCTTCTTTTGCAGGAATGCTGTGTAATCTGGATGCTGCACTTCTAGGTGGATCTTACAGGGGAGTTCAGCAGCAATCAGTGCTTTTCCTGCATTATCAGCCTCCCAGCTTGAAAGGGGTGTTAAAGGAACCCCAGGGTTCTGCAGACAGAAGCGCAGAGCGAAGGGGATGGGGAGAAGATGGAGAGGGAAGTTGCCAGCTGGGAAACAGAGAGGGCACTGATGGATTCAGCAGTGCCAGTGCCAAGAGGCTTTCCCTGCTCTGTGACCTTCTTCTGGCTGAGCTCTCTGTGCTGTGAGGGCTCTTGAGCCCCCATCATGAAGGGCACAGGCTCAAACTCACACCTACCACAGGTGCCTCACATACCTGCCCTGATACAGGGACAGTGAAGGATCTGCAAGAAAGGCTGGGGGGTTCCATGTGGGGACTCAAACACACCCCTGACACCTGGCAAAGCCCCTGTAGCTCTGTGTGCAGGAGACAGGCAGGGAGGAAGGGCTGGAAGAGACATGCAGCTGCTGTCCTACAAGGAGACAGGCACACTCTGCCTGCAGCATCCTTTCCTCCCTGGGTCCTGCCCACTACTCCTCCACCCTTGAGCCATGTGACACAGGGATTGAAAGCCCAGGAGCCTGGGAAATTCTCAGCTCATTCCACACACCACAGCATCAGGGCTGGAAGCCCAGAGAGCTCTCCCTGACCCACCAACTCACCGGTGACTCTCCCATCACCCTCTCGCCACTGTTGATCCTCATTACCCCCTTGCGCCCGTTCCTCTCCAACAAGACACTTATCCAGGTGTTGAGGGGAACTGGCTCTTTGCTCCTGGTTGTGAGAAGGGAGGAGAAGACACACCGGTGAGAGCTCTGCCATCCCCACCTGCAGACACAGCACTGAAAACCTCCCCTGCCCAGCCTGGGCTGCCCCAGTCTGCAGCCCCCCTCACCTGAGCACGGCTGCCCCTTTGCCCAGGTCGTATCTGTACTCCAGGTACCCGTCGTGTAAGGCCAGAGAGACAAAGTCCCCCTTGCCATCTGTCTTCTGGCCATTGTAGAAGATCATTCCACTGGGGTTCTTGGCCAGGAACACAACCTCCATGGACATTTCGTTCCTGGGGAGAGAAGGATTATGGATACCCTCCAACCCAGCTGCCCACGTGCTCTCTTCCTCCATCCCCATGCTCTGAGCCCCTGGAAGAACTCTGCCCTTCCGGGACTACAGGCATGGCAGAGAGATGCCACCCCTGCAAGGCAGCCTTGGCAGGTGAGAGATACACCTACCATGCTCAGGATGCTGCTCTATGGTGTCTATTTACCCACCATGCAGGTGTTGCCCTCATGGGCCCCTCTCCCACCCCCTGGCACTTACTGCAGTTCAGGAACGAAGGTCTGCAGCCCATTCAGCTCCAGGTAGGAGAAGCCATTGAACTCCGGGAGGAAGGGCATGGTGTGGTCCTGTTCTGTCACTGGGCACAAACGGGGCAATGGTGAGGAAGAGGAGGCAGAGCAGCTTCAGCCAGTGCCCCAGAGCCACAGCAGGCAAGACCACCACCCATGCTGGGGAAAAACAGCTCCACCCCCTTCCCCAGACCCGCTCCTCTGCCAGCTCCCATCCCACCTCGCTCGCAGAAGTCTCCTTCCCGGCCCATGGGGCAGGCACATAGGGCACCTCCCTCTGGCAGCACCAGGCAGGTGGCAGAGACATGGCAGGGCGAAGGGTCACAAGGGTTCCTCTCATCAGCACACGTCGGCCCTGCAGCAGGACAGGCAGCTCGTCACCTCAGCATCACAAACCAGAAGTCATCTGGCCAGAGACCGACATCTCTGATACCCCCCAGTCTCTTCTCCTGGCTCAGGCTGGGTTCCCAAGAAGCCCACACAACTGGCAGGTGATAACCCTTGCCTGACTACACCCCTAAAACGCAAGGGGAGGTTATTTTGTGCATGACAACAAACAGGTCCTGGTCCTTCTGTGCACACGAACAGGGCTGCATTCTAAATGTACTGACTTCACTGGATGAGGCTTCACCTCCCTCTGTTCCACTGCTGACACTCCCCTCCCCACTGTGATGATCCCAGAGGTCCTGGAATCATTCAGGACCATCCAGCAGGATGGGGAGCCCTGCCCTGCCCACAGCCCCTTCCCTACTCTGATGATCCCAGAGGTTCTGGGATCTCTCAGGACCATCCAGCAGGATGGGGAGCCCAGCCCAGCCCAGCCATGCCCTGACTGCATCACCCTCTTCATACCGGTGTAGGTGTGGAGACACTCGCAGTGGAACATCTCTGCCTCCTTGATGTGGCAGATGCCACCGTGGTGGCAGGGGTTGGGGTGGCAGGGGTCGTTGCCACACTCGCCCACCCCGCTGCCATAGAGGACGTCGCTGCCCTTCTCCCGCAGGTCGTACATCTGGTTGTTCACGTCCAGGAGGCGGATGCAGCCCTTGAGCCCGGCGGTGGCCGTGGTACGATCTGCCACCCTGAGGGGACAGAGCAGGGAGTCACTGCGGGGTTTTGCCCCCAAGGACAAAAATGGAGAGTCATTCCAAGCATCTGTGTCAGGCTGTGCTCCCTGCAGGGCACTGATCATGGAATTGTTTAGGTGGGAAAAGAGTTCTGAGGCCATCGAGTCTTAACTGTGACTGGTCACCACCACCAGAGCACTGAGTGCCACGTCCAGTTGTGCCTTGGACACCCCCAGAGGTGGGGACTCCACCATCTCCCTGGGCAGCCCCTGACAATGCCTGATAACCCTTTCCATGAAGAAATTCCTCCTGATGTCCAGCCTGAACCTGCCCTGGCACAGCTCAAGGCTGTTTCCTCTTGTCCTGTCCCTTGTTCCCTGGGAGCAGAGCCCAAGCTGGCTCTTCCCCCCCCATCAGGGAATTGCAGAGAGCCAGAAGGTGCCCCCTGAGTCTCCTTTTCTCCAGGATGAGCCCTCCCAGCTCCCTCAGCTCCTCCTCATCAGACCTATGCTCTATCCCCTTCCCTTCTCTGGACTCACTCCAGCCCCTCAGTGTCCTTCCTGAACGGAGGGGCCCAGAATTAGACACAGCACTTTGAGGTGCCTCACCAGTACAGATGGATGACCTATTAAGAAGCCCCTCAGCCCCTCTGAAGACACTTGCAGCCCCAGGGCTGCCCTGCAGTGGCAGGGGCTGTGCCAGGGGACAGTGCCCAGCCCCACACTCACACGGCCATCTGGTCCTCGGGCGCTCCCCCAATGAACAGGTCGGTGTCCAGGTTGAGCCCGTCGGTGCCCGGGGGGCTCTCCCCACCCACGTGGGGCTCCCCGTCCACAGAGAGCATCCCACTGCGCCGGTTCCTGTTCACCACCAGCTGGTGCCACTTGCCCAGCTCCACACGGACCTTGCTGGTGACGATGCCAGTGCCAGAGCCCGTGTTAAACCTGGGGCAGAAGGAGGAGAGGGCTGTGTCTGTGCCGTCCTAGAGAAAGGTGACATCTGTGCCATGTGTCCCGGGGAGAAGTTGGGAGCACTTGGGAGACTCTCCCCCTCCCCACCCCTGGACCAGGCTACACAGAGAGCACACTCAGTCCACTCCTGAGCATCAGGACTGCCTGAGGACTCACATCCAGAGGTCTGCCTCTACCTCACCCCATTCCAAATCTGCACCTTTGGCTTTTGGAATGGGAAAAAAAAAAAAAAAACATTCCAGCTCAGATTTCTGGGGCCTTTCTCCCTTTCTTTCTTCCCCGGCATTTCTTTTCCCAGTACGAAAAACCACCAAAAAAAGACCTCTCACTCACCCCAAAAAAATCTACTTCCCACACATTTCAGCTTTTCAAAATTCAAACTGAAATCAGTGAATTAACTTTGCTGAGAAGTGCTAGAGGGAATGAGCTCCCTTAATACTCCTATTACATCCAAAAAATACTTCTCCTCTCCTTGCCCATTTGATCCTGATTGAGAGACCATTCGGATCTCTCAGAATCCAAGCCCAGCATCCTCCTGATGTCCCGCAAGGGCCATTCTGGCACGAGCAGCTCACCTGCCCCTCCATCAGCTGGGGCTGGGAGGGCACCCACCTGAGCTCCACAAAGCCGCCCACCAGGGCCAGGGAGATGAAGTCCTTGCCACGGTTCTGGCCGTTGTAGAGCAGCAGCCCACCGAGCTCCAGGGTCCTGAACTCCATGGCGATGCGCACCGTGTGGTACGCCTTCATCATCTTGAAGGCCAGGTAGGACTTGCCACCGAAGTTGGGGATGAAGTACCTGATAGCTGCAAGAGCCAGGTGAGGAATGAAGAGGGGAGGGAGGAGAGGAGGGGACAGAAAAATACAGAGCCTGACATGAGCCCGTGAGCATTTTCCACCTGTGCAGACAAAGGGCTCTTGTGAAAGGGGAGGAAGAAGCTGGTTGTCTCCTCTGAGCCCCCAAGCTCACTCTGGCACCACCTCCCAGCTACTCAGACGAGTACCCAGGAACCCCTCTTAGGATGCCATTCCCCCCAGAGATTGCTCCCAGGCTTTGAAGATCTGTGGTGTTGCTCCCCCACTAATATCCCAACCAGCTCCTCCCAGTTAAAAACCAGTGCTGTTTGTCCTTTCATGCCCAGCTACTGCATCCCCTGTGACATCATCCGAGCGCTGCTGCACGCACAGCTCCTCTAACTCAGCTTCCCTGCTCCTTAGATAATTCTTATCTCTCCTCCCAGAATCCCACATGACAGATTTACATTCATCACTCCAGGCTTTTGTTCATTGTAGCTGAGGTTTTCCAAGGGATCTGGGAGGCCAAGCCCTATTAAAATGAACAGGGCTGGACACCCACAGCTCTGAGCGCTCCAGATTATGGCTTTAGGGACAAAGCTTTTCAGGAATAAGCACTCCCAGCCACCCAGAGTCCCCAGCATGACCCCAAACTGCCAGTGGGAGCTCACAGTAAATAACAGCAGCTCTGGGGAAGCGTGCTGCCAGCCTCCAGCTGCTGGCTAAGCTGCTCCAAGCACTGGGAAATAGAGCCTGGATTATCAGCACGCATCTCCTGCTGCTGGAGAGGGTGGCCAGTCCCTGTCTGTGTCACACTTGCAGTCAGTAGCTGCAGGTGCTGTGAGGGACAGTGCCATGAGCTGAGATAACAAAGCAGCAGCTCCCCATCTCCCAGTGCTTCAGGGCACTGGGTGGATCAGGAGTGGAGCCAGGGGGGAAATTGCTCCTGGCACCTCACAGCCTTTTACAATCAATAGTACAAGTACAACCTGGGCAGAGCTAAGATTAAGGCTGATTAAATCAACCCCTGCAGTGCCAGTGCTAATTTTGGGGCTGGGTTTGAATGCCCCCCCCATCTCTTTAGTCAATATGGTTTGCTGGAGTTGGCCAGAGAGGTTGTGGCTCTCCGTTCCTGGAAGTGCTGCCCAGGGAGGTGGTGGAGTCACCATCCCTGGAGGTGTTTGAGAAGAGACTGGATGTGGCACTTGGTGCCAGGGTCTAGTAGACTAGGTAGTGTTAGCTCAAAGGTTGGACTCAATGATCTCAGAAGTCTTTTCCAACCCAGCCGATTTTCCAATCTCATTGGTTCTGTGATTCAAGGCCAGGTTGGACAGGAGGCAACCCGGTCTAGCGGGTGACATCCCCGCCCACGGCAGATGGAACAAGATGAGCTTTAATAAGGTCCCTTCCAACCCAATCCCGGTATCCTATGGTCGGAGGCACATACTTTTCTCACAGACAGCCCCTCCCTTGCCCGCGGGGCAGCTGCAGGTGAACTCCTTCCCGTCGTCCTCACAGGTGCCCCCGTGCAGGCAGGGGTGGGAGTCGCAGGGCCGGGGGGGTCTCCTGGTGGCCGGGGGCAGCCTGGTGGGCTTCCTGCGGGTGCTGGCAGGGAGGGTGGAGCTGGGTCTCCGGGTGCTCCCGGCTCCCACCACCTTGGTGCTGGCTCTGCCCGCGGGCTCCGGGCGCTGCACATGGGCAGTGGTGGCTGCGGCGGCCGTGGTGAACCTGCGGGTGGTGGCAGGGGCCATGGTGGTGGCCGTGGTGGTGGTCACGGTGGTGGTGAAGAGCCTGGGGATCCAGTCTGGAACACAGCAAAGGGTGGGTGGAGGTTGGTGATTTGCAGCCCTCTCTGGGGCAGGGGAAGCCGTGCTCCCAGAAGCTCTGAAAGCCTAAACCAAGGGAGGGGGACTGGCCACACACAGAGTGGACTCACCAAAATCCATGAATTTGACATGCTCCTGCTGGGGCTTCTTCACCAGGATGGTCTTTTTCTTGGAAGCTTTGATCTGCTTCAGCAGGGCCTCTTGGATATCAGCTGCCGTGTAGGACGTGGCTGATCACAGCCAGGAGGAGAAAGGAGAAGAGGAAGAGTGAAGATGCAAGCCCACCCAACAGGTTTCCTCCCATGATCTCCCCACAATGCATCCACATCATTCCTTTCCCAAGAAAAATGCTTCCAACCCTCCAGGCGCCAGCTTAGGGTGCAACTCCTCCCAGCTCTTCTCACATATTTTGATTTTGCTGGACAGAAGGCACAAAACCTGGCAAATTTAAAGAAGGTTCATTCCTTCTCCTCGCCACACACAGGTTTCTCCAGCCAGCAGTCCCAATGGGAACCCCTGCTCCCTCCCCGGGCAGATGGGGATGCCACAGGGAGTGCTCCTACCTGGGTCAAAGTGAGACTCCACGAAGACACGGACTGCGCTGCTCTGCCCCAGGTCTCGCACGCGGATGCTCTTGAAATCCTTCTTGACATCAGAATTGCGGAAAAGCTCATCCAGCTGGTCGGTGGGAGGCGGAGGAGAAAAGAGAACAACCTGATTAATGGGGAGATCCTGGGAAAAGGATCCTTTCAGGCAAAGATCTTGAATCTCACACAGTCTCTCTGGCTTCGAGCCACAGGGGTTTGCATCCAACCCATTGCAAGACACTGACACACAGAGAACAGGGCTCTGCTGTGCTGGGTGACAGTGCCAGACAGTCCCTATTCCTTATGGCCTGCAGGCAAAGGTAAGAATGGGATCCATAAATAAAATGGGACACCCCGTGTTACCTGTGAGGAGAAGAACAGAGCCAGAGCAGACACCTTGCAGTTCATCCAGGGATTTTCTATTGTGTGGCATCTAAGTCCTCCTGATCTCTTCTAAAGCTGTGTAAACCTGCTTAGGCACTTTGGAAAATCCCACAAAGCACTATTCTGCATCTTTAAGTACCTGCCTGCCTTTTAAAACTTGGCTCTTGGATACTGCAGGATTTGTCTGAAGTCACATGAAGGAGACAGAGGCAGTGCAAGGCTCACAGCAAGTCAGGGCTGTAACACCCCTGCCAGCTGTCTGTCCAGGCTGCTCTACCCACCAATTCCTTCCCTTGGCCTCAAGGCAAAGACAGAAGACAGCAATTAACTGATTAATGGTCCCACGGTACAATCTGCCCCTTTAAATTTGGAATAGTGATCAGGGGGGTGAAGGAGCACCTCCCATCCAAGGGCATTTGCAGGCAGGTTGCACAGGGAACAGGTCCCTGCAGCACGGGGCTGTGGCAGGAGCTCTCAGCCCAGCCACAGATGCCTTTTGTGCCACGGTTTCATGTTCCCAGCCTGGAAAAACAGAAACCAGCAAAGCCCCTTAATGGATGAACCAGTGAATGAAGCTTTTGTGAGCACATTTCCACCCTCAGACACAAGCCAGTGCTGTACTGGGAAACACTGGTATTGTGATGCAGAACCGCAGGAGCCATATGGACCATGTGCCAGGCACACATCTGCCTGTATGACAGCACTGAGGGCTTGCCAGCTCCTACGTGCAGCTTGGAACCAGCTCCAAATATGCTAATGCCCTTGCAAAGATGGTTTGTGTTTGCTGTGCCACTCTGCAGGCTCCAGTATAATGTTGTTACCTCACCCAGCACTGCCTCGGCACCCCCAAATGCACACATTGGCACCCAAAATCCACCCACTCCTACAGCTGGCAATGCAGGAGGTTTTCCTTAGGGATGGGAGACTGGATTTGCACCAGCAGCTTCCCAAGTTGTGTAGCTGAACTGGAGGGTAAAGAGGTTTCAGATATATTTTTGTCTCAGGGCTTTTCCTGGAGATAAGGACACTTTGGGAAATGGGTATTAGGAAACTGGATATTAGGAAAAATCATTCACCAAAAGGGTGGTTAGGCATTGGAATAGGAATCACCATCCCTGGAAGCGTTCAAAAAACACGTGGATGTGGCACCTGGGGTGAACACTGTGCTGGGTTAATGATGGACTTGAGGATCTTGGAGGGCTTTTCCAGACTTGATTCTGTGACTCAATGACTCCATGGTGTGGCAGGGTGTCCCCACATTCACCAAGGACAGAAAATCCCTGCCCAGACCCCAATCAAGTGCCCAGGACTCACCGCGCTCTCGATGCTCCGGGCCGTCTCCCCAAAGAGCTCCGACTTGGGGTCAGCCATCTCTGGGGTGTAGAACAGCTCCTGGCCTTCCACCTCCTCCAGGATGAGGACTCCTTGGAAGACTTTGGTAGCTATGGGAGGGAGGGAACATAAGACAAACACCTTGAGTTGGCTCGTGGGCAGGGGGGAGGCGTGAGGCTGAGAGCCACAAAGAGCGTCGGAGTCCCTGGGGGAAGGGGGATGGCGGTGTGTGGGTAGTGCCAGTGCTGGGGTTAGTCTGGATGGGTCTGGGAGAGCGCCATGGAGGATTAGTATCACAGGGTGCTGGAGCAGATGGCAAGGACCAGGCTGGAGATGGCAGCTTTTACCATACGGATTCCTCTGAGCTCCGGCCCGGAGAGCAGCCCCCCTGCACCGGCTGAGTGACAAGAGAGACACATTAGCAGGACAGTCAACATTCCAGGACCAGACACGGGCATGCACGGGGCACAGGAGGGTGAAACCTGGGCTCTGGACAAGGAGAAAAGCTGTGCTGGGAGAGGGAAGGACAAAGCCTTCCAGGCCAGCCCTACCAAACCAGACCGAAACTGCAACAGGTCCCTTCCAGGGGGGCAGTGGGATGCAGAGGAAAGATCCAGCTGTGGGCAACCAGAGATTCCCAGCAGCTGGCTTGTGGTGGGTTAAAGGGGGAATGGAGTGCCCAGAGGAAAAGGGGATGTCCAGCTGGAAACCACAAGGACACTTCACAAGGACATCAGTGAGGAAATCTCTGGGACACGGCCCCAGAGTAACAATTTTCTCAGTAATGAGGATGTACATTTTCTGATGGGGCAGAGGGGCGTCTGTGCTTCCTCAGCATGTGGAAAGGGATTGTGAGCAGGAAGAGAGATCCCAGCTGGACTGGGAGAGCACCTCTGGAAACCTCTGTGAGGGTCAAGCAGCTCAGAGTCCCCAGGAAGCCCAGCAGGGACAGTGGGGATGCAGCTGCTCTCCCCACCTGCCCCAGCACTGAACTGGTCCTGGTCCCAGCTCCCTTTAGAGCCATTGACACAGGGAATCCAAGAAATTCCCCCGCCCACTCTAGTGCCAGGGGAGAGTTTGGTAGAATCCTGGGCAAAACACTGGTCAAATTTTTAAGGCTGGAGCAGTCGAGGAAGAAAGTGGTCACCTGAGGGAAGAGAACAGCAGTGCTCTGGCTCCCCTCGTGAACAGCAGTGCCCACCTGAGCGCCAGGGCTGGCTGCTGGGGGCTGTCATAGGTGGGCACCGTGTCTGCCAGATACTGTGGCTCAGCACATCCCCGTGAACTCCCCTTCAAGGGACACAACAGACTCCAGACTGGATATGGGACCCTCCTCGCTGCCAGCTGGGCAAGCACAGCACAGCACTGCCCTCCTTGCTGGGCAGTTCTCCGTGGTATCCCACCCTCTCTGCACCCCGTGGGAGCCCCCAGAAGGACCCCAGAGCCCAGACCCAGGACAAATTCACCTGGGCAGTTGCTGCCTTCTGCATCAGCAGCTGCAGTCTTGCCATCGGAGCAGCACCCCAGCGGGGTGTTGTAACACGTGGCCCTCTCGATGGCTGGGGTGGACGTCACCTGGCCTTCCTCCACCTCCTCTTCCCCTGCAGGGCACCAAGAGGAGCATTCACCAGCAGCAGTAAGACCTCACCTCTGCGTCAGAGAACGAGGCTGAGCCACAGCTTCACTTCATGGTGACACACACACAGGGTTTGGTTTATCCCACAGCTGACCCGGAGCCCGTGGAGCACACACTCACCAGCAGAGCCTGCCCCGCTGGATTCCTGGTCTCCACTGATGCCCATCTCCTGGTCTCCACTGCCTTCAGCACTGCCTGACTCCCCATAGACAGGCTGGGTGGTGGCCAGGACCACCGGGGCGGTGGAGAGAGGGCGCACGGTGGTCTTGTACACCCCATGGGTCATCCACGGCGTTGTGGCCGGCCTGGCCGTCGTGACGCGCCTTGTCGTGGGGTGACCCCTTTCAGTGGGCTTGGCTTCCAGCAGCAGGGAGCTAGTGGCCAGCTCGGTGGGCTCTGGAGCCTGGGTGGTGAGGGGCAAGGGAGGGGGAAGGATGAGCCTGTCCAAGGGCAGCGTGGGCAGCGGTGTGGGAGGCGACGGGTGGCTCGTGTGGGTGATGGACTCTGCAAGGAGCAGCAAAGAGGGAAGGTAAGGAAAGGCTGGGACCCTGGGAAGCAGGCTGCAAACCCGTGAGACACCAGTTGCATGTTGGAAACCCTCAGGCACCTGCCCTGCATCTGCTGCGCCAGGGAATGTCATGGCACAGCGAGGAACTGCAGAGGGAGCGGCCAGACCCAGGTCCCATGTCAGGTCACAGAGCTGGCACTGCCCCAGCCCCCAGAGCAGCAGGCACTCACCGTGGCACTGCCCCACGTGCTTCACTGTGATGACCTGGCCCTGCCGGCAGGCGATGGTCTTCAGCTGGCACTGGTCCCCATAAGTGACACCATCAGAGCCACACACCTGGAGGGCAGAGGGGACATGTGAGCTACACCTCTGCCCTCCTCCAAGCAAAAGGAAGTGATCTCTAAATGCTGGAAGAATTTTAAAGGAGTTCCTCTGAGGCACAGAGCGGATGGTCAGCACAGAGAGACACAAGGTGGGCTATGGGAGGCTCAGAGGTGCCAGGTGGGGCACAAGAGCATCCAGCTCTGCTGAGGGGCATCTACAACTTGCACATCACCTTTGCCCATGCACGAGGGCAGTGACCAAACCTGCCCACCTGCTTCTCAGCAGGGGAAGAGACATCAGAGCCCCACACTGCCCGATGTAGATGAACTACCACAGGTCCCTGATCACCCCACCTCAGCCTCCCAGGCTGCCTCTCCCCCAAACCTTGGTCATGTTGGCCTCAGAGCACAGCGGGGACGGGCACTCGCAGTGGGCAAAGCCATTGACTTCCACGCATGAGGCCCCAAACTCGCAGCTCATCTCCTCGCAGGATTTTGGGGCTGATGGGTCTGGTGGTGAAGGAAGAAGAGGCGATCAAAGCACATACCAACCACACAGACACCACAATCCCACCCCTCCCGGTGCCCTTCCAGGGACCCACCATCACACCCGTATCAGTGCCCCATGCAGTCCCTCACCTTTCTCACAGCCAGTCATGCCCAGTTTGCTGCCATTGGGGCACTGGTTGCACTTCATGCCAGTGATCCCAGTCTTGCAGGAGCACAGCCCAGTCATCTGCTCGCAGTCATCGCGCACTGAACCCACCGGGTCGCAGTTACAGGCTGGGTGAGAAGGGAAGAAAGACAAAGTTCTGCTGGTGGATCTGTGGAGCCCACAGCAGACTCAGTGCTCTTTTCACATGGTTGTTGCCAACAGGAAAAATACTGCCTCGTTCCTTCTACTCCAAACCCACCCCTTCACACTTGCCACATGCAGAGACATGAGACTCATGGACACCGGTCTAGCAGCCCTGCAGAACACCTGGCCAGGAGCATGTCCATGGATGGACACACTACCTCATGGCCAAGGTGAAGCAACACCTGAGCAATGCTCCAGGCCACCCTGACCCTGGCATGGAGCAGGTCACCAAGCTTTACTAAAACAACCACTGGAGGTGACTTACAATAGGACAAACAGTCAGTGGATGGCTTGCAATGGGACAAACAGCAGCTAGGGGTGACTTAAAATGGGAGAAACAGCTGTTGGAGGTGTCTTACAATGGGACAAACAGCCACTGGAGGTGACTTACAACAGGACAGTCACTGGGGGACTTGCAAAAGGACAACCAGCCACTGAATGACTTAAAACGGGACAAACAGCCACTGGAGGTGCCTCACAACAGGACCAGCGTTGGGGCTCACAGCTTTAGCATTAATACCCCGACATGCCCGCAGAGCAGGCCACAGGGCCGTGCCCACGGGACCCCCAGGGAAGAGGGGGACGCTGCCCCTCCGTGCCCCACTCACGCGTGCAGCCGCTCTTGCTGTCGGTGACGATGCCGCGGAAGTTCCAGAAGCCGGGCTCGCAGCGGTCGCACTTGAGGCCCCCCACGCCGGGCTTGCAGGAGCACTGCCCCGTCCCGGGGTCACAGGACCCCCCGTAGGAGCCGTAGGGGTTGCACTGGCAGGTGCCTGCGGGCACGGAGAGAAGGAGAGAGCTGAGCCAGGGAGGAGGGGACACACACCAGGACCAACCGCGGGGTTCCCAAGCTCCCAGCCAGGCCACGAGGGTGGTCTCGTGCTGGGCAGGAGGGGGTTTCACCAGCTGCTCCCAACACTTCTCCTCTGTCCCTGCTCCAAGGGGGAAGGAAACCTCCAGGGATTAACCCGCTGTCATCAAGAACTCCTCTCTCATTAACATCAAAGGGGAAGGAAGCTATTAGAAGCTTATTATTAATTCATTAATTAGGAACTTGATGGAGGGGAATGATCCAAAGATAGACAGAGAGACGCTCTCCTTACCCACAGGGAGCAGTGGAAAAGGGACATGGGGCAGGGCTGGAGGGAAAGGGAGACCTGGGGAGCAGCAAGTAGGGTGCCATGAGTACATCCCCACACTGCCAGAGGCAGGGAAAAGGCATGTCCATGGATAAACCTGCCCCAGGGGCTTCAAGCTGCTGGTTAAGTGGTAATTACCTCCTGCTGAATAATTGCTGCCAGCACAGGGACAGAGGTGGGACAGAAACTAGTGGGACACTGAACCCAAATCAGCTGGGAAGCACCATGGATTGGAGGGCAGGACTTCCATCAGAGACACAGAGGATCATCCCTCCCAGAGTGATGCTAAAAACAAAACGCTCGTGTCCTCTGTAGCATCACCCTGACTGTCTCCTCTGCCCGGCACCCACCTCAGCCTGCAGCACCCACACACCCTGCCAGGACATCCCTGGATATTCAGTGCTGCTGCTTTATAAATGATCCAGCACATTACACAGCACTCCACCCTCATCAGACAGGCATTAGCCCAGCACAGGCACAGCATGAGTCGTGTCTCCACAGGGTGATGTGTTCCCTACCAGGCAGCCACAGCCTCAGCTGTTAAAGAGTTTGCTAATGCCTTTCAAAATGCTCCTTCTGGCTCTGATAATTATTTAATAAATATTAATGAAACACTGGCCGGCTCAGCTTCCTGCACAGTGCAGTCACCCACTAGTCACTGGTCCTGGGGTGGCCAGGGCTTTTGGAAGGACAAAAGCATCACTAATAGATAGAGAAGGTGAAGCACATACTAGGAGGTTGTACCCAGGTGAGGGTCCGTCCCTGATCCCAGCTAACAAGGGACAGGATCAGAGGAAATGGCCTCAAGTTGCACCAGGGCAGCTCTAGATTGGCTACCAGGGAAAACTTCTTCGCTGAAAGGGTGGTCAGGCATTGAAACAGGTTGCCCAGGGCAGTGGTGGAATCACCATCCTGGAAGTGCTAAAAAAAATTTAGAGGGCTTTTCCAACGTTAATGAATCCATGATTCTAGGAATGGGGAGGGCCCACCTTCATTTCCCTTGGGATGGGATGCCAAATCCTCCCTCCACTTCATCTCTCCTGCCTTCTACCCACCCTGGAAGATCCTTCATGCCCCCCATAGCAGTGAACACAACATCCACTCACTTGGGCATCCAGCTGCTCCCACTCCAAGCGCCAAGGTCACGTTGTCTGGGCAGCACCCGTAGATGGTCTGGCTGCAGTGCACAACCAGCAGGGGTGGTGGGGTTGTGACAAGGGCTGCAGAGGAAGGCAGAGGGGCACAGGTTATTCCTGGCACAAGGGATGTATGGCCAATGTATGGATGGAGCAGCAGGCATCATTCCTGCAAAACCACGTGGTCCTTGTGGAGATGCTGCTGATGAGGTGAAGCCAGGACCTCGGCCAGGGAGAGCGCAGGAATGATGCAGCAGGATCAGCAAACCAACAGGGACACAGTGAGCACTTCCTTGCTTACCCACAGGGAAAGGGCACCAGGCTGGGGACCCCCAGAGCTTGTGCCAGCCTCGGGGTGGGGTGGCTGCCATCAGGGGACTCACCACGGCAGGCTCCTTGGCCAGTGACATAGAGATCCTGGCGCTTCTCACACCGTGTCTTCTTCAGCTCACACTCGTTGGTGTAGGTCACACCATCAGAGCCACACACCTGCCACGACAGGGAGGGGAAGCCACTCAGGGCACCTCCTGGCACAGGAAGCCAGGTTCCCTATCCCAAAGGATGCTCTGTCCTGCCCAGGAAACATGCAGGGAGGCCCCAGGGGAGAAGAGAGGAGGGGAGGGAGGGGGTCTCAGGGGGTCTCACCGGGCTGCGTGGCACGGCCAGGCAGGTGAAGTCACACACACAGCGATCGTCCTCGGCATCCTCATCCCACCAGCCCCCGAACTGCCGGCACCGGTCCTGCTCACACTCACTGCCATCACCAGAGCCAGAGCCCCCTGAGCCACACTCTGCAAAGAAGGACCACCTCGGTGACACAGCGCTCACCCCCAGCACGGGGTCAGGGAGCAGAGGGGAAGGGGCCAAACCCTGTCCTGGCACCTGGAAATGCCCTGGAAAGGGAAAGCAGCCCACAGGTGCACACAGCCATCCAAACCTGAGCAGATTTAACCTCCTCAGCACAAACGACCCCGCATTCCTGGGCCCACATGCTTATGCCCAGGTGCCAGAGAAGATCCCTCTTTCCTGGACAAAGCAGATTCTCCCACCATTGATTGTGTTGACCCCACACAATGAGAACTGCAAACTGCTGCTTTAGCGGGTGGCCTGAGGTCCTCCTCCTACAGCATCACTGCGGGAGCCAAACCAAGGATCCTGTGGCTACCTGCAGTTCCTGCAGCCCAGCCAGCTGACAGCCATGCACAGGAGGGTGGCTGCCACTGGACTTAGTGGCAATTTAACTCCATGCTTTGATCCGATTCCTTTTCCTGCTCTCCCAAACTCATTCTGCACAGGGAGATTGCTGCTGCTGATATGGGGACCAGGGCAGAGGAAGGGATAGGATTTGGGTTTAGAAGTTCTGTTAGGGAGATATTTTAAATATATAAAGCCTGTCCCTAGCCTGGCTGCCTCTCTGTAAAATGCTCAGAGCTTCAGCAGCAAGAGAGATGTTGCTGATTTCAAAGGCTTCTTAAAGGGGAAGGGTGGGGAGGGGGGAAGGGAAACCTGGCCCTTTTTATTGAGTGATCAAAGGCTGGGATTTGGCATTACACAGAGAATTATTTAAGCTCTTCTCCCAGAGGGACATCAACCTGAAATTCCCCAAGGAGGGCTGTGATCAAACACCATGTTATGTCTTCCCCTCTCCTTAAGCTCTGCCATACACTGAAGTCTTTTCCAGCTCAACTACATGGTCGATGAGCCAGGGACTCTCAGCTCACCAGAGCAGGGAGGTTTATGTGCCTCCCCTACTTGGATTTGGCCAGCAATAACCCACAGCATTCCCCAAAGTGGGAAAACTCAGCAAGTTTGGTTTTCATCCTGGCCAAGCAAGGTACAGCCAACCCCACAAACATTGCCTGGCACTCAGTGAATAGAACCACAGAATGGTTTGGGTTGGGACGGACCTTAAGGATCATCTTGTTTCAAGCCCCCTGCCATGGGTCAGGATGGCCAGGGATGTCACTCACTGGACCAGGTCACAGGCCAGGCCCTTGAATAGCCCTGAAGCAGAGGGAAGCAAAGCACCAGCCGTGCTCCCTTGGCCCAGGAACAGCCCCATTTCCCTGGATGAGACTTGCTGAAGTGTGAAATTAAAGCAGCAGTAACTCCTTGCCCACCCGATTCGGTGGCATCACCTCCCACCATTGCTGGGTGCAGGGGAAATGGGGGTGGCAGGTGGGGTGCTGGGTGGCCATGGGGGAAAGGAGAGCATTTCTGGCACAGGACCTGCTGTGCTGGCCATGCTTGGGGTCTCACAGGGCTCTGGGCCCGAGCTCCACACAGCAGGGCTTCCCATGGCAGCGGGGCACAGCAGAGCCCTCAGTCCTTCCTCCCCTTTGTGCAGCTGCATATCCAGAGCAATGGGAGCAACTTACCATCCTCACAGGGTCCTGTCCTGGCCACCTCAATGCTCTTCTTCTGCTGGCAGGAGGCCACATGCAGCTCACACTGGTTGTCATAGGTGATGCCATCACTGCCGCACACCGGGGCCAGGGGCTGCCGCTCGCAGCGCGGGCACACGCACTGCCCACCCACACACCTGCTGCCAAAGGAGCACACCGTGCTGCCACAGGACTCTGGGGACAGAGGGGGGCACACAGTCAGCCATCGGAGAGACTCTTGTGGCCAGCTGACCCATGACACAGAGCTGGGGACCACTATTGCCCGTTTAATTCGTGATGGCCACGTGCCCACCCTGAGCATTTCTGACCCCCACCAGCACCCACAGGTGCTGTGTCCAGCAGCTCTGTGTGCCCACCCTGAACATTTCTGACTCTCATCAGCACCCACAGGTAAAGTGCCCAACAATTCTTTCTTGGACACCAGTAAGAAATCCCATTTACTCTCATGGTGTGTTCTGATTTCAGCCCACGGAGCACTGAGAGTCATCTGTCACACTAGGTCATTCTTCCCCAAATTCAGGGAGGATCTCCAAGCACAGCTCATCCCTAAAACACCAGACCCAGCTGGACAGGTTTTATGAGGCTCAAACCATCGCTTTTAGTGAAACAGCTTTTATCTTAGTGAAGAATCCAGCCAGGGCTTTTAATTCATTAAGAAATTAGCACAGACAGTTCCCTGGGCTGGGGAGTGGGGAGGAAATACGGGAACAAAGAGGAATTAACCCCAGGGGATGGGGGGGGAGGGAACTGCATGATCAAACAGACCCTCGATGCTTTCAGTTCTGGTGGTGGCTATTAACATGTTTTTAGCCCAATTTCTTTGCTTGGCCCAATGGACACTAATCCAATTTCTTTCCTTGACTCACCAATTAACGTGGGGGACTGATGATGATCCCACCTATGATGCATAGATGGGCAATCTAAACCAGCTGGCCACAAAAAGCTGCTCCAGAGACTCAAGATGCCCAATTCTCCCCAAGCCGAATGGGAAGACCACGCCAGACAAGGTGACAAGCCTCAGGCAGGGTGTCTGCGTGACAAGCCAAGCCAAATCCACGGGATAAGAGCACTATGAATGACTGATGAGCCCTGGATGGCCACGGCCGGGCAGCCGGCGGGGCCAAGCATCCTCTCCCTGCAGTGCCACCAGCGGGAGCGAGAGGAGGGATGAAGGGGACCTTGCCAGACTCACTGCAGTCTCCTTGGGCAGCCACCAAGATGTTGGTCTGCTGGGTGCAGGCGCGGACGTGCAGCTCGCACTCGCTGCCGTAGGTGTTGCCGTCGGTGCCGCACACGGGCTGGGAGGAGGGCACGCACTCCGTGGGGCACACGCACCGCCCCGTCTCGGCCTCGCAGATGGCCCCGAACTGGCACTTGCCACAGCGGTCTGCGCAGAGGGAGGACAGAACCAGGGGGTTAAAACAACACACAAGGCAGGGATCGCTGTCTAATCACACTCGTGGAGTTGTTGTGTGGGTTGGAAGGAAACTTAAAGCTCATCTAGTGCCAATCCCTGCCATAGGCAGGGGCAGCTTCCACCCAGACCAGGTTGCTCCAAGCACCATCCAACCTGGCCTTGGACACTTCCAGGGATGGAGCAGCCACAGCTTCTCTGCCCAACCTGTGCCAGGGCCTGCCCACCCTCCCAGGGAAGGATTTCTTCTTAATATCCTATTTAAACCTACTAACGCAGATCTAAATCCACCCAATGCAGAAATAAAACCTCACTGCTCCCACCTCCCCCAGTCAAGCCCTTGCAGAAAAGCCACAGCTTTTCGGGACCAGCAGCCTCAGGGCACAGGGCGAGGGACCGAGGAGAGGGATGTGGGAGGAGGGAGAGGCTGGGAGGCAGAAAGGCAATAACTACTTGTAAAAGCCATCAGGGCCAGGAGTAACGTGATGAAATGTCACCGTGGCTGTGTGCTGGCAGAGCTAAAGAGGAGGTGGGAGAGCGCGGGGCTGAGTGTAATTATGGGGAGCAATAAATCAGCCCCAGGCTCAGGAGGAGGAGCAGAGCCTCCCCAGCAGCCAGGCTCCCGGGGGAGAGAGAGGCAGCAGGATTCCTGCATGGCATGGCAGCAGGATGGGAAGAGGTGGCTGCCTGGGAAGGGGGACAGCACCTTCCCCTCGTTTATCAGGGCACCGGCAGTGCTGGATGCAGGTGCAGCATCATATGTCACAGTGCCCTGCCACCTCCCCAGTGGGACCCCCAGCCTGCTGCAGACACAGAGGGCACAGAAGGGCAGGCTGGGGGCAGAGAAGACATTTATCTTTGTAACAACTCCCTCTCGAAGCAGCTTTCGCTCCTTGCAGGAGAGACCAGACTCCAGCCAGCATATCTCCTCACTCCTGGGTATTTACTAATTCACAGCTTCATTTTTCTCCTTCAGACAAACACCCCTCTTTCTTCCCTTCCCTGCCAGTCATTTCAGGAGGAATTTGGCTCAAAGGTGGTTTTCCTTTTTCTTTCACACAGCAGCTGCTGCCTTCGCATGGGGGAGGGAAGATGCACCAACCCCCTGCTCGGTTTGTGCTCTTGGCCAGGAGGTTTCTATCTATGGCACAAATCCTGCAGCCATGCACGGGCTCTGCAGGTCAGGAGAGGGGCTGCTCGAGGCAGCCAGCTCCTGATACCCAGCCTGAAGGTTTGGGGCACAAAACTGGGTTTTGATAAAATTGCAATGAGCCCAGCCCTACCTGAGCAGATTTTGAGCCAGGAGAACTCAATTAGACTGGGCTGTGCCTGTCTGAAAACACTCTCTGACGGACAAAGCTGGCACAGAGAGTGAGCCTGCAGATGGAAGTGCCTGGAACAGGCTCCCCAGGGCAGTGGGCATAGCCCCAAGGCTCCCAGAGCTCAAGGAGCACTTGGACAACGCTCCCAAGGGACAGGGTGGGATTACTGGGGTGTCCTGAGCAGGACACGGGGTGGGACTCCGAGCCTTGTGTGTCCCTTCCAACTCAGGACATTCTGGGATTCTGTGCTGTGTAAGGGTCTGAGTTGCATATGCACGGTGGGTTCTTACTAAGGAAGAGGACGAATCCTCCTTACTTCATCCCCTGCCTCTAACCCAGCTGCCTTCTCCCCAGGGCAGCCTGGGGAAGGTCTGCTGGGTAAGGGGACAATGCAGGGCTGGTGTGCAAGAGGAGCAACCCACACCTGCCTCACCCCAAGCTTTCCCCACTGCCTCGTGCATCTTGGTGAGGAAGGCAGCATTCAGGATGGGCACTGGATTCTCTCCCACCATCTTCCTACTGACCCTGAAGAAACACAACCCAAAACCTCTCTCTCCCCTGCAGGGCCTCACCTGTGCTTAAGTCACTGTCTACTCCCAGTAAGGAAACCTGGGCTGTGGCCAACCAAGAAGGAGGAGGAGGAAGAAGAAAAGGAGAAGAAATGCCCTGAGCCTGTTTCTTACCACAGGGCCCTTTGTGCTTCACCCTGATGTCCCTCTTGAGGACACAGGCCATGGAGTCCAGCTCGCAGGGGTTGCCGTAGGTGCGGTTGTCGGTGCCACACACGGGGTCATAGCGGCCCTGGCACACCTGCTGGCACTCACACACGGGCTCCTGGTTCTTCACCACGCAGGTGGCCCCGAAGGTGCACTCCACGCTGAGGCACGGGCTGGGTGTGCCCAGGTCTGCAGATGGGACACAGAAAGGCAGTGAGCTCAGTCAGCTGCTCCCCCGGCTCCCTGGGCGCTGAGCACAGCAAGGCATGCCAGCAGCCCCAGCCACAGCCCCTCACCTGGCTCCCCCAAGCCACAGAGCTCCTGGCCTTGGCCCCAGCCCAGCCCCTGTCCCCTCCATGCCACCCCGACATGCCCGGCTCAGCGTTGGCCCCATGCTTGGCAGAGGTTAGGGATGGGAAGCAGGCACAAGGTCTTCTCCCTGCACGCCATGAACAGGACTCCTGCCTCGCCTCCTCCCTCCCATCACCATCCAAGGGACATTCTGCCCCAAAGAAGTGGGATCAGCAGCACTTGCAGAACCTTCAGTAGCCAAAAAGCTCGCACAGGGATAGTTCCTTTCACTAAAATCCACATCCTCAGGATCACACTGTCCCCTGAACAGCTCATCCTAATACTCGCTGTGGCAAAGCCTAGGAAGACCTGGCTGGAGGGGACACCTGCACAAGGCTCCACCACACATCCCGTGTCTCTCCTCTTCCCTTCTCAGGCCAGGGAGTTTCCAGGGGGCAGGATGGAAAGACATGCCCTTGCTTCAGCCCGGTCCTTGGGCACGTGGCTCCAGCAGAGCCCTGAGGCTCCCTGGGGATGGGCAGTGCCCCATGGTACAGGCTGCAGGCTGGGAAGCAGCACCCCCTCTGCTCAGAAACAGCCAAGCACACCTTCCCTGTGGGTGCCCAGTGGTGACAAGGTGAGCAGCCAGCACTGAGAGCAGAGAGCACAGGCCACGTCCACATCCCCGGTCCAGCTCTGCAACTGCTGGCAGGTAAAGCCCTTTGGTCCCTCCCAGTTCCCAGCCAGCCTGCTGCAGCCAGGAACGCCCCTCCAGGAATTGTCCCCACCATCCAGGAGCTAAGCCAGCCAAGTAAAAGGCAGGACCGGCAGTGCTGCTGGGGACAGACCCAGCACTGCCCAGTGACCCTTCTCGTGCCTCCAGACAAAAGCCTGGAGGACCCGGAGCAAGGAAAGGCCACGGATTTGATCCGTGCTGAACACTGACAAGGACACACAACAAAACACACGTGGGGAACAGACAAAGCAGCCAAGGGGAGATGGATGCAACAGGCAGACACAGCACAGCCCCACCAACACCCAGAGAGAGGCAGGCACAGAGTGGAGTCTGGTGGGAAAGGTCCCTCCGGAGCTGCTGGAGTGGCACTGGGCACCTCCCCTGCCAGGACCACGGTGGGGCTACATCTGCAGAGCAAGAGCAAGGCTTGAGCCCTCAGGAGTCTGGCTGCATGCTGTCAGCCAGGGAGAAATGGCCCAGCATGGACACAGGCACGCCTGGATCGGGGATTTGGCTCCTCAGGAGGCACCTACCAAGTCAAAACTTAGAGCCGAGGGGTCTGCAAAGGAACAGGGAAGAGGGGGACAGTTGAGGCACATGCCAACTACTCCAACCCAGCCTTTTCAGCTGTGTCCCCAACTTCCCTGCAGCTGAGGACTGTGTGAGCAGTTCCCAAGCACCAGGAGCAGCAGAGCTCAGCCCTGTGGGTGCTGCTCACATCTGCCTCTGCTTCACTTTTTAAAACATCTGTACCATAATCATGTCCCCCAAGCACAGAGACACATGTTTGCATGGAGAAAGTACCTCTGATGGACACAACTATGCGAGGCATG
Source organism: Sclerurus mexicanus (assembly GCA_013396755.1). Taxonomy (NCBI): domain Eukaryota; kingdom Metazoa; phylum Chordata; class Aves; order Passeriformes; family Furnariidae; genus Sclerurus; species Sclerurus mexicanus. Next base: position 145,601 of record VWZF01004267.1, read on the forward strand.
AAGCAAATATATTCCCTCCTTTGAAATCCAGACTCACACTCTTGCCTTGGGAAGCAAAGGAGCAGTGAGTGAGAGCACAGGGAGGTGCCAGCCCTGATGGAGAACGGTGCCCTGACACTCCGTGCCCTTCTTAAGCAGGGAAACCTGTGGAGATGCAGCACATGAAGTTCCTTCACAGCCCAAATCTCAGGCTGTGAAATCTCACACGCAGCCCTGGGCACCTCCAGACGTCACTGGGAGTTTTGGCACCAGTTTTGCTGTGGGGGGATGCAACAAGGACCTACTGAGCTGTGCTATAATCAAGACCTGCTTTGATTCCTGGCCCTTCTCCATCTTGCAGACAGATAAATCCAGGCACAGAGAAAGTAAAATGCTCTTTCTGCACCCTGAGTGACTCCAGGGCTTGGTTCCTCACCTGCTACAAGCTTGGAAGGCTGGATGGAGCTTGGAGCAACTTGGTCTAGTGGATGGTGTCCCTGCCCATGGCAGGGGGTTTGGAACTGGATGCCATTTAAGATCCCTTCCAACCCAAGCTATTCCATGATTCTGTGCAGACACCTAACCAAGCCCCTGGGGACACTGAGCTCTCCTGCCAGCCCCAGCTGAGGATGCCCATGGAGAAGAGGCTCTGAAGCTGCCCTGTTACCCAGCACACCCCACCAGTCTGTGCCTGTGACACCCAGTGGGCTCCAGCACCAGCTCCACAGGGAAACATTCCTAGGAAAGAACCACTTTGAGCACAGAGAGCTCTTCAGTGCTTCCAAAAGGCACATGGTACTTTGCTGGACACCAGAGAGGAAAGCTGTGATCCCTGCAGAGCCCCTGCCCACGGGATTGGCACAGACAAGCAGGACACACACTATGAGGAGCAAAGGGACAAGCACCAGGCAGGCAAAAACTCTGGGAAGGAGGAGGTGGGGGAAGAAAGGAGGGGGTTAGTTGGGGGCAAAAGGAGAGGTAAGATCAACCAGGAGCAGTCCAGAGTGATGCACCAGCCCAAGGGGGGCTTGCTGAGGAGTGGGGGGCTCACAGCACCCACCTCTGCTCCCACTCTCATTTGCCTCGAAGGGTCAAGCATCGGACAAGACCCCACTGCACTGCCAGGCATTTCCATTCCAGCAGGAAGTGTTTGGGGCGAGGGATGGGAGCAAAACCAGAGCAACCTCGCCATCCCAGGGGCTCTCAAACAAAACTAGAGAGGTGGGGAGCAGTGAGAGGAGGCCAGGACTGGCACTGGCTACGGAGAAGGGGGGAGAGCCGACCTCCCAGCAGAGATGTCCGGGTAGGGAGCAGAGGGTGATGCGAGGACACAACTCCTTCCTCCACACAGGCAACACTGTAAAACACAAGACACAGACGAAAAAGGAAAGAGAGAGAAAGAAGGAGGGAGAAAGGGAGGAGGGGGAGAGGAGAGAGAGGCAGGGAGGAAAAGACAGATGCAACTACAGACACCTTCCTTCCCTCCACCTCCTGTCTGCATCAGCCTTATCCCATCCCTCCTTTCTCAGCTGCACCATCACAGTGCCAGAGTAGAGAAGGATTAAAAACAAGGCTTGGACTGTTTTGTTTGGCTTTGCCTCCTCTGCCTGGCTGCTGGAAAAGACAGCGGAGAGCCCAGAGTTTATTAAGACAGGTGTGTGTGAGAGATTAAAATGCTGTGACCACACTAACAGGCTCCTTCATTCCCTTTCCCAGCTCTGTGCACCTCCTGCATTCTCATAGCACCAAGGCACGGATGAACTCACCAGCACTGAGCTCAGAGAAGATGCTTTGCTAAGCTGATGGGGAGTGAAAAAGCTGCCCACATCTCATGGGGCTACAGGATTGCCTGGAACTGTCACACAGCCTTTGGAATCCCAGGCTTTGGCAGACAGAGCCCCAGTTTTGATTTATTCCCCCAGATTGTGACCCTTTTTTGCTGCTAGCCCACAAGGATGTGGTTCCTGAAAGCAGATGTGCACATCTGCTGTCCTCACCTGGAGGAAGAGAAGTTGGTGGGAAGCTAAAATAGAGTGAGATGGAGAGAGGAATGGCAGGTGCCTCGGGATCACAGCCTGCTGTCTGCTGGCCTCCCTCCATGGAACACAGTGGGAATGATGCATGGCTGACAGCAGGGTCACAAGCAGCGCCAATTCCCTGCTCATCCTAGAAATTTGGGAAGCCTCAGCCTCTAAAGGAGGCACAGGGAAGGGTTTGTAGGGAGCCCAGGGCACAAGAGCTGCAAACAACCACCCCCTGCTGCAGGATCCCAGCCCTCCCTGTAGGTAAAACTTGGGGAACTGACTCCTAACCATTCACCCACCAGAAACACAGGGAGACAGGCAATTCAAAATAACAGCTGTGATTATATTGAGAGTGATTTTGGGAGCCTGACCAACGGTTTTCAAGCAGCTGGGTCTGGCAGCGTTGAAAACTTACAGCAGGAGCACAAAGCCAACAAAACAGATCCACAACATGGGGTCTAATTCCCAAGTACTTCAGGAGGCTTAATACAGCTGATACCTTATAAAAACATCAGCTTAAAATAATAGGACACAGTTCCAGGGCTAGTAAAAACCAAATTGAGCTGAAATGAGCAGTTCTTCCAACTCATACAAATCAATCCAGTGACTGTGTTTAACCTTCATTTTCTGTGTGACAATTTTGGACGTTCCCAACATCCTAGGGACACAAAGCCCCATCCTATCACATCCTCCTGAAACAGATCCATTGGAAAGGTCAAAAGCTTCTCCTAGAGACAAGACAAAGACATGGTGAGATCTCCAGAGAGCAGGCACGCTGGGAAGAGTTCCTTATGGAGAGTACCTGGAGCTGAGAGAAGCAGACAGGCATGGAGGGGAGGGCATGGAAGGAGCTTGGAGACTGGCACTACCCTGGGAAGAGGAGGAATGAATGGCATGGGCTGCAGGGAACTGCGTGGTGGTGAATGAGAGAAACCAGCTGGCCATCCCAGACACTTTGGTTTAAACACAGAGATTCTCCCCCGTGTCACTGAGCACATCGGACAAGAGACAAGAGCACGGAGGAACACATGCACACACACAAGGACTGCTGACTGCTGGAAGGAGAAAGAACAGGGAGGAAGGGACACTCAGGGCTTGTTGGGACACAGGACCGAGGAGAGCCTGTGGCTTGCTCACTGGGCACCCACCCACACTCACCTGCAGCTCTCCAGCACCGCTCCCTGCACGGAGGGACGGGCATAGAGCGCCTGGGAAGGGGATGCTGAGAGGGCACAGGCGCCACTACGGGTGGGGGTATCAGCATCCCTGAGGGCAACCAGCGCTTACCACAGGGTCCACTGTGCTTCACGGGGATGGCAGCCTTCTGGTGGCACTCTGCCTTCTGGCGCTCACAGTCGTTGCCGTAGGTGCGGCTGTCGCGGGCACAGACGGGCCGGAAGGCGCCGTCGCAGCTGATGCGGTCGCAGGAGCAGCGCGCCGAGCCCCGGCGGTTCAGGCACACCCCGTTGAACTTGCACTCGTCCCTGCACTTGTCTGGGAGGGGAGAGCACGGCACAGCTCACACCCAGCCCACCCACCCACCCATCCATCCCGGGGCAGGGACAGGGGAAGGGGGATGCGCTGCTGGCGTGGAGCGGAGGGGAAGGTTGGGAGCGTGAATGCTCTGTGGGGTGCAGAGAGGAGCAGAGGGGTGCAGAGAGGTGCAAGAGAGGAGCAGAGGGGAGCAGAGGTGCAAGAGGGGAGCAGAGGTGCAAGAGAGGAGCAGAGGTGCAAGAGAGGAGCAGAGGTGCAAGAGAGGAGCAGAGAGGAGCAGAGGTGCAAGAGAGGAGCAGAGAGGAGCAGAGGGGAGCAGAGGGGAGCAGAGGGGAGCAGAGGGGAGCTGAGGGGAGCTGAGGTGCAAGAGAGGAGCAGAGGTGCAAGAGAGGAGCAGAGCTGCAAGAGAGGAGCAGAGGGGGGCACAGAGGTACTTACCCTGCTGCTGGCACTGCCCTGAACGCACCTTCTGGATCTCCAGGCCCCGGATGGCCCCCGAGCGTGCCATGACACACTCGTTGTCGTAGGTGACACCATCGTCCCCGCACACGGGCTCCCTCCTCGGCGGGCAGTTCTCGGGGCGGGGGAGCAGCTCTGCCCGCCGGGTGCGGGAGTTCACCCGGCAAACACGGTTCATGTCGTTGAGGACGCCTTTGCAGGGGTCTGTGCACAGAGCAGGGAGTCAGGCACGACCATTCCCTGCCCACAGAGGTGCTCCCCAGGCTCTCCTCCTTCCCTGGGTGGCCTCAAGAGCTCCGTACCTTCCCCGGTGGCACTCGGTGTGTGCCCGTCTGTTCCCTGGCACTGGGCTCCGCACAGGCAGGACTCAGTTTGTACCGAGCTGCACACACCACGGACAAGTGCCCTTTCCAAAGGGACCACAAAGGGGATGAGCTCCGCCTTTTTTCCCAGCCAGAGCTGCCTTCGCTCCCCTCTGATTCCCTCCTGACCCAGGCGAATCTCCAGAGTCCAAAGGTGTTTGCTGGGCATTGGAGGGTGCTTGGTACTCCCATCCCACTCCTTCCACTCTCCCTCCCTCCCTGTCCTCCCAAAGTGCTGGAAGGACCCTGAAAGCAGCCAGAGCCACATGCTGCCAAGTCCCACAGCTCTAATCTAGGTTTAGGCTCTAATCTAGGCTTATCTGGATCCCCCTGTCTGATGAGCTGAGCTCACTTTAGCACACCAAAGACATGGGTAAAACAGGTGCCGCTTGCTCACTAATCCCTGCTCTAGCCCTGGGATTTTCCCTTCCTTGCCAAGCAGGCACCTGGAGAGTGCTGATTCACTGTCTGCAATTGCAAAAGCACCCTGGGATGTTCCCACCCTTTAAGCCCACTAGTCTGAAATCCAGGCTGACAGGGGGAGGAAGCAATAAAACACCCCCAGCTTCCCAAGAGAGGGACCTCCCTCTTGGCTGTCCCCACATCCCACAGAGAAGGCTGGCCTAGGACAGGGTCACAGCTGAATTCTTTTGCTTTGTCCATTTTAGCATGGAAATGAAGTGGTCTGCCTGTCCCCACTCTCCCCTACATCCAGCACATCCTCAGGCCTTAGAGCCCACCCAACAGAGCCCAAATACCTTCAAGAATTTTCAGGTCCTACAGCCCAGCTGCTCAACCCAGACTGCCTGAGCTTCTGCTGATGCCCAGCTAAAATCAGGAGGTCCTCAAAGGAGGCTCAAAGCTTATTCTCTGCCCTAGAAACCTGGAGCACCCGGCATGACATCACCTCCTTCGCACCTCCCGCCTGCACCCATCTTGCCCCACTTGGAGCAGTGAAAGCACAATTAAAGGTTTCCAGCCTGCCCCAACACACTCCCACACCACTTTCCCCAGGGACAAACACTGGCCTGGCACGTGTCCTGGCTGATCTCACGGTTTTCCTAATGAATACAGTTGCTTGTAATTACCAGTGTCCACAGCCATCACGAGCCAAAGAGGAATCCATCCCCGGAGCTCGGGACTGACTGTGCTCCAGGATCTGTGCCTGGCGGGATGCTTTAATTAGCAGGAGCTGCCTGGGATGCTGGTGAGCAGCAGGCTCCTTGCCAAAAGCACAGCCGGGGGGACTCTGGTCAGGGGAACAGCAGGAGGGAAAGGAGGTGGCACAGATGTTGGAATTGCTCTCTAGGTCAGTGGGTCCCGAGCAGAAACACCCGTGGCATTTGGCTGTGGAAGCACTGCCTTGGGCAGCGTTTCAGAAGCTGTCACGCACAGACTGATCTTTCCCTACCCAAACCAGCCCGTTTCTGCCCAAACCAACCTTTTTTCTGTCCAAACTGACCTTTTTCTGCCCAGACTGACCTTTTGGAGCTGATGCCAGCAGGCACACAGCCAAGTTTTTCTCCCCACCACCTCCCATTTCCCACTGGGATATTCCTGACCCGGGTGGAAACATTTTTAAAAGCCCCCATCCCCCAGGTATTTAAAGCCTCCAGGCTGGGTGGGCAGAGGACTCACCACAGGGGCCATCAAACTTCTTGAACACGTTCTCCTGCTTGTCACAGGCGTGCTTGTTGAGGTCGCACTCGCTGCGATAGTCGCGGCCGTCGCTGCCGCACACGGGATTCTCGGAAACGCCGCTGCAGGAGGACGGGCACACACACTTGGCCGACTGGCCATCGGTGGAGCGGACACAGGTGCTGCCAAAGCTGCAGGTCACCTCTGCACAGGGGTCCTTGGAGCCTGGTGGGGGAGAGGAAGGGGCACGGCACAGGCGTGAGCGCGGCCGTGGTGTCCCCGCGCCGCGCTCCTTCCTCCCATGGAGCAAATAACCACGAGGTATCACAATAACACCCAGACGGCCCCATTCCTCCAAGTGCCCAAAAAACATGCACAGCACCAAGAGATGCCCTTCCAGCGGCTTCAGTCCGGTGCCATGTTCCTGCTCCTGAGGAGCGAGCTCATCCGCCCCCTTGCCCACGGAGACAGACGGGATGGTGAGGGTGTAGGATCAGCCCGAGGCACACAAGGAGGGAGCTCCCTCCTCACCTGGCCCTTTTCCTCTCCTCTCCAAACCTCTCAGCCTCACACTCCTGCAGGCTCCCTTCCCTGCACATGCTCTCTGAGAGCCTCTTGCTCCAGCAAATGAGCCAAACAAGGGTTCTCAAGGCACCTCCTGCAAACTCTAATTATAGGAAGAGCTCAAGGAGCAATTTCCTCCCAGACAAGGAAGGGCCAAGATTTGCCAGCTTTTTTTTTCCTTTCCTTTTTTCTTTTTATTTGTCCCTTTATAATTATGATTTTAAACAAATCTCTCAGTGCTCTGTCCCCTGTGACAAGAGCCCCAGCAGGAGGGCCGGCTGTGGATTTATTGCAAAGCCAGCGCGCCGCGAGAGAGAAAGGTCAAGTTAATTTACTCAGAGATGAGGAGACTGGGGGTCTCAATTACACAGATCCTTGCTCACAGCTGGTGAATGCCAGGCTGGGGAAGGGCTTTTATCAGCTCACCCAAGCTGGGCACGCTCCAGCTCTGACTTCCAGCTGTGGCAGATGTGACCCACCCCGGGGAGTGGGGCAGAAGGTAGAGATGTCACATACCCCTTCCTTGAACAGCCTTTGGCCATCGTTTTGCCTTCTTATTACAATCTGCTGATCACCAAAGCAGAGCTGGTGATTCCCTCAGTGTCCCTTCCCATCAGACATGTCCCCATCACCCAGGACATCACCAGCACCACAGTGATGACGTGAGCTCAGAACAAGCCTCCCGTGGGAAGATCCTGCCCTCACTCACCACACGGTCCCTTGCTGATGACCTTGATCCTCCTCTGCTGGTTGCACTGAGCCTTCTCCAGCTCGCACTCGTTGCTGTAGGTGGAGTAATCAGAGCCACAGACAGGAGCCACCACGACAGGACACGCTGTTTTCTTGCAGACACAGGAGGCCTGGGAGGGGTCGGTGGAGCTCCTCTCACACACGGCCCCGAACCCGCACAGCATCCCCCGGCACACTGCGGGCACAGACATGGAGACATGGGTGAGCCACAGCCCCTCTGCCCACAGGAGGGGTGCAGAGGGATGCACCCACCTGTGCCACCCCTCCCGTCCCTGCCACAGCTGCCCACACCACCCAGGCTTCTGGAGGGGGGAAACCTGGACGGCCAGGATAGGGATGGTGAGAGGATGCTCCAGGCACAGCAAGGTCCTTTCCTGGCTTAAAGGCAAGGATTTCACCACCTTGGCATGTTGCCTCCTGCTGCTTGCCAGGGGCATAAGCTGGGTTCTTCTCCAGGGACACCAGGGGTGACACGATTGAAGTACAGGGGTACCCAGCCACAGTTCCAGAGCCACCCACTCCAAAGCCACCAGAACAAGGGTCTGCCCTGCCAGGGCTGCTGTACCCTGAGTCCCCAAAGACACAGGTAACTCCAGCACCTGATCCGTGGAGCACAGAGGCCACAGGGAAGGGCAGCATGCACTGGTGACTGAACCCTGCTGCCCTTTGAGAGCAGCCAGGTAAGGCATAGGATGTGCCAGGCACCTTCATCCCACCTGAAGGTAGTGAGGGAAAAGGCTGGGGTACAGCACAGTCCAAAAGGGACTAACACACCCATGGTCTTGTCTCCTCTGTGCCCCTTCTGTCCATTGTCAGCAGGAACTGGAGAAAGGAAGGTGTGTCACCAGCTCTGCCCCACGGCAGGGTGGTCAAGGGGAGCAGGGAGTTGTCTCCAATCCCACTGCACAAAGGAGCATCCCCAGCGCTCCAGAAAGCTCAGCCCAGGGTGTCTCTGATCAAGCCTCTGAGTCCTTCACAACACAACAGTGTTTTCTGCACACCAGCAAGGGAAAAACCAAGGAATGGAGAAGAAAACGTCCTCACCTGTCTCAGTGCGGGACAGATCATCCCACACACACACTGCTTTATTTATTGCCGTTTATGCAAAGCAGCCAAACCACGTGGCTGGTGTCTCCCAAGGAGATGCAGGAATCTCTTTATCACATCCACTAATCAGAGCAGCCAGCACAGACCAGTTCAGCATCTGAATTGCTAATGTGGCAGGAGACGTAATTCTTCAGCTGGAGGGAGGGAGGGGACAGGTGTCCCCAGACTCAAGGGCCACAGGTGACAGACAGTGAGAGCGGGAGATGCCGGAGCTTTCTGTCACAGGCACAGCCTGACACAACATGCACTGCTGGGCAGCCAAATATCATAGAATCATGGAATATCCTGAGCTGGAAGGGACCCACAAGAATCAGAGTCCAACTCCTGGCACTGCCCAAGACACCCCAACAATCCCACCCTGTCCCTCAGAGCATTGTTCAAACACTCCTGAAGCTCTGGCAGCCTTGGGGCTGTGCCCAATCCACCCTTTGGGGGAAGATCCTTTCTGATATCCAACCTAAACTTCCCCTGACACAGCTCCAGCTGCTCCCTGCACTGGCATCACCACACCGGTACCCACCACCCCCGGGCACCCCTCACTCAGCCCATGTTAGAAAGGGAGATTGACCTACATAATGAGAGAAAGAGAAATCATAAAAGGCAAAATAAAATGCTCGGCAGTGCCTCATTTACACTTCAATTCCCAGGCGTTTGGCTTTGACTGCCTTGAGATTTTTGAGCTCACACACGCAGCAACAATGCACCACTATGAGACCAGTATCACAAAATAAAAAAAGAACTCTCTTCCTCTCCTGCCCAATATCTAAAAGCAATTCATCATTTTTATGAAGCTCTCTGGATAGTCTCTCCTGCACTTCCCACTGCTGCTCTTTCTCCCTTTTGATTTTTTTTTAAATGCAGATGAGCCGTGTTGAGCTCGGAGATTAGAGGCTGCAGGGGAGGCATCCAAGGAGGACTGGGAAATGCAGGATTCATCCCGTTCCCTCCACCCCGAGGCACAGGTCTGTGGAGCAGGAACGTACCTGCAGAGCATCACCAGCTGCCAGCTGCAGGGGAGGTTGAGAGGGAGCTGCCCTGGAGCTCAGACCTAGGGAAGGGAAGGGAGCTGGGGTGTGCAGCAAATGTGGGATGCAGAACCAGATGTGGGATGCAGAGCCAGCCTGGAGCTCAACCACGTGCCTGCCCAAAGGTGATGGGGAGAGGTGCTCATCTGAAGCCACTTGCCTTTAGGACATGCCAGCCCAGGATCACCAGCCCAGCTGCAGATGGGAAACCAAGGTGGGAAGCACATCCAGGGTTTACAAGCAGATGACAAAGACAACTCACTCCTCTATCAAGCTCTTCTGTTCTTGTCTGTTGCCTCAGAGTATTGGCAAAGGAGCCTCACAGATCCAAGCCAAACTGAAGAAGTTTTTGGTGGGACCCAATTCAGGGCAGCACAAACCACTCCAAAAACTCCATCCTAACTTCCCACCTGGCTCATGCTGCCCAGGGCAGTGGTGGAAACACCATCCCTGCAAGTGTTCAAAAAACATATGGATGTGGCACCTGGGGACATGGTTTAGAGGGGAACACAGTGCTGGGTTAGTGGTTGGACTCAAAGACCTTGGAGAGCTTTTCTAGCCTTAATGATTCCATGTTTCTGTAATTCTATGCACCAATGGCACTTCTGCCTTTGGTCCCTGTGCTTCACAGCATCCAGCCTGTGAAGTGGGCAGGCAAAAGCTTTCAGCCCTGGATGAGGCTTCAGAAGAAATGAAAACATTGCTCATGGCTTTGCCATGCCTTCTTCAAAGACACTTTCAAAAATGTTCTTTCAGATTTGGAGCCAAAGTGGGTCTTGTCACCTTCTAAGTGATCCTCCCTCTAACTGGTTCACCTGCATATTTTAAAGAATCTCTTCATCTGAACTGATAAAAGCAATGGTAAATGACAGAAAGGCCACAATGTATTATAAAGTTAATTAGGTCAAGCCATCTAAAGAAAATTGATATTTTATCAGAACTGAAGTCTCAACTCTATCCTTGCCTCAAGAATTGGATAAACACTTTAGGAACATAATATGCCAATAAGTGAGCAAAAGAGATGATATAAAAGGTATTTATTTACCTCCTGTTTCACATCATCTGAGTGTTGTGCAAGTGAGCTGTTACAGCCCTGGTGTTTGACAGACACCTTCCCACTCCCTGCCAACAAGCTCCATCCCTGGGAGAGTAGCTTGCACAGCATGGTGCCTTGGAGCTCATCTCCAGGGGATGGGGAGGAGAGGATGGCAGGGTACAACCCAAAACACCACAGGGACCCCTCCCTTCACCGAATTTTGGTGGTCAGGCTGAGCAGCAAAGCCAGAAAGATAAATGCTGTCACAAATCATGGCACGCAAATGGGTTGTTTGAGGGTTTTTGACTTCTCAACATCAGTTGGAGGCCCTGCTTGGGATGCTGGAGGCTGCAGCCTATTGTGCCTGTTCCCAGCTGGAGAAGGGGGGTGGGATCTCCATGGAATGGTTTGGGTTATAAGGGACTTTAAAGACCATCTTGTTCCAATCCCCCTGCCATGGGCAGGGACACCTTCCATTAGCCCAGGTTGCTCCAAGTCCCATCCAACCTGGCCTTGGACACTTCCAGGGATGGGGAGTCCACAACCTCCCTGGGCAACCTGTGCCAGTGACTCACCACCTTCACAGCAATTTTCTTCCTAATACCCAACCTCAGTCTCTCCTCTTTTACTTTAAAGCCCTTTGTCCTACCACTCGCTCGAGGCTGAGCTTCAAAACTGCCCAGAAAGGGCAGTAGGGCTGTGCAGGGAGGTGAGAGCACAGCTCTGGTTCATTCATCCCAGCGCTGCAGAGACAGGACACAGCAAGGCATTTGGCAGACAATGAGAGCAGCACTTCTCTGGAGCCAAAAAAAGCTCGGAGCTGACCTTTCCCAAACCTCCTGAGCCGCCAAAGACGAGAGAGAGAGGCAGCTCAGTGAGGTATCCATCCAGCACTCCAGCAGGCTGCACGGAACAAAAGGCAGGGCTCGGGCTCATTGTCACCACGCTGAATTCCAGCCAAGCCTCTCCGTGGCTCTTAGCAGCACTGGAGCAGAAAGGGGATAATAAATAACAACAACAACAATAACAATAAACTGCATTTCCTAGAGGGGAAGGGAAAAGCAAAAAGGTGTCGCTACAAATAATCCCTGTCCCTTGCGCTTCCCACCACGGCTGAGCCAGCGGGATTCCACGGGCAGGCAGAGCTGCTCCTCTCCCTCAGCCCCAGGCTGAGCCTGCAAAAGTAAAAAGGCTTTTGGAAGAGATCAAGGCTCCGGGAAAGACCTGCCTGTGTTCAGAGCCTCGGCTCCACCTCAGGAGTGCTGTGGTATCTACCTTTCATCCTGCAGTGACCTCCTGGCCCAGGGTAAGGAGCACAAAGGGATGCTAATGAGGGTTTCCTGTCCTCTGGCTCATTTGGGAAGGTGAGGGGCACACCAGCCTCTCCTCTGAAGAGTCCAGACAAGAAGAAGGACAGTGACTGGAGAAGAGGGCATCAAGTGCAGCTCCTGGCCCTGCACAGACACCCCAACAATCCCACCCTATCCCTCAGAGTGTTGTCTAAACATCCCTGGAGCTCTGGCAGCCTTGGTGTGGTGCCCACTGCCCTGGGGATCCTGTTCAGTGCCCAAACCACCCTCTGGGGGAAGAACCTTTCCCTAAGATCCAACCTAAAGCTCCACTGGCACAGCTTTGTGCAATAAGCAAAGAAAAGGGGAAAGGACAGAGCTGACAAGGAGCCCCTGGGAACCCATCTACGACCGAGCCAAGAGCTGCTGGCAACATCAGAACTGAGCTGCTCCCGCAAAAAGAACAACTACCCACAGCACCAGGTGTAAGGACACCAGTCCAGACCCAAACCTGCCACCCCAGCCATGACACTTCCTCAGGCAGCCCCTAATTAGCACCAGGGAGGGACTGGGATGCTTCATTACCAGGGAAGGCCCTGCCAAGGTGCAGCTCAGCATCTCCCCGAGCAGGTGGCTGGTGCTTCACGAGTAGCTGCCAGGGCAGATGGCACCAGCTCCACCTCCTCGTGTCCAACAGTGCCTGCAGATGCCCAAAACGGCTGGAAGGACAGCTGAGAACAGGATGGGTCCATTGTGGCCGAGAGGAAGGGCAGAGCCACCCTGAGAGGTGCCACGAGCCACCCGTGGCTCTGCTTTGCAGAGGGATGGGGGAGCTGGTGTGAGGATGCAGGAGCTGGGGCTGTGTGGGGCTGCAGGGAGGGAGAAGGATGATTGTACTGTGCTCTCCTTTAGTCCTTGCATCCAAAAACCCAGCAGCCAAGGATTCAGGATGCACACTGCCCTCCCCAGCCTGCACCCAGCACTTCTCTCCCACCTGCCCGTTCTGGCCACGCTGCCATTTACACCACGTACTCCAGTTAGAGCTCTTGGACCAGCTTCTCAATCCATCCCCATCCCAGCCTTCTTCCAAGCCTCCTTGGATCAGGGCAGGGAGGACAAACAGGCAGGGAGGATGGAGAGCAGCCTCTGCTTTCAGCTTCAGAGCTTCCAGCCTCAACTCCCCATCCAGTTCTGTGCCTCGGTTCTCCCGTTTCCAAAACCTGCAGACAATAATCACCAGCTCCCCAAAGTCAGCAGGCAAGCAGCTCAGTTTAAGTAGGGATTAATAACAAGCTGGCTTCAAGTGCTTGGAGATCTTGAGGTGAGGAGCTGTAGCTAATAAGCCCCAAGCAATCACATTAAAATGTTTCTCCAGCTTAATAATAATAATCATAAATGTAATGCTAAAAGTGCTCTTTTTCAGTGCACAGAAGAGAGAAAAGCAGCTCCTGGACAGCTTGGTGATTGCTTACAGCACCCTGCCAGCTCCTCTGCAGTGCCTGTCCCATGTCCCTGGCAGTGCCCAGACACCGAGAGCAGCACTGGAGAGGGGCTCTGGTGGGCACACAGTTCCTCCCACCCTGGACCAAAGCTTTCTCCTCAGCCTGAATCTTGCCAAGGGATGAGGAAGATGAGGAGGGGCCCTGAACAGCCACAGAGGAGGGGGATGTTGGGAAAACAGGCAAGCAATTCTTGCCTGCTGAAGGCAGAACGGGCACTTGCCAGCCTGGACCTGCTCCAGCTCCCTGGGGAGCCCGTCCCTTCTCTGCACGGGCCGAGAAAAACAATCACAAAAACACAGTTGGGAACTTAATTACAGCTCACGGGTAGGACACAGGAGGGTGGGATGTGCCTGCTTCCATGGCCTACAGTGTCCTCAGAGAGAGGAAAGAGGCAGGAGAAGGGAAAGGCTACCAAGGCACGACAGCTATGCTGCCATGCTCCAGACACACAGAGCCACAAATCCCTGCAGCGAGGGGTGCAGGCAGGAGATGGAGAGACACACTTCCCTGGAGCACACCAGGAAGGGCCAGGGCAACCTGCACCTCTGGGACCTGCTGAGGGCTGAAACTCCGGCACTGGGAATTCACAGGAGGAGCCAGAACTGAAGAAATCAGCGCCTGTGACAAATGTGCCTTTTAATCTCATGCGACGATATGGATTAAAACCCCTCCCTGCTCGGAGAACGGCGGGTGCTCCCCGCTGAAGCCATTTCCAGCGTTCTGGACTGGGAATACAAAGCAGAGAGCAGTTCCTCGCAGCGGAGGGGAAGAGCTGAGATGCTCAGACACTCAGACACACCCTCCCAACCCCAACACTGCGATGGGCGCAGGGCTGGCGTGCCCTTCTGCTCCCACCTCCCACCTCTCCCCAGGGATGGGGAGGGCACTAAAGGGCTTCCCTGTGCCAAAAGGGCAGCGGGGGATGCCAGACCCCCGGGATGGACTGTCAGGATGGCGAGGGCCAGCATTAATTCTGCATGAGCGCGAGGTGCCCGTTGCCATGGAGAGGGTTCGGCTGCCGCTCCAGCCCCTGTGCACATCGGCTCCTCTCCCCCAGCCCACCCTTCCTGCCATCAATATTAATTGCATCAGCCAGGGCTTGCTCGGTGAGGGAGAAGGAGCTGCCTGCCCTGCCCCAAGGGCTGCGAGAGCCACGTGCAGGCACCGAGGGGCAGAGCATCCACTCCCTTGTCCAAAATCAGCACCAGCTCTCCCAGGAAGGAAACACAGAGCCATCAGACAGTGTGTCACTGACACCACCCTGCTTAACCCAGGCACTTTTGCTCACAGCCGTCCTCCTGGTGTGGCCAGAGCATCAAGGACATGCTGGCCTCGAGACCTCAAGCCCCGATTTTTAGCCATGGCACTGAGCTACACTGCAGTGGCAAATCCACAGTTGCCAAAGCTTCAAGAACCTCTCTGGAGTAAGTCCCCAAAACCACCTAAAGTTTCCCAGGTTCTAAGGATGGAAGGTCCTTAAGAAACTGAGAGGATGGTAGGAATCCACCACGCAGTTTGGGAGCCTCTCAGCTAAAAGCCACCACATCCAAAACACGCCCTGTGAACAGAACAGTCATCACTACATCTCATCCCCACACAGTCCAAGGCAGACAAAGGAGGAGCAGGAGGAAAACTGACTACACAGTCTATAATTGGGAGTCAGGAGGGGTGGGCAGCAACGAAAAAAAGTCGAGCAGTTGGAAGATCTGAAAGCAAATTCATGTGCAGGAGGAAGGAAGATGGGAATGAGCATGGGAAAGGCAGTGCTGGGGTGGCAAGGCAGGGTGGGACAAGGAGAAGTTGGAAGCATCCCCACGTTCTGAAATCTAAACCATCAAATTCACTCTTGCAAATCAAACATCATCTCGAAAGACTCTCATTAATCTGTCAGGAGCCCCTGCGAGAGCAGCTCTGGGCAGACTGTCACGGCTCCCAGTCACTGAAGGATTCATCAGCCCCCACTGGGCAGAGGAACACTTTGGATACGCACTCCACGTGGGATATGAACAAGGAGCCAGCCTTAGCAGCAGGGTCCTGCCGCCCTCCCTGCACACCCCACCACGCACAGACCCCCAAAACTCACCACAGAGCACGAGCCAAGGCCAGGGACCTGCCCACACGGGATGGCAGCCCATGCAGAGCCCACAGAGGGAGGGAGGCGAGGGCAAGGCAAAAAATACCTGGGAGGTTTTAACCTGCTCCCACCTGCCTGCAGAGGCCACGCTGTGCAAAACAGTGTTTACAATGTGGGGAGATTAGAGATCTTGGAGAGGGAAGGGGGGCTGCAGCAGCCCCTGGATGCCGGAGGGGAGCCACGGCTCCTCCCCAGCTGCAGCAGGTCCAACACCAGCACTCGGCCAAGCCACCTCACCGTCCTTGGCCAACCTTTCCCAGGCTGCCAGCGCTCTGCAAGGTCCATTGGTGCTCTGTGCAAGGAGCTTGCCCGTCCCCTGGGTGCCTCAGCCGGCTTTGTGCCTCCCGATGTCCTTTCTCCCCCTCTGCGCTTCATTCAAAGTATTAAATGGAGCAACTGCATCCCAGAAGGATAATCCTGGGAGATGTGAGGAGTGAGGCAAGCTTTGGGACCTAACCTCAGCAAGGACCCAGTCCAGGGAGAAACAGGTATACCTTAGCAGCTCTCCCATCTATTCCTCCTCTCACACTTAAACCACGTAACATGAAAGTGCATAAACTGATTCCCAAGAGAAAGCTCAAACCTCACTGGAAACGCACAAGAAAATGCTCTCAGGAGATCAAAAGTGGTGTCTAATAAGTGCTATACCTTATCTCCTGCTCTGCTTTTGAAAAGCTATGTTTAGCATCTCTCCTCTCTCCAGAGCAACCCCAAAGCAGCCTGAGCTCGTTTGGCTGGAGCCCCACTGTGCTGTGGTGCTCAGGGTGCAAATCCCAGCAGGGAAAGCCAGGTTGGGATAAAGGATGAGTGAATGGGGATGAGGCTCCGCAAGCAGCCCCCACTCCTGGCTCCTGATCTGTAGCCTCACTGCTGTAGGGTGTGAGCACGAGTGAGAAAAAAGGAAAGGGAAGCCAAAAGTCTAACATGACCATGGTGACTTCACTGCTGGACACCCCTGGCAGGGCATGGAGGCGTGGATTGCCCAGGATCCTGGAAGGGGAACACCCTGCATCATCACCCCCCTGCACAACAGGATGTCGATGTTCAGGCTGTGCTGCAGAGAGGCCATAGAGGAGGAGTAGGCACCACATAATTAAAAGTGAGCAGCTGCTCACAAAATGAGCAGCCAGGTACAAAGATTTCACCTTGTGCAGAGAGAGAGTGGTTTTTTTCTGTTCTGTGATGTGTGACAGACTCCCCGCCACGCTCCGACACTCTGAATCCCTCCTCGCTCAGTGCCGCCCCTGCCACCCACCAGCTGGCACATCCAGAGGGGCAGGAAACCCACCAACACTTATGGTGTTGGAGCCAGGAATGGTTGGGATCTGCCTGTCTCCCTTGGGATGGGTTGCCCCAATGCCATGAGAAGTGTTTGGGCAGGGGATGCAAATTCTTCCCTTCTCCCCATCATGCTCACATACATGCAGGAGAGCAGGGGATGGGAAAAGCATGAATACAAAAGGCAGAGAGCATGGAAGGGTCAGTAAACATCAGGGGCTGCAAAATGCACCTGTGTGCAGCCAAAAAAAGCCAGATCTGCTGCACCTTCCCATTCCACTAACTGAGATCAGCCCCACCACAAAGCCAGCACTACAAATTCATTTTGTGGCATCCAAGTCTTATATTGGCTTGCAGTACAAGAGAAACAGGCTGGGACCAGCAGCCAAAGCCAGCAGGATATTCCAGCATCACCATGCACAAAGGGAATGAAATTGAAGAGCCTGTGCTTTCTTTTAAGTTCTATTTTCGTGCCTCTTCCCAGGGCAGCCAAGCCTCCCCTCCCCATCCTCCTGAGCAAGCACAGAGCTGCCCAGGGCTACATGGGTAAAACTGAGAAACTAAAGGTCCAAAGCCATCTCCCTGTATTTTCTCCCTGCGTTTTTGGCAGTGGGAGGAGGTTATGGACAACACAAACGTGTCCTGAGGTGTGAGTCAGCCCCAGCACTCCCAGCACTGATATATGTAGGGCAGGGCTTAACAGTGGGGCTGCAAGTAGACAGCACACATGGAATCATGGAATGCTTTGGGTTGGAAGGGACCTTAAAGATCATCTCCTTCCACACCCTGCCATGGGCAGGGACACCTTCCACTAGACCAGGTCAAGCTGGCCTTGAACACTTCCAGGGATGGGGAGGGCATGGCAGGCAAGGGGAGGGCAGCACCTTACATGAGTTCTAAGCCCAAGGCAGTTCTTTCCCCGGCAGCAGGAAGGGGAGTGGGGGGTGTGTGCAGCCACAGCCTGAGCCAGAACTGCAGCCAGGCACAGCCCTGCTGCCCCGCCTGGCTTTGCATCCCACTTGCTGCCCTTGGCTCCAGAGCCACATGCTGCTGGCTGTGCCATCCTGCTCCACGGGGACCTCACTAACAAGAACCCCAGCTGGGAGGGCTTTCCACAGCCCTGCACAGCACCCTGGGGAGAAGGATGGCAGGGAGAGAAGGATAACAGGGATCTGACCCCAAGAGCCTGGCACCTCATCCTATGGATCCCCCATGAGCAGCCAGCCCAGCTCCCACCAGGGCCCAGAGAGGGTTTATTGTTCTCCTTGCCCTCCAAAGAGCAAACAACCACAGCAATCCTGCCCCCCAAACACAACTCCACTGAGGGATGCTGCAAACAAACAAACCAAAGCGCTCCTCACAGGCACTGCAAGAACAAGGAGAGGGGAGGAGGAACCCTCCAAATCCTCCATCAGCGTTGTTTTCCCCCTCAGGGGACGTAGGAAGGCACAGCCCACCCTGCCTGCCCCCTGCCCACACCTGCCAGCGCCCTCCTCCTGCCCCGGGGGGTGACAGCTGAGCCAACATCCACCCCCTCTCCCTCTCCCTGTGCAGATGCTCCTCAGCTCCATCAGTGAGAAAAGAGAGGAATTATCCAGCTTGGACGCCCCAGGCCAGTCCCTCAGCTGGGGACAAGGCAGCAGCCTTCATGGAGCGTTGCATTTGAGCCAGCCAGGCCTTAAGACTCTATCGAGGCTAATAATCCCCTGCCCAGGCACAGGAATGCTGGAGAATGCTGGAGAATGCTATCATGGAAGGAGTGTTGGGAGAAAGCAGCGAGTTAACAGCATTAATGGCCTTGTTTCCAAACGAAGCAGAGACCACTCTATAAATCAATGTGTGGCTGACGAGTTTTCTAGGGAAGATATTGGAATTGGAAGAAGAGGAAGAGGTAAACAGCACACAAATCATAGAATCGTACATGGAATATCGCAAGTTGGAAGGGACCCACAAAGATCATGGATTCCAACTCCTGGCCATGTACAGACACCCCGATAATCCCACCCTGTCCCTCAGAGTGTTGTCCAAATGCTCCTTGAGCTCCGGCAACCTTAGGGTCGTGCCCAGTGCCCTGGGGAGCCTGCTCCAGTGCCCAGGGTGAAGAACTTAGTCCTAATATCCAACCTAAACTTCCCACGGCACAGCTAATGCTAATTAGAGACACCTCCCTGCTGGCTGGCAAAGTCTGTCACCTCCAGCATCACTGGAGCACCGTGGATGCAACAGGCACTTGACAGAAGAAATGCCCCAGGTGTAGGAAGCCACTTCCTTCACACAGAAACTGAGCTCCGACTTTGCCGGGACAGACAATGATTCTGCCCAGCTTTGCAGCACCATTAGGAAGGGGAAAAGACCACAACAAACCTCCCAGCAGAGGTTTCCAGACAGGAATCCCAAGCTGTGGATCTTCAGCTGGCATAGACCTGCTGGCTCACCGGAGCTGTGCAGGCTTGGAGAAGGTGAGGGTCTCACCCAGAAGATAAAGAGGTGACAATCAAGGAGTGCAGAAGAAGAAATCAAAAGGCCCTGCTGAGCTTGATGGTGGCACTGCCACTCTTGTACTGGGGACAGTCCATCCCAGAGCACTCACTGCCTGCCAAGACCCACCTCATCCTCACCTGGTGCCTCTCTCACACCAGCTACAAACTACCACCTGGGGGGAAAGGAAGATGGTCCTGCCCATCCCTCTCAGATGCAGCTGGTTAGGGGGAGAAGGGCTCAGTGGCTCCCCAGACAGCCCAGTCAGCCAGCCAGGCACAGTTCTTGCTAACACAACACCTTGTCCCACCAAAGCCTCCCTGAGAGCACGCCTAGGACAGGAGAGCCATGGCCCACAACACCTGGTCTCACTCTGAGAGCAAACTTAGGACATCCATGGTCTTCAGCCAGATCCTGGCATTTTACAAGCACAAGCCTTTCTAAGGCAGCAAACAATGCACAGGTCCAGAGCCACATCTCCAATCCAGCCAATCTGAACAGAGCACAGCCAGACCCTCCAGAAGTAGGAAGAACCAGCCCCTTCACCCCAGGAGGGACCATCTTCTCATGCCCTCTGTTCTCCTCCGCCCAAAAACACCTCCCCAAGACCACACAAGGCATTTGCACCATACGAGACTCGCAATGAGGGTGCCTCGCTTGGCAGCCTCCCAAGGGTGGTAGTTTTCCATCTCCTGTGGGGACGAGGGATCTTTTGGAGTATGTCATCTGGATGGGCTGAGCTGTTAATATTTTGGAGCCCTGAGCTAGGAGTTACACCTACGTACATTTTTATTTTCGCTTTAGATGTCTTCTCTGGTCCAATTATAGATTAATCACATTTTATCCAGCATCCGTTTCTCCCCCGCCTCCTTCCCCACCCCCATCAGGGAAGGCAAGAAAAAGAAACAAACAGGTTATTAATTGGCTGCTGTTTTCTGCTGGGTTCTTATCTCTGCACGTGAAGCTGGGGAAGGTGGCTGAAGAGCCTGCCAGGAAAGGCAGGGCTTTTTAAGCTTGATTTTCTGAGAAAATAAAGCTCCTATGATGACATTACCTTAGCCTGGGCTTGCCTGCCTGCATCCAACAGCCTTTAAAGCTACTGACTGATAACAGCGTGGCCTCAAAAAGCAAAGTTCCTCCAGGTCTGTGAAATCAGAAGGTTTTAGCAAGCACAGAGCAAAGATGTGAGATCCTGGTGAGCACATTGCTCATGAGACACCAGGAATCCATAGGGGAGAGGCAATCCATAGGCAAGGACCACAGGTCCAGAGAAAATGCAAGTCCACAGAAAACCCAAGTGCTGTCCCACCTGCTCTGCCAGGGAAGGACCCTTTCCAGCGTTCCCCCACTTCCACCACAGCCACCCAAGAAATTCTCTGCAGAGAAAGGGCTGCTGTGCCTCCAGGGAGCAACAGGGGACATCACTCTGCCCTCCCTCCTCATCCTGGAGGGATGATCCTGCACCCTTTTGGCAGGGGCAAGGGCATGATACAGGACTGCTCTGGGCACAAGAGCAGCCAGGCAGCTGCAAAAACAGATCAGTGGGTCAGGAGCTGCTGCTCCCCCAGCAGCTGCAGACAGCAGGAGAGGCTCAATCTGCACTCAAGTGCATCCCAAGCCCAGGGCTGAGCTCCAGCAGCGAGTTGTACTCACCATCCCGCGGCGTCGGCGGCGTCTGAGTGAAGTAACTGTTGGGCTTGTCTGCAAAGAAACAAAAAATGGGGCTGTCAGCAGGTCCCTTTGGATGCTCCCTCCTCCTCATCCTCCCCCCAGACCTCTGTCCACAGCTTTTGGACCAGCATTTCATCCCTTCAGTGTGCCCTTCACAAGCAGGTTCGACTCCCAGGAACACCTGGGAGGTCCAGCAGCAAGAAGGGAGCAGCCAGAACATGATCCAGGAGCCACAGCTCTCCCACTTGTATCGATGGAGCATCTCTGGCGTGGGATCTGGGAGCAGCCCTCCATGCCTGGCAGGGCTGGGGCTCGTCTCAGCCTGTTCTGTGCCATCTCGTGGGGGCTGTGATGCCAATTCGGCTGTGTATCACCTCACACACACCTGGGCATGGGCTCACCAGGCCGTTTGGGTTGAACAGGACAGCACTGGGGAATGCTGCAGCCTCCAAAAAGTGGGAGAAAGGGGTAGCCTGGGGCAGCAGAAGGTGAGCACTCCCACGGACATGACCGCTGATCCCAGAGCACAGCCTTGCCACCTGCCAGGCCTCTACATTTGGGGAATCCCTGATTAAGCAGCGGTGTGAGAAAGATTCCACTCCAGCACATCCTCCCATCACACAGATCCTCCCATCCTAAATGGGAAACACCCTAAAACCATTGTCAAACTGGGCTCTGCTCTCTATTAAGAGATATGCCCAAAGCCAGGCTGTGGCAGAGGTAACACCATTCTCACGTTCTGCCACCTGAGCCTTGCTCCTGCCAATCCTTTTAAATGCATCCATGTGTTTTACAGTTTTACACAGCTTTTTCCCAACCACGCTCCCCACCAGGGGAAGCAATGCATCCCAAAGCCAGGCTGGAGGATTTGCCTGCCCTCTAAAGGCTTTTCTCACAGCAGGTGTTTGGCTCTTCCCAGCGTCAAGGAGGTCAAAGAGACAACTGCATGATGGAATACTCCTCCACAGGCTGTGCCTAGGGAAAGATGAGCACCTGTGCAAGGATGAGGTAACAGAGCACAGCAGCAATACGTGGATGTATCCACGCCCAAATGTGGGATCTACTCAGCCTTAACAGGGATCAGATTAACAGTCTAACCCCAGGGAAAACTCCCCCATCGTGCCCCAACCCTTTGTTGATTCCTCAGAACAAGAGAGCAGGGAGCCTGGGAGACACATTCCCACCCATCTACAGCAACAGAGCTCCAAGGTCCAGCAGGTTGCTTGGAACAAGGGAGCAGCAGAAGTCCGTGGCCAGGGCAGGACTCCCAGGAGCCCACTTTTGCCCCTCACCCCCCAGACAGACTGACTGTATCCCCCCAGGAGCATCACCCCCACTCAGACCTCAAGCAGCACATGAGGACACAGTATTTCAGGGATGGGACACGGGACACAGAGGGTGCTGGCACAGCTGAGAGCACCGTGCACAGTGGGAGCTGGGCTGGGCCCACGCACACCCGCCTTCACAGCTCTGCTCCACTGTTCTGGGCCAACATCATGTCAGGGAAAAGTGGGGCAGAGCTGTGGAGCTGTCACGTCCCTGGATTCTCCCCAGGCAGCAGCAGGCAAGCGACGAGCTCCCGGGTGAAGCCCAGCAGGCAGCGCCAGCAGCCCCGGCACGCCGGCTGACCTGACCCCTTCCTATCCCTCCCCTGCCTCCCACGCACCCAGGGACACCTACAATTATTGAGGAAGAGCAGCACGGCAAATCCCAGCGTGGAGGTGGCCAGGAGGATGAGGCAGATGTTGCACGGGATCATGAAGTACCGCACCACCAAGGAGACCTTGTGCTGGTACATGCGGTCCCGCTCCAGGGCCCCCGGCGCCATGGGGTACTGGCACGCTGTCATGCTCGGCCGCCACGCTCAGCCCACCGTCCATCCATCCACGGCACAGCAGCCACAAAGCTCACATGGATCCCTCTTTCCCCCCCCCTCCCCAGTCGTCTTCAGCAGCCACACAAGCTAAGTTTTCCCGGAGGTTCCCATCTCGGCTCGCAGGAGGGCAGGGTGGGCTGGGGGGCACCTTCAGGAGCAAGAGTTTGTCCCCACATGTGCCATCCCAGAGGCGCAGCGTGGGGTCAGGTCCGAGCCTGCTCCAGAGGGACGTGTGCCCGTTCCTGCGCTCAGCAATCCCTCTCCCAGCCCGGAAGGTGTCAATCCACACCTGCCCACAGAGAGCAAACAACAACCCCAGCGCTGAGAGAGCTCAAGTTCCGCGGCCAAGCCCACCGGGACGGGGACAAGCTGCTACTGGTACGGGAATGGCACCAACACGCTCTGGCTCCCGGGAGCAGGGCTGGGACAGGGACAGCGCGAGCGGGGACAGCATGGGATCCCTCTCAGGCTCGCAGCATTTGGAAAATCCGTATCCTCTCGGAAGGGATGGGAAGGGGGTCTGACCACCCCGGCAGCTGCCTCTCGGCTCTCGGATCCTTGCTCCAGAAACACCGGGCTCTCCCTGGTGTCCGCACTCCTCCGGGACAGGTGCTCCTCACGTTCAGCAGCCTCTGACCCTCCGCAGGTCCTCGCAGCCGGGGGCGGCAGCAGCCCAAGACTCCGGGACCAGCAGCCCAAGGTGCTCCTCAGTTGTCCCACGCTCCGGCCGAAGGCAGACACTCCCTTTCCCACGCCAAGGCTCCCATCACAGCCGCGGCACATCCATCCCAGCTCCGCTCCGCTCCCGGGAAGCCGGTGCTCAGCCGAGCCCACCGCCAGCTCTCCGGCACCTTCCCAACCCTGCGGCGAGCAGCAAGGGGCAACAGCCGGGCTCGGCCCCCTCGGCACGGGCACCTTTCCTCCCCGGAGGGCGCCAGCTCCCCGGCTCACGCCGCTGGGACATGCCAGTCCTTCCCGGAGAGATTCCAGCTCCGCGCGGAGCCCGGCATGGAGCGGCGAGGGGGAGCGCTGGGAGCCGCCTGGCTAAAGGGGTGGGTAA
>VWZF01004268.1:5661-71261 GCA_013396755.1 Sclerurus mexicanus
AAAAAAAAAAAGAGGGGAGGAGAGGAGGGGAGAGGAGAGGAGAGGGGGGAGGGAAGGGAGGGAGAAGACTAGAAGAATAGAATACTTAAGTAGTACTTTGTCTCTAAAAATTAATTTTTAAAAATTGCTACTCTTTAGAAAATACTGAGTGAAATAAAAGAAATCATGATTAAGAACTCTCTACAGATACACATTTCTTTTTAGGCAGGAATATCTTAAAAATGTAATATGCTGTCCTGATAAATAATCTGTTTAATTTTTTTCAATTGTCTTCTTAAAAAAAGTTCTTTTTCAAAGTCCTATTCCAGCCCTCTTGGGGGAGCTTTTTAGGAAAGGCAAAAGTGAAGTTTTAAAAGAAAAACTTTTGGGTATCCATGGTTGAAAGCTGTGTTATTATTCATTTACAGCACCTCATGATAGGTTAGGTTCTTTCCCTACCAATAGAAAATTGTGATCCCCATGGAAAGTTTGCCTTAGGATAAAAATGGGAGAAGATTTTAATGGTTCTACAGGTTTTGACAGCCTAGATTTCACAAACTAAACCTCAAGTTCACTTCAGTTCACACAGAAAATGTATGTGCTTAACTCTTATCACGCAAACAGCTCTAGGTTGAGTCCACTCTCAGCTGCTGAGTGCCCTCATATCCACAGCATGTGGGAAGAGTGCACAGTGACCATGCATGCTTTCTTCCAGTGGCAGCCACTCCACATGTGCATGCATGGACATGCACACAAATGTTCATACTTGTACATGCAGAAGATAGTGCTCTAGTATGGAGCTTGGATAGGGGTAAATTTTACCCCTATACATAAGGGAACTTGGAAGTATTTCTCAGTTTAGCAAAATAAACATAGCTTTAGAGCTTAGGAAGAACCTGTGAGTGGTTAAGTATACATGCAAGTATTTGGAGGATCAAAAAGTAAAGAAAGGTAAATTAGAGAAAATTAATTGGAAAGTGAAAATATCTGTTAGTTTGCCAGGTTAGGTTGTATAATGTGCTAGTAACACATTTTTACTCATTTAGAGGTATATAAGTTATTTTCCTGCACCAACACTTCAGCCATAGTCTTTCAGAAGGGTTTTCATTTACCACTGATTTTAAACTGTAAAGTGACAAAAGACTTTCATTTAACACATTAGATGATCTTGATAAGTGGTTTTTTTTTAAAAAAAAAGAACCAGTGTGTTGAAATGAATAGCAATCTACTACATCTCATAATATTCAATCACCATTTATCTGATAAATAATGAAGATGAAAGTTTCTTCATTTTTACTATACATCACCCCTTGCTCAAGTTTGCTGCTTCAGCAGCTCTCTGAGAAAAATATGTCTTGTGGCATGCCCTCAAGGGCATTAGATTTGCACTATTTCAGATTAAGGAGACTCCACTGAGAATGCACTGCCAAGAATACTTTCTTTTTTACATCTAGAAAGATTCAGCTTGAGTGACATCTGACGCCTGTTGTGGTTGAAAAGGACCTGTAAGAGATGTATTCCTGAGAAGACTTTAATGGCTTTATAGATCAGTTCAGAAAGGACATGCCCTGACTTTTAGCCTTCATGGTCTCATCTGGATGTTCATCAGTTAAGACAAGCGATTAAAATAGTCTTTACCGCTGTTTGACTTTATGCACCACTCTGCTTCTCTTCTCCACTGACTTCTAGCCAATTCTCTTCTGCAGAAAGGGCACTTGGCACTCACAGTAATTAAGAGCAGTTTTATTGTCTTATTAAAAGGAAGCTGCAGCAGCGTCCTTTGCAATTACATGGTGCACCAGAAGGCACCATACCTAAAGGTCAAACACTAATTGAATTTACAGGTGGGATTAGCCTGATCAAATATAGATACCTAAACAATAGGTATCTACAACTGAAGCAATCATCCACCAGAGAGAAGAAACAGACATTTTTAGGCTTTGGTTTGTCTGACCTATTTCAGTCATCTACTTTAGGCGTTTAATCACATCCAGAAAAGTCTTCAATTCTTTCCATTGACAATAAAGAGAGACTACAGTATGTTGCTCACATGTAGGTATGGGCCTACATGTGAGGTAGGTGAGGTAAATCCTGTGCTGATACATGTATGGATCAGAGCAGGTTGCAAAGTCAGATGGAACATCTGTGTCTCTGTGTGTGATTGGACAGCATATCTTTATCCAGAAAGGTAGAAAGAACTGTCTTAGAAACAACTAAGTTAGTGGGTACTTGTGCCTGTGAAACTTGAAATTTACTTTCACAAAACATCCTCTTAAGTGAACTTTAAATTAAATGAACTAGGTGGGTGTTTCATACAGACACAGTAGTTCTAAAACATCCCTGTAGATTATCTTCTCAAAACTTCAGGGCTTCAGCATTGCTTCATTAGCACTTACACACAGAGGTCATATTTATTGTCAGAAAAGGAAAAATATAAGCCAAAACATTCCAATTAGAATGTCTTAGAGCATTGAAACAAGATTTCACAGAGTTCAGCTATGAATGCTTCTGAAGTTCTTCATTGTTTTAGGCATCCAAGTTTGAAAATGGAATCTGGCTAACTATTTGGTTTATGCAAGTACATTTCTTTGTGATAATTTATGTATCAGTTATACAGCTGTGCAGATCTTGGTTGTCTGAAACTTAAAATTTGTAGGGAATGCCTTATATCCAATCACAAAATCTCCAGCAGAACTCTGAATCAACAAGTGTAGGGTAATTCTGCACCTATGGATATGCAGCATGTCTTAAATGTGTAATTTCTGGCTTGTGGTACACTAGGAAAATGGAACAATGTATAAAGAACTCAAATTAAACTGCCAGAGATATTGGGGGTCAAGGAAAACATGAGAATTTTCTTAAGGTTTGTTCTGGTTCTCTAAAAGAATGTAAATATTACTTAGCTAGTCTTTACAGAAAGAAAATGGACTTCATTGTCCACTTGCAGAACTGGATACTATAGTCTGTACTTTCAGGAGCAAACGTTCAAATAATTGACAACATAAAATATCTGAGTAAATGTGATTAGTATTTTATATTACTGTGATATCTGGGAAAATATCTGTAAATAGCACTACTTTCCAACATAATAACCTCCTTGCGACACTACGTCACATTATATGTATATATATATATGTGTATATATGTATATATATATATATCTGTGACAGTAACTTACCAGGCTGAGCTGTTTTTATAATTTGAAAACTGTTTTAGATACTAGTGTGAAATGTGGTAAAGGTTTATTTGAATGTGGACGTGTAAATAGGTCTAAACTTCATTCAATGGTTATGATTCTTCAATTACGTACTTGGAGTGGTGGTCCTTGGAGATCAGTAAGGTTTCAGATGGGCACACTGGTGACAACAGTGGTTGTAGAATTTCACTCTTCCCTATGGACTAGCATCAATCAAAGGACCAATATACTGTCTTACTTTTTTCTTTCTTTTTTTTTCTTTCTCTTTTTACGTTTTTTCCCCTTATGAAGACAGATCTAATGTCACTTCATACAATTTCCTCAGTGAAAGAAAGACCTACCGAAAAAATATGTGATATGCTTTGTGGATCCCTATCCTATTCTATGTAACCATCTTCAAAGTGTAGAATCAGATTGATCTCACTGAAATGCCTTCTAGCTTGCAGATTTTTTTCAGTTACTAAATACAATCCACTTTACCATACTAACCAGTGGCATAATCATAGAATCAGTTAGGATGGAAAAGACCTCTGAAATCATTGAGTCCAACCTTTGACTGAATGCTACCACATGAACTTGACAATGGCACCAACTGTCATTTCCAGTCCTTAAAGGCCTCCAGGGACGGTGACTCCACCACTCCACTGAGCAGTCCATTCCAATATTTAATTACCCTTTCTGTGAAAAAATTCTTCCTAATGTCCAACCTGAACCTACCCTTGTGCAGCTTGAGGCCATGTACTCTAGTACTGTCTACTGGTTGCCTGGGAGAAGAGACCAACTCCCACCTGGCTACAACTTACTTTCAGGTAGTTCTAGAGAGTGTTAAGGTCTCCCCTGAGCCTCCTTCTCTCCAGGCTAAAGAACCACATCTCCCTCAGGTGTTCCTCATAGCCCTTATGTTCCAAATCCTTCATCAGCTTAATTGCCCTTCCCTGGACACGCTCCAGCATCTCAATTCCTTCATGAATTGAGGGACCCAGAACTGGACAAAGTACTCAAGATGCGGCCTCAACAGTGCTGAGAATTGTGCAAGGTAGGTAAAATAACACATAGGGAGCAATATTAAAGCAAAGTACCCTATCTATTTAGCAATCGAAAGGAAAATAACTATGAAACTGTGCCTATTGAGTGAATCAACATGATTTTCTTCTTGACTGCTTCAGACAACCTGAATAATTTTGTATACAACAAAAACAGAGACGAATAGACATAACTGTGGGTTTGGGATTATGAAATAAACTAAAATTTGATGCCTGAAAGAGGAAAAAGGACAGACATGATAAACTGTAGTGTATATTAATGTTTTCTAAGGAGGCCACTGTTGACTAGATAGAAAACTACACAGAGTAATTTAAAATAATATTTTCTTAATATCAGCCCATTACTTTAAGGCCAAACATACTAATACTAAGGCAATCCAAATTTTCTAGGTTTAGTTTATGTCACGTTAGACCTTAGGACCAATTAATTTTTAATTTATGAAGTTCTAGCAATGCCATCACTTACAAAATAAACTAATTAATAATAATAAAACTTGTTAGTCAAATCAATTTAGTTTGTAATATCATACTTTTTAAATTGTTACAGAAAATTCCAAAAATATATGAATTTACTTGAATTGCCAACAAATTTAGGAAAAGATGTATTACAAAAGGCACATTATTAACTTTTGAGACAAGTACCTCTACCATTATATAATTGGGGGGAATATAAGTAATTTTGCAGAATTGATCCTAATTTGGTTTCAACAGAGAAAAGATCATTATAGGTAGAAAGAGGGTTTCATCTCATCTTTTGAAGTTTTTCTCTGGTTGATTCTTTGGCCTGTGTGTAAATTAGAAAAGTGTAGAGACAACTCACATCTTGCTTTTCACTTGTCTTTGAGTAGAAGCTAAGTACAGTACTAACATGAAATCTGTCACTTCATTTTTTTATCTATAGTGGATACTGAAATAAATTTTAAGTCAGCCATGACTTACAGGAGAAACATAAAAAGTTCCTTTGTTTCAGAAAGTGAGGCCTTAATAATTGTTCTGGCTCACTATATAAAATTTACATTTAAAAAAGAAGTAAAAGCCTTAACATCACAACATGCAGTACTGGATATGGTTAGAGGCAATGTCTTTCACACACTTTTATTTCCAAGACAGCACTATCAGAAGCAGAAATCCTTACAAGTTTCTCTTTGTACAGAAATAGGTTTACTGTGAGAGTTTAAGTGGGCTAAAGCCCTTAATATTCTTGCACAATGTAGCATCACCATGCAGTTTCACATATGTGTGTCTTACAAGCCTGACTTGTGCATCTACTTGCAGAGAAAGAGCGTTCAACAGTAATTCAGTTCTGTCCTGCAATAGTTTCCTAGAGACAGCTCAGTAAATGAATAGATCTAGTTTGTAAATACATGATGTGGACATTTCTCCTGCAACGTTATCTGAAGGCATCAGCGCGCTCCGTGTAAGTCAATGTATGCCTTCTGTAAAGGAACAGATCATAGGTCATGATGATGGTGTGATGTAGTCAGAACAGCATTTATCTCTGTAAACTTAGAGTAAATAACTCATGAGCATGATGTGATATCATTTATAGTAGGATACATTTCTGAATATTGTTTCCAAAGAGCAGTAAGAGATTTTATTTTGGAAAGTATTCAGTAAATGCAGCAAATAATGGATGTCTGTAACTTGTTAACAGTAGAAAACTAGGAGGTTTTTTAGATTTTATAATTTAAAAAATACTTGTAGTTATTCTACTGTCTCTGTGTCTAATGACATGCTCTAACACTGTAGTTAATGGCACTGTAAGCTCTTGAGTAATAAGCCATCAGATTTATTTTCATTCACGTATCAGGATTTGAAACATCCATTTTCTGTCAAGAAGACAGAACTAGTACTGGAGAGGAAAAATCTCTAAATACTTTCATTGGCTTTGTGACAGCAGAAAGTTAAAGAGGGATCAAATCACAGTGGCATGTGTAATGTATGCCACACTACATAGATGCCACATCAGAAAGAGTTTAGTTTCAGTGTCTGCCAAAGTAAAGGAAGTAGTCTAACAAAGATAAGTATACTTCAGTGTGATGGAGAATATGATCATGTCTAATACCTCAATGAAAATGTAATAAACCTCCCTCCCCTTCAATTCAATTAAAAAAAAAATCCTCTAAAATAATGACATTTGCAAGTGATAATTTCCTTTGTGATCTAATTATTGTTAACTATTGCACAATTCATCCTGTTTGCATTTCAGCTTCTGGAGTTTTCCTGGACTTGAGTGCTGGAGGAAACATTATTAGTATCACAGCAGGTGGCACTATTTCCTTCATATTCATTCCAAATTTGTCTCTTCAGACACAGAACACATGAAACAGTGTTTGTAACATGGTGTGTTGGCTGAAGACCAGCTTGAGGTCCCTGAGTCTTCTTACTGTTTCAGAACCTGCCCTGAATGCTACTGAACTGGTTTTCAGATGATAGCTAAGTAATTTAAGACTGAGAGCAAGGACAGGTAGGAAGTGGGTTGTAGGACAAATTGCCTACAACTTTTCTCTTTTTTGGAAAAGTATAATGACCTTGTGTTAGGTGAGAGAAGACAAAGTAGAAAGTACCATATGTGCTATCTTGTAGGGAGCTATAAAGTCACCTGTCTGGTGTCTTTGATGCAAGTAAGACTAGGAAGTGTCTAAAAGGTGCCTTGGTAGAAAAAAAGTCTTTGCAGTGGGAATTTGGAGAGTTATCATCTCACAATTTGCTGTCTAAAGCTAGAGTTTATGGTAAAGCTAAATTTTTCCTCAGTGCACCAGTGCAGGCTTTGCTTTCTGCCTTCTATCTGAATGAAAACTTCTTAAGGCCACAAAATGCTTGTGCTGCATGTCTAAAAAGAGCAATGCCTCACTATACTACACCCTAAAATACTTGATTCTGTAATGCACGTTATGGAGTTTGTTGTGTGATTGATACAAACTTTGTACCTTGTCATAGCAAACTCAGCTCACCTCAGGGATAGGAGTAATTCCTATCATACCATGTCAAGATAAGTAGGACCCACAGTAAGTGGGGCTAAATGTCTTTTCAAGACTAGAAGTTTCTGTTCTGCTTGATATGTGCAGGTATTTTGTTATTTAATTACATGAAAACTTGATAGAACATTTTTGTTTGCCCTAATGCTCTGTTTATGACATAAGAGATTAAATGTGTGGTGGTTATCTAAGAAGAGAGTGCTACACAAGGGTAAGTCGTCTGGTATCGTTACCAGCCAAATCGTGTTTGCAGAATTTAATGATTTCATTTAACAGTTTCCCATGGTTATCTTTATCAAGTAAGAGAAGTACAGAATCGATTACATAGAATTATTTAAAATAAGTACACAAAAATTTAAGATTATATATGTCTGTAATCAAGTAGCAGATTAAACAACTTGGCCAAGAACTGTACTAAGGCTTTATCCTTCCTACCAAGGCCTTCTGCATTCTCTGTGCCTTTTACATGAATTAACAAGTTTAGCTGGATTTTATTCCTCCAACTTGATAAATATATTGCTATAGAAAAGAGAGAGAAAATGAATTAAATTTACAATTATGAGGTTATTCTAGGGTAATGGTGCTGAGCTGTTATTAAGTAAAGTGAGGCCTCAAGCTAGTGTAATCTGAAGTTTGTCTTTGTGTAGACATTTTTTCGGTTGTCAAAAAGAACTTGGCTATTTTGTTTGCTTTGAAAAGAACTAATTTATTAGAATCATAATGTCTATTGTATCACAGAGTTTCTTCTGTCTATCAAAATCTGCACTCTTTTGGCACAAATATTTTGCAGTGGAGAAAGGTAATCTGAAAGCATGTAGAAAGTAATAGAAAAATTATGTTACTAATCAACAGGTTGACTTTGTAAGCAGCCACTGAATTAATTTTCTTAAGAATACATTCAAACTGAAAGTTGTTTGCTATGGGGACATGAAATTAATTTTTTCTGTAAATCTAGTTGCATGAAGAGCTGTCAATCTTACTAAGAAGGAAAGTTTTAAAACCAGAAGAATTTGCCTTCTGTCTATGATGTACTGAGACATGTACTGTAAAATAAAAAGAAGGTCATTTGACCAAACGTTGTACAAATAATGATTCTTGTTCCATGAACAATGCAATTGTTAAGAGTTATTAACAATCATGAAGCTAGAAACTTGTATATCAGTGGACTCTTGAGTCCCAAGATCCAAGTCAGTCAGCTTGAGCAGCCATGAGGATGAGCTTTTGCTTTGGGGATCTTCCACCTGGACAAGGGGTTGAGGTGAGGCCAGTGCACCACTTCTTGTGGTTTTTGTTGTTTTGTTTTGGGGGTTTTTTTAGATACGTGGTTGAATGGGCCATCTTCATGTGGTTTGTTAGACTATGGCGACTGAAGCGGGTGGCCTCTTTTGCCTACCCTTTTAGTGAGAATTAACCACGTGGCTGCAGTTTAGAAATGTGGTTAATTCAAAAAATGTCATATTAGGTTCCTCCCTTGCCACAGTGGATAGAGAAGCTGTGAGAGGTGACACAGATTTGTCATCAGGAGCTCCTTGAGGCAGCTGGAGCTAATGGACCACAGCGATAAGGGTCAAAATCTGCTCAGGAGAAGTTCTTTTATTTTGCTTGTCACACTTACATATTCCCTGAGGCTGGGCTAAAAGAAGTGAGAATGACTCAGTGACAGAATGATTAGGGCTGTTAAATGAGGAAGTGTGCACCACCTCCTACAAGTTATAATAGTGTCTTCTGTGTAAAATGGGGTGCTTAAACTGTGTGGCTTTGGAAAGGTGAGAAGAAAACAAAACCCTTCTAATTAAATACGTTGACCAATGTACTGCTGGGTAACAGTGGAGACTCTCACTCCTTTCCCCATCGTTCCCTTGGCTGGTTTTTAAAAGGATGCCTTTGCCTGGTTCTCTTTGTCCTATATAATCAGTGGAGGCGGGTGGACAGTCCTGAAATGTGATTTATATCAACTTTCAACTTACCTCTTTCTATTGATGATAGTAGGAGTTGGATGACTTAATGAGACTGGACATCTAAACTGCAGTTGGCAAAGTTAGCAGAGATGGTCCTCACTCTAAATGACAGCAATCCAGAGAAAACATCAATTTTATCTTAAAAGTAGATGGGTATAATTCAATATTTCTGAATTGATCTTCCTAAGGTTAAAAATGACAGGAATGAAAAGGAGGCAAGGTTCCTTAAAAATATTGAGAATACTGCACTGTGATATGGAGAATATTTAAGAGAATTGGCCAGGCAAATAATTAAAACATGGAATAAGATTAATCAAGTCATATGCAACTCTACAGGAGAAAAAGCTTAAAATGCAATAGTATTAGTAGAGATAAAATGTTTGTGCATTTTATGTGGATGATTGTATTTAAAAAATAGCAGAGGCTGTAATGAGCAGTAATTTCAATCAGAGCTTCAAAAGCAGTACTTGAGTTGCTAAATAGCAGTTCTAAATATGGTAAACAGCAAAAAAGCCATATCTGCTGTAAAATTAAAAAGGTTCATTGAAGATAAAGATGCTATGATGACTTGCATCAGCTGAAGAGCTGCCCCATGAAGTTTATCAGTTCCATATTGAAACATAAATTGGAAAGTGTGTATAATAATTACTTCAGCTGCTTCCTGTCAGACAACGTTTAAACCTGCATGCTGTATCTAAAGTCTGTCTCATCCAAAAGGGTCCGAGATGGAAGTCAGAGGGGGAGGAGAGGCACACCAGTTAAAAAAAAAAAAAAAAAAAAAGAATAAAAAAGAGTTTGCCTTCTTTAGAGGTGGAAAAAAAGGCAAACAACTTGTTATTCTGCACAGCACAGGTTTAACAGAATGCTGCAGCATGCACCTTGATTTTGCATTAACACATCTAGGCTAATCTTCAGATAAATAGTAGTAAAAGTAAAGGATGCAGGCATTAGCATCATATTTGCCTAAGCCACTTAATAATAATGTTACAGCACTCTGAGCAAGTTCCAAGCTTGAGAGCAGGGAGTGACAATAATCAGGCGTCATTGTCATGAAGGCAGATGCTAGTCTGGAAAGTTATCACAAAATGAATCAGATTAAGCCTTTGCAGCTTGGCTAGTGGAAAAGGATATTGGAGAGCATATTGGTGGCTTTTTGCTACAACAAATGACAAAATTAGTTACTTTTTGCATTATTTCATGAGAATTCTCCTCCTTCTGAGAAAAAGGACTGTATTCATGATAACCTCTTCCATTATAATGAGGACACATTGACCTTTGCTTCCTCAGTTCTTAAATACTGGATATCTCAGCTGAAGGTGCTGCTCTCTTCCCTACCAGCTTGTTCGCATATACATTAATTTTTGCATCAGTTTAGAACAGAAATGTTTACAGTGCAGTAATACATGCATATGATGCACAATGCAGGTATGTCAAAACAGGGAATATGCCACATAGAAGTGGCTTTGAGTATTTAAAAGTGAACTAACTAGCTAATTCTAGGGATAGTAAAGGATGTTCCTGTTAACAAATGCCAGTCTGGCTTTATTTCAGTATTCATATTGATCTAATGGAAAACAGATGGCCTATTTATGGAAGTTGAGTATTAAAGGACATTTTCACCCTTATGATGTTCCCACTAATGGGTAAAATGAACCACTTGTATTATCTTAGAGAGCTGTCAGCTGCATTAGATACTAGGTATGCTTGATTAATTCAGTGTATTTGTACCTTATAATGTAATATGGCTTCAAATTGAAACACAGTAAGATGGCATTTTAAGTTTGAGTGCTCCTGCTGGAAGTAACATTATCTTTTTTGCTCTTTTGCTACAATGTAAATCTAAAGAGACTAATTTCTTTTTAAAATATGTAAAATCCCTATTTTCTTTAGTCATATCAATTCATAAAGTTGCGTTTAAACACATATTTTTAAGGCAAAGTATGTCACCATTATTCCTACAGATAATATGACTAATGAAACAGTAGTTTGAGTATAAGGTCTGTATTGCCCATAAAGCAATGCAAAATGCTCTGTGAAAGAACTGAGATATCATTTCTAAATTAAAACATTCTAAGCAACTTGCTTTTTTTAAAAAGGCTGTGTGAATGCATTTTTCATTTATTTCTTTTGTATTGTACAACAGATATGAAGTGTGTTGTAGAATTTTTATAGTAATTGTAGTGATCTAGCATTTTTTTCTTCTTTTATTAAGGAATTACTTAATTCTGTATTGCAGTCTAGCTAGGTAATTTGTCTTGGAATCATAAAGAAGAATGGAAATTTAACTGAGGCTGATATTCAAAAGATGAAAATATTCTTCTACAGCAGGGTTGGAGGTTACTTTCCTTGATTATAAATTCTGATGTTTTCTGTGTTAATTTTACTTTGCTACCTTCTATGAGATAGAAGATGGATAAAAATGCTTAGGAATTTATCTAATCTACCCTTGTACTTGAAGTCTTTTGATTGTCTTAAAAGCTCTTGGTGACCTCTTGCACTTAGTGCATCTACTCAATTTTAGTTCACTGGTTTCCATGGCTTCCAAACGTTACTCATTTTGTTTAATAAATAGCATTACTGACACTCATCTTTCCAGCAGCTAGAGCAATTTTATCCAAGTGAATCCCACAATAGTTTCTGCAGTCTGACTTAATGTGATCTTGAAAATTAATTTCCCATGCAACTTCTGCCATTAGGAGTGAAGTGGTTGCATGCTGAACCGATTTTCCTCTGAGTTCTGAACCCCACTGCTGGCCTCACTTCTGGTCAACATAATTGTAGCCAGGCAGCAATAAAATACTCTTGAAGTGAAGAGCCTTTAAATGTTACAAGATCAATTATATTGGTTGGTCTTTTCCAGGAGCCAGCACTGACATAATCAGACTTGTGCGCTACCATTATTAGTTGCTGAGAAATGATTCCTTCTCTGTTCAAAATGAATGCACTGTCTGACAAATTGCAGAACTTTAATGAAGACAAGGCTTATTTTCCTCTTTTACTTCTATATTGAAACTGCAGAAATATCTACTGAAATGTTCCTTGAGATGAAGACAAAAAAGCAGTGTCAGGTGGGAAATATATATCTATGGGATAGATTTCAAATTTTGCTGGATAGATTTGTAGCTTTGATGAAGACTTCTTTTTTCCCAAATACTATATACTGTCACAAATTTATAAAAATAAATCTAATTGAGAAGATTGCAAAGCATAAGTAGAAGACTCAGTCCATTCATAGCATGAAAGATAAATTGCATAAAAAAGAACAACTCAGTGTAGGTAAATTGCCTGCATTGTCATGTGATTGGATAACGTTTGAGTTACAGGAATGCTGAGTATCAGCTGCATAGGTGCCCAGTCTAGGGATTTCTGTACTTCTAAAGACAAGATGAAGAGAGTATATAATTTATGTGTTTGAGTTTAGCAGAATGTTTCTCTGTTTTGATACATAGAAAGTCGCTGAAATTTAAGTTCAGATGATGCTTTATGTACTTCAAAGAAACTGGAAATAAATAGTTTTGTTTGCTCAACTTGCACTTATTTTTCAGAAGGGTAGTTCTTTACATGGCTGATATTTCCAAAGAAAATAAGATGGTTTGATTTGACTGCTTGGTGGCACATTTCAGGGAAAAAACCCTAATGAAATGTTGTTTCAAGAAAATTAAAAAGAGAGAGACAAATGAACCATGTACAGTAAATAATTGTTCTAGGAGAGTCAAGGAGGTCTTTAATAACTCAGTTTTGCTAACTAAACTAAACATCGGCAGCTTACTTTGTAAAAGACCAAGTGTTTAAAATTAAGATCTTCATAGAACTACTATGATTTTGGGTATCCGTGGTGATGAGCAGCAATATACATGTGTATAAAATACTAAATGGTTTGCACAAAGTAGACTTTTAAATTACTGCTTCAGAATTCCTACAGTTATTGTAAAATATTGACTTTCTCTCAGCAATAAATTCACTTCTGGGGTTGCTTGCCACTGTCTGAATACCAATGTGATGTAAATGAAGAAGTGACACTCAGTGACTGGCAAACTTATGGCTGCCAGAATCCCAGTGATTTGTATACAGTGTTAAATCACTGTATCTACGGCCTAACTGTGCAGCAGATGTATTTGACCATAACTTCTGATAACATTCAGTAAGCAATTTCATGTTGAACTGTTTACCCAAATGCTTGACTTCTTGGCTCTGCTCACTAACAAATTCCATAGAAATGAACTGTGGGGCAACTCTGGACTCTCTTGTCTCTTTGCTTCTAGTTTTAATCTTCTTCATACTAGCAGTGGACCATTAATCCTGAAAGAAAATTTATTTGTTCTCTTAGAAGACGTTGGTTTAGTGCTCTATGCCATTACTTCAGCTATGGGCAGGCAAAGAAAGATAGGTTCTGCTCTTTTCAAATCTGCTGTCAATCATCCTGATAAAGGACTCTGTATGCCTTTGTTTTATGTAAGTTTTGGAAATACATAACAGTTTCAAATTTAAGATTTCTGGTTGCATTCTGTCAGGGGTTTTTTTAGGACATGCATGAAAGGGAGTACAGTAAAGAGAAATTAATGAAACTGTGTTAGTTTAAAAATAGAGATTGAGACACTCTGCACTGCATGAATTAAAAAAAAAGTGTAAACTAAGGAATAATTCATCTGATTGCTTTTTTGATTATTCATGTTAATTTAATATTATACACCAGGATTTGAATGTCCACAGTAGAGGCTATTACATAACTTCTTATAAATAAAAATAATACATAACTTCTTACTCTGTTAGCATGGTGTGGAACGAGTGCTATAAATCTGAACAAAAGTATTAAGTTAATGTTCAAAAGTATTGTACAAAAAGGAACAAGAGGGAAAAAATGCAATTCTAAAAGCTTCAGTGGGAGTTTTGCCACTAGAAGAAGGGGATTTGCTCTTAATCATTTAATTATATTTTCACATAGACTCATCTTTCATATTTTCTTCTTACTTTGGTATTTTTTCTCTACCATATAGCTGTCAGGTCTTCTAGGTTGTCTTGGGGAAATATATAGGCAGCTTCTCCAAAGGACATAAAGATATAGAGCAAAACCCTCCCAACTACATGGGTACGGAAAACTAAAAAAACAGACATCACTGTTAGAATTTTGCAGCATATCTCATTCCCTTCTTATCATGACTCTAGGCAGAAAGATCATACTGAAAACATAAAATGGCCTTTTTTAACACATACACTAGCCTCTGAAGTACTTACAAAAGGGTTATATGCCAGGAAACTGGAATGGAACAAATACTACAAGGATGCTGAACACCTTTCCTTGTAACAACAAAGATAATATTAGATTCCAAATGAAAGAGTTTAACAACCTACCAAAGCAATAACTATGCTTTCCATCTAGTGCCTTTGGCCACATTCATCTCTGAGGATTAATCCTGTGTGAGGTATAAAGGACAGCTAAAGCTAAAGAAAACTTTTTCTGTTTCCTGAGATGATAGAGGTCTTCCCAGAATAGGGAAAAATGTGCTGCCTTTTCATGTAGGATAAGATAATTTAGGCAAAGTATACTAAATTCCAAAGAGGGACTCTTCTAGACCATTGTAGCAATATTTTAAAATTATTCATTTGTAAATGTAATCTTCTCCTTAACTCTGATAATCAATCAGTAATATACTTGTATATTTGTTTTCAAATTTAAGTACTTGTAAACACTGCAACTTTTGTCTTCTATAGTTCCTTTAATAGTGTTAAAAATATTTAAGATATCTTGCTTTAACAAATTGCTCAGTTTTGCTTTCTAGACATTCAGAGAGTGCATTTTGACAGAAATGGTTTGTGTGCTTCCTTACTGCCAGTAGATAAAAATCCTGAGGAATGGTGACCTAAGATTCTACACTTCAGTTTCACCTCTGCAGCTCAGCCACTTGCACTGAAAGGAAAGGTGCTGACAACAGGAACGCGGTGTGCTTAGGAAGCCATCCAAACCCTAAAATTCTGATTATTTGTGATTAACCAAAAATGGAAACTACAATAGTCTTTTCACTGTAGGTTTAGCTTCCATCCTACATATCTTTGCAGTTTTGTTTGATTAATTGGCAGTAAAAAGCTGGGGGATTTTTAGTTTAAGTCTGTATTTTTCATTATTTTTATTTCCAAATTTGATGTTGACTTTATGATGTCTCAGAGGACCACTTTTTCATACTATGGACCACTAGCTGTGAATCTGCAGCATGTGAGTGAGTCCTGGAGTAGCACAAACCTCTAGATGAATTTTGTTTTCCGTGACTGTCCATCCCAACATATTTTAATCTGAAAACCTGAATATGCAAATAATTATATTTTAGTAAGCTATCAACTTTAATTCTATAAAGGAAAGAAGAAAAAAAAAAACCTTCAGCCAAACCACCTGTGCCACTAATTATAAATAAATTGATCAAAATTTTTTTTCTGCACATGGATTGTTTGAAATAGCATTATATTTCTGGCTTTTGAAAAATTACTAGTAAAGAAGAGAATGCAATTCATAAACACTGCAGTGGGACAAGTGTTCTGAGATTGTGCTGGTTGAGAACATGCAGCTTTGCCTTCCATAAAAGTAGCCATTTTTACTGATTATTTTAAATGGCAGATAACTTTGCTAGTTTGATGTAATGGAATGCCAGTTCAACTGTGAAGTTTTGTGATGTGAAGCAGCATGTTTGGGAGAATATTTCACTCTTGACAGTAATAATTCTAAATTAATACTTCTCAGCAAGATTCAGAAAATCTGGTTCAAATTTAGTGCTACTTATACAAGTTTTGCAGAACAGTAAGAATTAGAAAATCATGTCATGAATTCAAATTAGTAAAACATATATTTAGGATCTATTAAAAGACTGAGTTAAAATGTAAAATTCTATGAAAATATTACCTTGTGTGTTCAAGGACACCGAGTATTTATTTTACAGAGGTTGAAGACTGGGTGCACATACGTTATTTTTTTTCTGAAATATATTCTAACTTAATCTCTTGTAATATCGATGTTAAATGATTTTTGATAGACATAAAACAAAAGTTTCCCTAGGCTAAGTTCCATTTCCTGCTGTCCCTCTGTTGACCCTGTGATTCTTAATGAAACATACTGAAGGAATCTCTTCACATGTGTGAAGGTAAGAGATGGCAGTGGGATAGATCGGTGCAGCATTTTCTCTCCTTTTTCTATTTATATCTTCCTTTCGCAACTGACAAAAGGTGAAAAACACCTAGCTTTGTAAGATGGACGAGGGGATGCTGCAGAATGACACAGCTCCAGGTGAATGCAGAGGGAAAATCAGCTTCTTTAGGCTAGCTGGGTAACCTTACTACAGATTTTGAGAACTGACAATACAAAGCATTCATTTTGATACAATAAAATCAGCTAATTTACCCATCTACTGTGGAGATCTGATAAATGCGTTTTGTCTGGGCTCTCATCTAGGCTTCATTTTAAGTGATAAAGAATGTAATGTTAGTACAATGTTCCTCTAATTAGGTTATTCTTGAATGTTTTTCCTTTGGGCAGACTATGTATAGTGAGACCCATGTACAACTAAGTTTCTCTTTATTAGCCTTTGCTAGAGAAGTTTTATTACTACTTTTTTACCATTTCTTGCTGTGTCAAAAGCAGAAATTCCCTTACTTACAGTCCAGCAGCAGTTATGGAAGATTAGTTGTCTATCCATAAACATACTCATGGGATAAGCAAGCCATAAGGATATTAGTGTGCATGTGTGTGTGGAAGAAACTAGCATCAACCAACCTGATTTTCAGTTCTGTGGACATAATGTAGTTAATTGTCATGTATGCCACCTCTCAGGGACATGAGGCTCCTATAAGATTGCTTGAACTCTCTTTTTGTAAAAACATTTTTTTTTTTTCAGAGGCTTTTAAAGTCCTTTCAGAAAGTTGCATACAAAAAGGTTTCAATTTTATGATTTCAACTTTCTTAGTAAAATATGATTGCTTCTGACTATAATATTAAAGTTCTCTGTGGAAGTATTAAGGTGCACAATGATTAAACACATCCCAAAAAATGGAGGAAATGAATGACCTGTACATTTATATGAAATATGTATTGGGTTTCCTTTAAATAAGGTAATTTTTGAGATATGCTGCATTGACTTTCTTGTATATCACATTACACTGTATTGTATGTCTCATTACACTGTGTTATCACTTCATGGTATTGTAGTTTGTATGGTGACAGGGAGAGTGTAATGTAATATGATGATGTACTGTAGCTGTGAAATACTATTAAATTATGACACTCTAGGGATTCAGTAAAATACACCATTTCCCTAATCTCAGTTTCAGAATCTCTAGGAAAGTGCTGAGGGAAATACTTGCCTTGAAAGGATTTTCTGAGTTTACTTACCTCATTTGTGATCTGTATGGCTTATTGCTGAAATTGCCATTTTCATAGAATTCTGCTGTTGGAGTTGATACCTAGACGTTCCTTGTCTGCTGCTGTAATGCTCCAGTAATCCACTAACTGCATGCTACTAAAAGAGTGGGATCTCTTGTGCAGATGGTCATTTAATTTAGAAGATTATGACTGCCTTCACTTGGTGCTTGACCTCATCTATGGCACAAGCTGAGAATTTATGAGACAGATTGACTTGGGAAGGCTATGAAAACTGGCAATTTAAAAGCAACAACAACAAACCCCCCAAACTTCGTACACTTTCCTGTCTCTATTTTTGTGAAAAACTGTCGAAACAAATCTGTGTTCAATTTCTCCTGTATTAAGACCACTGGAGCAGTGATCAGTTGTCATGCATTACAAAGCATGTTTAACCTTGAGTAATCATGATTCATAGACTGAATTTTTAATCTGATTATACAGAAAATTATTACCCTTGATCTTCATTTACAACAACAAATGTATTTCATTGCTCAGCTAGGTTCTTAAAATGTTATGTAATCTATGAAAGATACACAGTTTAGCCAATGGCACATGACTAACAAAATTTTTAATTTTAAGTTATATGGCATTGAATTTCAGATTGGTTGTCATCAGTATTACACAAAGTAGACAAATGCCTTCACAAGCCTTCTTTGGGAGGAGTATCTCACTTATCTTTGCTATTTTCCTGATCATAGGACAGAATAGTTGCAGAAGTGTTGGAGCAGAGGTCTTGGAGTCACTATTTTTTTTTAATGTAAAAATGGATAACCATATATAGCTGCTATGTATATTTCCTTTGTTTAGATAGAAATAATATCTTAAAGCATTTTTTAAAATCTTAAGAGCATCATCATGTATCATATATCATATTTGTTACCTGCAGTGCTGTTGTCTCAGTGCTTCAGGAAAAATATCATGGAAACAGTTTAAAAATATACTTTTTCCCTCTTCTCCTCCAAGAGCCAATTTGTGGAGAAAACAAAGAATTGCACCTTTCCTTTCTTCTGTGGAGTATGTTTTCTGACATGTTGGAATGATTCTTCAGTACCTCGAACATTCTTAGGTAATCAGAATGCTCATACTGATGTGTCTCAAGAATCTGTTCCTGGCTTTCCTCAATGTTATCAAACTATTTCAGTAAATCACACAGGAATGTGTGATTTCACACAGGATGTTCATGTGTGGCAGGGCATGTGGGAGAAGATGGGAAAGGAACAGTTTGCAACTTGGATAGTGTGGGATATGAACAAGACCTAAATGGTATGACATAAGACATGGAGGTTGTTGTGATTTTGTCTGAGATAGAGTTAATCTTCCTCATAGTAGCTGGTATAGGTTATATTTTGGATTTGTGTTAGAAATAGTGTTGATAACACAAGGATGTTTTAGCTGTTGCTGAGCAGTACTTTCGTATAGTCAAGGTTTTTTCTGTCTCTCTCCCCACATCACCAGCAAGAAGGAAGCAGGGAGACATTTGGAGTGATGGCATTTGTCTTCCTTGCTTGCACATGGTGGAACCTTTTTTTCTGGGGATGGCTGGTGAATGAA
Source organism: Sclerurus mexicanus (assembly GCA_013396755.1). Classification (NCBI taxonomy): domain Eukaryota; kingdom Metazoa; phylum Chordata; class Aves; order Passeriformes; family Furnariidae; genus Sclerurus; species Sclerurus mexicanus. The sequence continues at coordinate 24,765 of VWZF01004268.1, forward strand.
TTCCTTGCTTTGTTTTACTTGTGACTGTGGCTTTTGCTTTACCTATTTAAACCTTCCTTATCTCAACCCACGAGTCTTCTCAATTTCACTCTTCTGATTCTTTCCCCATCCCACTGGGGAAGGGTGAGCATTGTCTGTGTGGGGCTGAGCTGCTGGCTGGGGTTAAAGCACAACAGTAAGACATGCTAGAAGGGCAAAGGCCTTTACATCACTCTTCCCTGTATTGGAATAGCTACAGTGTGGAGAAGCATTTCTATAGTGAACTTACTATACTGACTTTGGCTGTGAATTACACTTCCTTTCATAAGGTAAAGTATGACAGTAAAAAAACCATTCATGGTTTCACTGGAAAGCTTTAATAATAATTTGCATGATAATTTATTTCTGAAAGCTAATGAGAATAATCAGTCCTTTGTAGTTCTGTATTATAACCATGCCTTTGATTATCTCCTTCATTATCTCATCATACTACATTATGTCTTGATCTAAATGTGCTAGCCATTTTTTAGATCTTGAATTTTCAAGATTTTTTTGTCAAAAATTCAATACAGTAGTAAAAACTCATAAATAAAACCTACTCTATGGAAATCCTTTTCAGTTCTGATATCTTTTATCAATAAGTCTTGATACTTTATTTGAAAATGTTTCACTTTGTTAAAAAAAAAAGAAAAAAAAGATAATCAGTTATTTATGTTACTATTTAAGAAAGTGTCTCTGGTCAGAAGCAATTTTTCAATTATCTACTTGACTGCAGGGATCCTTTTAATAAAAATTCTGAAAAATGAATGTAGTGATCCTTCCACAACCTCTCTTTTATGAAACTACACTCATTGAAATTCTTCAGTCAGCTTTGAATCTGTGCATTTTTGAGGAATACATTCGGTGCAGTTAGCTCGGTGTGCAGGTAGCTCGGTGTGCAGGTAGCTCGGTGTGCAGCCGCAGTGCCAGCTGCAGATTGAGCTCTGTCTGGGTGGCAAGAGCCCGAGAAAAGAGGCTGTGAACTGGCAACCCTTTTCCTAACAGAGGGCACAGGGACCTGTGGCCCAGCCAGGGGACCAGACACTCAGACAGCAGGAGCTGATGACCCCCAGACTTTCACTTGCTTAGACTGTGAGGGCATAAAAGGCCAGGGGTCCCTTTGTTCCAAATCCCTCCTTGGAGGCACCAGCTTGAGCTGTTACTTTTGTTATTTATTTATTGCACCAAGATTAAATAATTTTAAGGATCTGGATGTCTCAGACTCTGCTATGGGAAACCTGGGGTTGAGCTGGTAAGGAAACCTGGTCTGACTGTGAGTATGGGGTGTGTAGCTGTGAAGGGGCTCAGCTCAGGTGGTGAGTGTGACTGCCAGAGGGGCTCCTGGATGGCTGGGCAAGGAAGTTCCCTTAACACCATAATGTTAATAGGTATACAGCACTAATTGCAGTTTTAATTTCTAGCTGAATTTTGGTTTTAGCCCTCTCTGAGCTTCTCAAAAAGTTATCATGTTATGCAAATCTCAAAGTTTGTTTTAAATACTTGGAGAATTTCAGCTTTTCACACATGAGAAATTTCTTGAGTTTTCTTTTTGTATCTGTTCTCTCCAGTCTTTATCACAATCTTTTATTTTTGATGTTGCATCTCTGAACTGGAGTTACTCAGGACTTGCAGTATACCCTGAGTGATTTCTGTGTTACTGTATTTACCATTACCTTGTGAGCAAAACTTGATCAAGCCACCTCGCTGGTTAAAAGTTGGACAGAACCTAATTATTTCATAATAGAAACCTAGCACAAACATTGAGTTAAGATTTCATCTTTTGGGAAGGTTTTTTGCTTTCCTGCCTTTGTCTCATTCAGTCATTTTGTGAAAAGGGGCAAACAATAGAAAGTCAAAATGAGTGACTTAAATCTGTTTTGGACACAATGCATCTGCTCATGGTTAATTCACCTATTTACCCCCTAAGAAACTGTGGTCATCCCTTTCCAAGGAGATCCTCAGCTCATTTAAAGTTAATGGTCAGGGTTCATTAGAAACCAAACTGTCAGTTTACTGAGAAGCTGTACACTGAGTACCAAATGCCAGAGAAAAGTTTTCTTAATCACACTAAAACGTTGCAGCTTGTTTCTGAATTGCTGAAAAGACTATTAATTATGAGTGCATTTTCATGAACATATGATTTTTTATTAATGATGGATGACCCCCAAAAGGTTAAGCTATGAAAAACCACTTTAGTGTTTACACTAGATTGATTAGAATAGTAAAATAAATCTGCCTCTGTGATGCCTGGCTCTTTGTGTGGAGTAGACTGCCATGACCAGGCGGCACAAACAGGGCCTTGCAGCAGCCCTGTGATGGGGTCCAGATCCCAGCCTGCCCTGCTGGACTGGCAAGGATTTGGCCCCTGGAGGCTTTCTTGGCGGTAAACACTGGCAACTTCTAGCCTGTCGCCACTGCTCTGACAATGGTGAGGGAGGTGTCCCAGGGCATTCCGAATAGCTTTCTAAAATGTGTTCTGTACTACGAAACAGTTTCTAGGGGAAATGATGATACCCTGAGTCAGTTACATTTTAGGGCATCTCAGCTGAGCCCCTGGTATCTCCTGAAAGAAGTAATAATAGAAGGAAAAGCCATTCTTGCTTTAACAATATCTGTTCACTACAATCTCTTCAATAGATTTCAATAGGCTGCCATGGTTTCCTGACAATACTGTTTAATCCTGTGTATATATATTTTCTTTTTTTTTTTCTTTTTTTTTTCCCCTTCAGACAATTTATTAACAAATATTTTTACTTTAGAGCTGCAAAAACGGAGTTGCTGGTTATTACTGAATACATTGACAGAAAAGTGGCATTTTGTGGTATACTTACAGTAAAAGGAACTTATAAATATATTGCACCTGCTGCTGTCTCCAGTAGAGCCCAGTGTTGGCTGAAAAACTGAAGGAACAATTCTTTCTTTTCATATAAAAGAAAATATCAATTATTCAGTTTTATACAAAAGCAAATATTTAATTTTGAAACTAAAGTTATTTGATGTTGAAGCCGTTGTTTGACAGATGATTAGTTCTTTCTCTAACTAGTGTAATCATTACTAGTCCTGAAATCGACAGATCATTTCTTCCTACTTTATAACACACTACTATTACACTTGAAAGGACCAGTGGTTCTCATTTCTCTGGTTTGCAGCTTCTGCTGAGTGAACAGGCAAGAAGGCAGAGGAGGTAAAGTATTTTGATTGGGCATTTTTACTGTTACCATAGAGACTCATTGAAAAACTCAACTAAATGTACTCCTTAAAATGTCAAACACAGGAAGCAGGAGAGAAATTTCAGTGGAAAAATATCTGAAAAGCATAAAGCTGTTATATTAGCTAAACTCACTGTGCCACTCCTTCATTCATTGTAGGTTAAGTAAATCCTGCTTCTGAACCAAAGGGAATTATTTCCTTCAAATATGGGCTTTCAATTACCTTTGAGATATGAACTCTAATCTCTTTGGTAGAAGATGAAAATTAACTGTATCTACCCAAGCTAGTCTTACATGAAGCTTAATTAATTTGGATTTGATTTTTCCCTCCACTTCAGCTAGGCAATAAAAAGTAAACACATGAACAATAGTAATAATCTGCAGAAACTAGGCATAGCTGTGATGTTACTATCAAGGGTCAAGAATTCCTTTTAGCATCACATTTAACATTTAGCATCGCAATTTTGTATTAATGATTTTCCATGGGGGGTGGGCTTTCAGTGAGGGGTCAGTAAACAATGAAGCCAATATGGCTGTAGGAGTGGATTGACTTTGCTGCCCAGCTGGAATACACTGAGAGTAGGGCAGCACTCGGCACAGACAGCCTCTGCTCACAACATGGCACACACTTGCCATTACCACCTTCATCCTCTCTTCTCATTTAAGAAGATTAAGGATGACTATTTAGAGAAGGGTCCTTGCTATCAGTAGCAGTGCTGAACTACAGAAACCTCCCAAAACTCATACCAGATAGCACTGTAACTGTTTTAATAGGAGATAATGTGTGCATGATGAAAAATAAATGTGAGATGAAAATTGTGCATTGCATGGTTTGCAGGAAGATTAATATATAGTTGCCAATGGGAATCAATTTTAGAATTAATATCCTGTGAGTTCTGGGTAGCCCTTTCATGTGGATTAAAACACTTTGGCTGGATTGCATATATTAGAGTGAACTATTTATTTTTGGTCTAAGGCATTGGGCTATGGGCCAGGATTCCCAAGTTCTTTAGTCCTTTTCCAGGTTTTGACAAATACATTGGAGAATTTCCCTTGACCTTCCTTTCTCTTTGCTTGTTTATTTGTGAAACTACCACCATGGTTCTGAGTATGTAAAAATACTCCATAAACTTAGGCCTAATGTTTTAGTAATTAATCTTAAAAATACATGATTTCTTGGAATTCCTTATGTCTGAAGGAAGAGCATGCTGTAATGAATTCAGAAATGTTGAAAAAACATATGCTTTCATTTATCAGTTTCATCTATGTTATTTCTTCATTTGGAGGGTAAACTTTTTTCCATGTAAAACTTTATGTTTAAAAATCAAGATTCCTATGCAGCAACAAATATTTGGTAATACGTAATATTTGAATTCTATTAAAGATGCAATAGTAATTATCAGTAAAAAAATAAAGCTTTGTTAATTGTGTGTTGTTTTTTCCTCTTCTCTTTTTCAATGCCAAAATGAGAGATGAAACAAGTAGAGGCAAAATTTTCTTATATAAAAAGATTTTCCAATATATCTTGAAAAATATTGTGAATTTTATGTTTTTTGCAAGACCTCAGTTTTCAAATCTCTCTTGTTAAAAGGTATTACTTAGTGTAGTAATTTTTTATTATGAAATACTCTTCACGGTTATCTAACCAGATTGCCTCAATACATCCATGATGCTGCACGTCTTGATGCATGCTGAACATGAAAAATACAGAAGTGCCTATTTTGACACTGGATCATGTTAAAATAAATAAACCATAAGCAAGACAAGTTCTGAAAAATTAAATGTTTGTGATTTTTGAAGATGTATCACATTAGTGCCAGGGGTGACAACTCTTAATCCTTCTTACAACCAGGAAAATCTGGCACAGGAGTTAAAAAAAAAAAAAGGCTTTTATTGAATTAATAGGAAAATAATAGCAATAATCTAATAGTGGGAAGTGTCTTGGGAAATCTTATCTGTGGACTTTAATGCTCTGGTTTTATCTATTGAAAAATTGTTTTCATAGATATTCAAAGTAGCTTGTAAAATGAACCAATTTTAATTCTTACCTGTTCTCTGTTCTCTGAGCATTGTGCATCCCCTCTTCATAAGAAGGACTTTAGGAGGCGGACACTTGTGGTATGACACAGTGCTAAGTCCCTGTCTAAAAGAACAGATGACAATGCAAGATGCTCTACAGGTGTGAAGGGAAAACCTCTCATCACTTTTTACCCCTCAATTTCTGTCAAATTACTAGGAGTAATTTGTGAAAATATCAGTTTACTTCCCCAGACATTAACATATGTCTGCAAATACAATGACTTATTTTGCTGATAAACAGCTGTCTCAGAGTGACTGTATTTGAGAACAAGCTCTTCTTATGAGGTATTTCCCTTAAATAATCCTACCATTGGCTATCCAACTTAATAAACTTTGGTGATATCTGGAAGATGTTTTGAAATTTAACCAGGAACATAACTTTGGTGTTTACTTTTGCAAAATAATTTTAAAAATTGTCTTTACAGAAATTCAGAAAAAGGTGAAAACATTTTGCATATCACACTGTCATTAACAACTAAATTAGGATACATGCTAAAGGACTAGTGTTAGCCCTTTTAGACCTTTTGAGACATAGTAAATACCACATAGAACAAGCATTTCATATTTTTTATTTAGTATAATTATACTGTATTGCTTCTCTATCTTTGCGTTTATCTTCCTGCTGTAACTCTGGAAACCTTGTGTAAAAGAATATATACAAAAAAGGCCCACATCTTGGGCTGTTACTTTTCTCGCTATTGTAATGTGACTTTTGTTTTTCATGGCTACTGATCTGTTCTATGTTGCAGTAAAATGCTAATTTAAAAATCAATGAAAACACTTTTCCCATAAAACACTACGCCCTCCAGAGGTTCACTTGGCTCTGTAGAGGTCAAAATCTGTGACCTCACAGTATTTGTAAAATACCAGTGGTAACTTCTCAGATTGTCACACCAAAATTGTTTTCAGGTCTCCAAGGAGGGTTCAGACTCCAGTGTCAGTAGCAACAAAGGTAAGGGCAACAATTATATGTCAACTCTGCTCTATCTTCAAAGAGGGCATTTTACCAGTTTGACACACTAACTGAAAAAGCCTCACATGTACAAACCTTTGTTTTATTTCTAATTTATTTTTGGAGATGTGGTAGAACCTGAGGTGAATCTATAAAAATAAATAGGATCAGAACAACCATGTAAGACCACCATATATGTGGTCACAGAGGAACTGAAAGGCAGTTGACTTTCTTTCAGTTCTTGGGGTGAAAGATATATATAATTTTTTCCCCCTGTTTAGTAGTTTCCCATAGTAATAAGGCTTTTTTACAGTGAACAAGTCAGCAAATAAGAAAAAGTAAATTGCCTAAACAAAAATAATTGTGAAGCAGTCTGAGGTGTCAGAACGCATGTTTTTATTATTATTATTATTTAAATTACAACCTTTACAAATAGTAGTACTTTTCTCATTCACAAAGTTATAAAGGACCGTATAAAAATGAAGAAAGATTTCTCAGGAAAACAATATTTGATTGACTGCTATTTTTCTGTGCTTTAAAAAAAGCTGTCTCATCTTTATGTAGTGCTGTTGGTAGAAAGATCACTTGTCATCTCTGCAGGTATGGAATAATTAGAAAAGAGGACATAAATGAGATTAACATCTTAATAATTCTAGGGAGTATTCTAATATATTGCAGGAAGAAGAAAACTCCTCAAGGGAGCAGAAAGGTTACAGATAAAGGAAACACGATTAAATTACATTATGGACTTGCTAGGGAAAAATTAAATGAAATGCACTGTCTGTGAGGCTTCCTGGATAGTCTTTGTGGAGAAAAAGATTTAGAATAATGGTACACATACAGAGATATTAATCCAGGACTTTTTTTTTTTTTTAGGAAAAAAAAAAAGTAAAATATGAGAGTCAGAGAGAGAGCTTTCAAGAAGAAATAAAGTCCTGAAATACTGGAATATTAAAGTCCCACTATGAAAGAAATGGTGAAATTTTCATTGACATAAATAGCATTTAAATGTTCAGCTGGTAATTTCTGACAAAATTCAGCTTTGATCAACTCCAAATAGGAAGGACCCATTATTCTGATATTGGTTTAAGACAAAAAAAAAAAAAAAAAGGCTATACAACTGCTGAAACTGAATCTACGAATTGTTGTTAGAGCAATGTACTGATGTTCTACATTACCTCAGGGAGGCAATTGCTCTTTCAAAAAGGATAAGTATGCATATGTAGAAATGACTCATGATACACATTTACACTTTGAACTAATTATTATTTAATGAGTGTCTGATAAAAAAATAAAACCTCAGAAGAGGTAATTTCCTTTTGTTTTATTGCATAAATAAGAGTCATGTAAAGCCAGCTGTGTAAATGTGTATTCTTATTTCAGGCTTGTTTTTCTAGGCAGAACTAGTAGCAGAAGCTCTATTTTTAGAGCTTCCTGATACTCCCTGCTGTGTGAAGCTGTGTCTATTACATCAGCTTTGCCAAACTTTCCTATTTACCTGAAAATTATTATGGTAAACACCTTCATAAATGTTTCCAAAAGTTTTCAGCCATAGAAGTGTAGTTCTGACCTTGGTGCCAGAGGATACAGTAAATTTTGCTGCCTTAAATCCTGCTTGAGACTCAGAGAAATGCTATAATACATTGACATGCCCTATACATTGATATAAGAACTTCATATTTTGCAGGTATAATTTCTTGTGTCAAAAATTACTCTTATGCCATCTCTAATGGTAATTAAAATTTTACATAGTTGCACACTTTAAACAGTTTATATGTACTCAACAGAAACTCCCTGCTGAAGAATAACAGCTGTTATGTTCACATCATCACTGTGGGTGCTGATCCCCTTAGTAGACTGCACAGTGCTGTGCTCAAGCTTTCTCTTACTTACAGTGGAAGAAAATTGGATATTTTAGATTGTCCCAGTTAAGGGTCATTTGAAGACCAGAATGTAACATTTGAAAAGCATACTAATACAATACAGAGTACCACATATATGAACATTAATTGTTTTTTACACCATTTGAATTTCTTCTGACCCTGAGCAGTATCTATATGTAATCACAGCACATCTCTAGACTTATCAGCAAAGCTGAAAACAGAATGCCATAGCTTAAGCAAGGTGTTCACATAGCTATGGATTCTGGTACCTGAATGGAGTTTTTCAAAATCTGGTTTTCTCTGACCATATATTAAAACAAAAATCCAGTGATCCATTCTCTGACACTGTCAAATTTAAAAAAAGAAACACTCTACTGCTATCTAATTGAAGAAACAGGAATGGTCGACTGACCTTTCATTCCAGTCATGCCTCTGAGCCTCCACTCAATGAACAACTAGAAAGTTTATTTGCCCCAGCAGAGAGATGCCCTAGGACATTGTCATGATGCTGCTCAAGTAATGATGTGTAATAACACCAGAGAAAGTCCAAAAACATGCAGAAAAGGATGTGACTTACTGCCATTTGTTCAATTCCTAGAAGTCTATTGTAAACATGGTATGATCCACAAGAAGGGCAACACCCAATATTTGATTTCTTTTCTTTTCCTACTTATTACTAAACTTTCCAACTGTTGATAACATCCTCAATGTATAAGATAGGATCATGATAAACTGATGGCTTCTCCCAAAAGATGCCTGTAGTTTGCTTTATGAAATAAATTGGTACTGACTGCACAAATTTCAAACATGTATAGAGTGAAGAATAGCCTTTAATACAACTGGATTTTTTGAGGTCTTTAATTTAGTCTCATATGAAAGGGCATAGAAAAGAGACACCCATATTCAACAAGGTATTAATTAAAAGTATTGAGTTTCTTATTTAAATTCAATCTTTTTGCTCTCACTACAAAATAAGAATAATTTGGCTAAAATAGGTATTAACATAAAACTTGCAAGGCAATATTAGTGTGTTAGAAATGTGACCACTTGTAAATTCCCAGTTAAGAGCTCAACTTTCTTTGTTGATACAATCAGAAGGCTAAATGTCCAAGCCCGTATATAAATGTTAGAAAAACTTAAAAGTATAACCCAAGTGCAAATCAAACCAATTGGGATGGATGAGAATATTCTGAGCGGAGTAATAAAATAATTCTACCATGACTTTAAAGCCCCTAAAAGCAATAGGGAATCTTGAAGTTGATCTCAGAGCAAAACTCTATGAGTTGCTATCTCTGCAAAAGAAAAAACACCTATCAAAAATTGTTTTAAAGGTTAGAGCTTTATTCAACTATAAATCACAAAGAGGTAAGGTATTGAAGTGCCACACACACCAGAAAGAGTCCCTCCATCAGTTTCATTCAGTATAAATTCTTACCTAAAAAGCAAGTGTTTTGTTGAACAATATAAAAAGAGGATGAGTCAAAATGGTACCATTGCACTGCTTTTTGACCTTGGTGGTTATTGTCAGGATCAAAAGTCTAGTAAAGGTCATAATAAGGTGAGCAATATATTTTTGCTGAAAATTTCAATCACCTAAAACTCTGAGTAATACTGTTGTTCTTAGTGACCTAAACTAAGGACTGATTATGTTGAGATACTAAAAGGTAGACATGAATGTGCTTCTTAACACTTAGTGGTAACAAGAAATCAATATCCAATATTTGTAAATATATACATTAAGCTGTTACTACCCTGCATGTCAGCTGTGTGTAACACTTGGTTATAAGGGGACAAAACACTTATTTGGAACCTCTGGTGGATTAGGTTGCCTTATCCAGGTGGTGTGCATGAGGAGAATATGGCAGCTGACAAAATGATATTCCTACAAGAATGTAAAGAGAAGAGTGCTAGACACAATGAAGCTGAGATTTCACCTCCATGGAGGCTTGGAAAATATAAAAAAACCCTGGGTTACCTCTGATTTTGAGACAAATGAAAGAGAGATTCCCCAAAGAGGCAAGCAAGTTTTTACACCAAAAATATATACAGCTGAGCCTCCCAGCTCCCAGTCATCAGTGGAATGGCAAGAGTCCTTGAGGAACCTTGGCTCCACACTCTATCAGTGCTCCTCACAAAATACGTAGGCATGGGGGATAAGAAAGGTGTTACATGGAGTGATAAAAGAATGTAGGCATCTAGGGCCAAAATGAGACCTGAGAGGTTTTTGTTCCCATGTGGAGAGAACAACACAGAGCACCTCTGAAGTACAGTGCTTCCTTTAATTGATTCCTTGTTCCTTTGTCTGGCAGTTATATCCCAGACATTTAGTAGCACGTGCCCAGGGTTGTGACTCTTGACACAATGTGGTCCTGATACTTTGAAACAGACACAGATTAAAAATACACTCCTTGTTTAAGTGAAACTCACAGCAGGTATGTGGAAGCATCCAGGCTCTGAAATCACAGCCAAGCCAGATTTTCTATCTAAATCCATATTTGGAAGGCTTTGTATAAAATGGAGAGGAAGAATATTTACTTTTTAAATGGAAGATGTAAAAAATATGAGCCACATCAAAACTGTGAAACATGGATATGCTTCATGATGCCTAGATGTATGCTGACTGCATATCAGTATCTTGTCATACAGCATTCTTGCCTCTCCTCCACTACTTCCTCTTTTCACTGGATGAAAATATAGGTATGTGACTAGGAAAGAGTCTACTGAATACTCTGGCTGTTCATGAGAACAGGTTTATGGGAACACAACATGAAGCTTACACAACTGAGATGCTGCAACTACTCATGCTCAACTGGTTAATATTTCAGAGGTAGTGTCATTGAGAACAATACATAATAGCCTGATACAGTATAGGTGAAAATAAGTGGTCCAAAGGAGATTACTGTTTCTACCTGATTAACATAAATTCCTACAGCCTAAGCAGGATCAAAGTTTAATCTTTTCAAAGCCTGTCTTGTATCACACATCTGCTGCACTTGACATTTTAACAACATCTGTTTTCACTTATCTGATGTCTCTATTTCATTCTGCTAATGCTGAGAATATGTTCTTATGTGCACATGGAATTTTATCTTTCTGACTTCCAAAGTCAGTGTGGACATCTGGTGTTCATGATTATTTACTCTGCCTACTGATTTTTAGGAAGGAAGGTGTTACTGTTCAGAAAAGGAAGTTAAGGTATATTAAAGTTTTAACCCTGTTTTTTCAGGAGGCAGGTGGTTGTCCAGAGTCATATTTTTGTAGAGTCACCCCTGAATCTTGCTTCTAAAGAAGGACTACCTGTAGTGAGTGGGATAGGACAGTATGTGTCCTTAGTATTCCAGCAATAAAAAAAAAAAAAAAAAGCACTCAGAAAGAGAGACAGGGTTTGATGCTAACATGTTTCATTAGTTTTTTCAGTGAGGACAGACTCATCTTTGATTCTCTGAGCTATAGGCAGCCAATAAAATCTTAAGGATAGTTTCTCTGGCCTAGATTTAAAAAAAGTTAAAGCATTTATTTTAAGTTTTGATTTTGAAAATTAACAGTCTCTGATAGTAATTAGGACAATTTGTGTCAGTGTTGTTGATGTAAAGCTGATATAGCCAGAACAGGGTCAGATGGGAAGCTTTTCTTGGCACTAGGAAAATAAGGAAATATTTATTATGTGAGTAAAAAGGGCTTGTGTTTGTCCCATATTTATTGCAAGTCATTTTACTACTAAGGGTACAATTATTCAAAGGATTGTGTCTGGATAAAGCTGTCCTCATACAAGAGGAAACAGGGAATCTTGGCAGCCCTGAGAACGAATCTATCCTCTTTCCAAACAGCATTAACTGGTAAAACCATTTTCCCTCAAACTGCAAAATACTACCTTGTAAGAAGTGACAATGAAGGTATACAACACACACACATACAGAAACATACACACACACAAAACACTTATGCAATAGAGAATGGTGCTAATCTTATTCAAACTGCATAGTAAATGAACTGAGTCAGCAAGCACCATTTAATCACATTATTTTAATGAAGCAGAAGAATATTAGATCTGGCAATGGGGAAAAGAAATTCTCTTGTTACTTGGATAACCAGCTGATTGAGCATATTCTGGTGATTGAAAAAACCCAAAGGCTCATCTCTTGACCTAAGAGCAAGTTTAAAAATATAGTTTGAGTTTATATAGCCAAATTCTCTCTCCCCCACAAAGAGAACTGCCTCATCTTTATTACCTATTGAGAACACTTCCTGGTCTCTGCAGTCTTCTGATCATTAGTGTAGTTGTAGTTATTGTCTTATATTGTATTTTTTGTCTACAAGAGTGTGAACCAAAAGTTATGTCAGGCAATGGGATAACTATGAAGTGTATTATTCTTTTTATGTTTGTTATTGTGGAACAATGTGACATGCAGTATGTGAACCCATGTGCTGATCATGCTTAGTTTGCTAATATAGATATAGCCACAAAGATTATGATTTGGGGGTTTGTATGTGCTTAGTAAGCAAACAATACCTAAACCATCTCACAGCCATCTTTTGCTACATTTGAGCAATGTTAACCCTACTTTGACTGGGCACGTTGGACTAGCTGACCCATAGAAGTGTTTTTCATCCTACACAGTTCTGTGATTCCTCTAAAAGTTGTCGCAATTTTTCTCTCAATCTCAGTGTTGACAGGTTAAATTATATCCACTTAGAGATATTAGCATTGAACAATGCAGAACTCCACTGATCTAGAATATTATTCATGGTATGAAAATATGCCATGAAATAGAACTAGAATACTCAAAATTTACTGCTGTACAAGATAAAGCTATATGAATTCCTGAGATGTCAAACCTGCAGCACCTATAGTAATGTCCTGGTGGTTTCTAGAACTTTTCTTTCCAAGAGCAAATTTTACAACAGTGTAAAGAACACACAATACCATTACACCTTAATGGTGCTTCCTGTCTTGATTCAATATAAGCTGTTTTATTACAGTCTTCCAACTGTGTATCAAAGAATTAAAGGTAAGGTTAAGCAATAGTTCAAGTTACTACAGGGTGGTAAATACAAATAGTTCAGACAATTTGGTTTTGAATATTTAGAAAAATATTTTTTGCCATCATACAACCTGATGATTGTAGCAAGAGCAAGAGATTTATTGTTTCTTCATTTTACATTATATAGGCATCAATCTTAACTTAGAAAAGCAAATGATCCCCTGCCTTTGCAACAATCATAATTCAGATACTGACCCTTATTTCCACAGTTTGGGTCTTCTTAGATTTTTTTTTTCTTATGCATGTAGGTCTGGACATAAACTTTTAACTTTATTACATCTAGTGCTTGAAGGAGATAGTAAAAAGTTTTAACATAGTTTCCAGAGGTTAATTTTTGTTTTGTTCAATAATTTTGACTCTGACAAAGTTTGTTTCCTTAAAAACTATCGTTTTTTCTTCCGTTATCCTTATGTCATCTCAGTTTTCATCACTCATGACCTGATGAACAATACTCAGAAAGAAAGAGACCATGCTACAGGGTACTCTGCTTTTACTGTCTCAGCAAATGTTTTGACAGAGATATTCATAATGTGAGATAGCTGAAGAACCACTGATACAAATGATTCATGACATTTTCTTGGTGTTTTTGTATTTCTGTGTAAGTTTTCTGTTCTGTAAAGCTCTGACTTCCAAGACTAACACGTTTGAGTCCTAGCAAAGTGAGTCCATGGAGCTCTTAGTTTCCATGGATTTCATTATGCACTTGTCATGAGGTTTATCTTTATCTTCTGTACCACATTTTCAAGGCACAAGTTTTCTTGAATAGGCTTAATTTTATACAGTAAAGGTATTTAAAAGCTACCTGTCTAATTCTAGGAAAATTTACTTAGATTTCCTTTACTGTAAACAATGACTATTTGATATCTTTAGAGGGGTACATTTCACCCTAAAATAAATAACTCTATCATCATCTCATGAAAAGGAGAAATTTTGACAGAAGATAAGTCTGAGATACAAAATTCTTTAATAACTCAAGGGCTTAGGGCTTGCATATGCAGAATGGTTAAAAGAACATGTTCAAACATTTTTAACTACCTTGCTGTCTATTTTTAATCCTTTTCTTTTCATGCTTTGTTTATAATTAGACTAAGTAAGAGTGCAGGAACTGCTCTATAGACTCAAACTGAAGTTAAACATCTTTTGGCATCCTGTACCTGGTAGTAACACCAATGTTTAGGAAATGTAGAAAGTACAGGATAGTATGCCTTTTAGTCAAGTCTTGGTTTCTGGTAATTAGCCATTTAAAATTTTCCTGTAAAAATTCAATGTTTCATATTTTCTTTTCTACACACACTTTTCTTTCAGGAAAAATCTGAACATATTGAGAAAAAGGAAGGGGAAGGAAGGTGAAAAGATGTGGGAAGTTTTCTAAGATCTTACTGTACAGATGACATCTGAAAGATATGTTTTGAACTAAAGTTAGTGTGATATTCAAGATTAGATGGGGAGTTGCCTTTTTTCTTGTGGCATCTCTGAGCCTCCAAATAAAGGTAAATTATAATGTCTGAAAATATTACACCCACAACCTGACTTGAATTTTACCCAGCATACATAAGAGCAATTGAAATCTCTAATTATCTTTGTGTTTCAATCTTTGCCGCTCCCTGATTTCTCTCTGCATATCATAGTTGCTTTATGCCTATAATAGCAAGTTCGAAAGCAGTCCAAACCCCAGCTTATAGTTATCTGAAGGTTTCTATTTCTTGAATAATATGTAATAATTTCTGATTTAGCCTAGTTCTTTTTGTGTATGAGATAATTTCAGAAATACCAAGATCCCACAGAATTCTTATCTTTATCTCTGCACACATACCAAAGAAAGAATTCATGTGACATTCAAACTAATATGAACAACCCAGTATTGTCTTCCTCAAGTTGTTGTAATTAGCATGAAAGCAATAGACAGTATATGGAAAAGTAGAACTGCTTAAGATATGCAATGCATTTGCTATTATTATTACAGTCCATGTCAAAACATTAATTAATCAAATGAAAACCTCATCTTTTTCATTATGGACAGTAGGTCAGTCTATAAGAATCCTGTAGGAAAACAAACATATTCTCTTTTTCAGTGGAAAGCCCTTGAAATTTCAAACCATTTACTTTAGCTCACTAATTCTCTTTTATTATTCCTCTGACATCAGGAAGATGTGACTTCTTTTGATTTATTTTGAAATATGTAATAGAACACACACTTTTATTATCACTATAAAACCTCAGAAATATCCATCTAGAATGTATGGTGAAGATATATAGTAAGTTTCTACTTTCTTGAACTTTAATGTTCAATATCATATTTGCTTCAGGTAACAATGTTGGGTTTCCCCCTTTGGATGCCTATTGTTTCTTTGCTGTCTTACTTTTGTTATAAACTGCTGGTAGAAATTTTGCTGAAGTTAGAGTTCTAAAGGAACGGACATTAGCCCAAAAGAAAGAAAGGAGGTTTGACAGAGATGAATTTTTCTATTCTCGTAAAATCCTTTGGTGTACGTACCCTATAGATTTTGTGTAACCAAGCATGTAACCCCCAAGTAATTTATCCTAAGTCTTATGTAATCAGCATTGTCCTAAAAAAGACACATGAGCAGAAGAGCAACTACCTGAGGAAGAGGATGAGCCTTCAGCCCAACGACCACCAGGAGGCAGAGAAACGACCCCCTGGCAACAGGTGGACGCAGGCGCAGAGACACCACTGCCTGTTGCGAAACCCGGAGGAGGACCTGTATAAAGGCCTTGACGAGACGCAGTCAGGTGCGGACCTCAGGTGGGGCAGGAGACCCCCGGGCCGCCCAGCACTCTTTTGCTCATTAATAAATGATTTAAACTGCATATTGGCTCTGGCAGTTTATTACACTTTGCTAAGTTTTGTTTTTTGCCTTGCCGTGTCTTCATTTTTGATTTCATGAAAAAATGCTCACTTTCTTCTCCATCAGAACCATCCAAGAAAATTCAGATCACAGAGCATGTCATGAATCATTAGAAAGATAGATTTCTTAAAAGCTAAAAAACACCCCAAACCCCTAAAAAATATATAAATCTAATACCTAAAATATTAGGTTTTGGATTTGTTTTTTAAATAAAGATTTAAAATAGTTCTTGCAAACAATCATTTTGCTGAAAGTGTGCAGCTAATCCCTTCCTAGGACATTTAAAATAAATTATTCACTGATAAGAACAGAAGTGGAATTAAAAAAATTATAGTGGTTCTGCATGACCTTATGTTAGGTGCTAACCTGTGAACAAAGATAGCAAAAAGATCATAAAGATGTTACAAAGCAAAACAGTGCTGTCAAGTGAGTAAAACAGCACATGATTAAACATACAGGTTGTGTGTCTTCTAGAGTCGTCAGATTGGAAAACATCAAGTGCCAAGATCATCGAGTCTGATCTTCAAATGAGCATCACTTTGGCAACTAAACCATGGCACTAAGTTACATGACCAATTGTTTCTTGAACACCTTCAGGGATGGTGACTCCTTCACCTCTCTGGGAAGCCCATTCCAATGCTTAACCACCTTGTAGAAATTCTTCCTGATGTACAACCTCAAATTCTCTTGGCATAGCTTATGGCCATTTCCCCGTGTCCTCACACCAGTTGCCAGAGCTGGTACAACCTAACATATATAAATTACTTAAAACTGTAATTTATATCTGTCCAGCAGGTATAAGTAGTCAATGCTCTATTGACATGAGCAGAGAAATGAGTCTTACAAAAAACCTAGATGTTGATGATGTGAATCTTTATAAATGTGGTTATGACTCACTCCATACATAAGAAGCAGTGTGAGGAAAAAAGGTTTTCCAATAGCATTAAGTAATTTTTTCATGGAATAGTAAGTTTGGCACAAAAAATAAATGGACTGTCATTATTAATAAGGAATTCAACCCATTTTCACCTACTAATTTCTGTAATCAGTTACTAATTGAGCTGAGGAAAAAGCAATACATGGTGCTTGATTTTCAAAAGGATGTCAATGTTATATGACACAGTCACCACAACATCCTCTCTCCAAATTGGAGAGTGATGGATTCAATGAGTGGATTATTAAATGGATTAGGAATTGGTTGAACAGTTGACTCCAGAGAATATTGGTGTCCTAGTTCAGCAGGTGGGACCAGTTATCACTGTGTGGGGGTGATCAAAGCTATGTATTCTACCCCCCTCTATTCATTTCCCAAGAACAATGGACCATTCGCAGCAGCTGCCCAGGGAGTTGTTAGCACCTTCACACCCAGCCTGAGGGGGCGTGGCTGCTAATGGGCCATCAACGGTTCAACAATACCCCATGACTCACAGAGTTAATCACCCATTGTGTGAGTTCCTGCCCTGAGGGAGGGACTGGGTCCTCCCTGAAGGTACATAAGCGGGTGTAAGAAGACCTTGGGAGGAACTTGTTGGATCTAGAGGAGCAGCAGGACCTTGACAGGGGGATGCCATTGCTCCTGACCAGATGGCAGCCAACATCTGCACCAACAGGTTTTTCACTTCCTTTTGCTTTAGACTCAGAGGAACTACGTGGGTCTTGGCATAAGGGCTAACAAACCCCTTTGGGCTTGTGCCCCGGGACACTGGGTTATACTGCTGGGTTTTGGTGAGTTGAAAGCAGTTTTCTCTTTGTGTCAGTGTATTTATTCTAATAACTTTCATTAAATTGTAACTCTGACTTATAATCTCTCTTGTGGTGGGACCATTTCTCCTGCTGGTCTACCTTTAAACCAGCACAATTGGTCCATGGCTCAGAGTCCCAATGGGAGTCAGTGACAAGTGGTGTCCCTCAAGGGTCTGTATTTGGGCCAATGTTAATTAATATTTTCATTAATGACATACATGAAGGGATCGAGTGCACCCTCAGCAAATTTGCAAATGACACCAAGTTGAGTTGTGCTGCTGACACACCTGAAGTATGGGATGCCGTCCAGAGGGACATGGGCATGCTCAAAAAGTGGGCACAAGGGAATCTCATGATGTTTAACAAGGTCAAATGCAAGGGTGCTGCACCTGGGTTCAGGCAACCCCTGGTATCATTACAGGTTGAGGGCTAAACAGATCAAGAGCAGCCCTGCTGAGAAGGACTTGGGGGTGCTGATGGATGACATGGCAATGTGCACTTGTGCCCAGAAAGCCAATTGTATCCCAGACTGCATCAATAGCAGGTTGTGGGAGGTGATTCTGCCCTTCTGTTCTGGTGAGATCTAACCTGGAATGCTACATCCAGCTCTGGAGTCCCCAGAACAGTAAAGACTGTTGGAGTGAGTTAAGGGATGGGCCACCAAGCCCCATCAGAGGGGTGGAACACCTCTCCTGTGAGGAAAGGCTGAGAAAATTAGAATTGTTCCCAGAAAAGAGAAGGATTTGTGGTGACCTAATTGTAGCCTTCCAGTACCTGAAGGGGAACTTACAGGTACAAGAACTTGTATAGGTACAAGACTATTTCCAAGAGCATGTAAAGGAGGAGTGGGTGCAAAGGCGGAATGGGTTAACAGATTGAAAGATAGCAGGTTTAGATTAGATTTTAGGAAAAAAATCTTTAGTATGTGGGTGGTGACGCACTAGAATAGGGAAACTGTGTATGCTTAGTCCCTGGAAGTGTTCAAGGCCAGGTTGGATGGGGCCTTGAAGAACCTGGTCTAGTGGAAGGGATGCCCCACCATGGCAGGGGATAGGAACTAGATGATATTCGGGATCCCCTTCCAACCCAAACCATTCTATGATATGAAAAGTGCAAGACTGCTGCAGAACAGCAAAGATGAAAACATGTCAGTTACTAAGATTTTTGGGAGTCTTGAAGAATGAACTACTGCTCCTGGGAAGCATTTGATGTTGCTTAGCATTTAAACAGTAATATCTATTTCTTCTTACACAGACATTTTTATGAAGTAGGGAATGTATTCTTAGTTTATTTATTAGGAGTAACAGGTTGATTTTCATATGGCATTAATTTTGATTTCTCTATTAAACATGTTTATTATTTTATTATAGAAATGACAATTCTGAAACTATTGCTTTGTGGTTTAAATCTGAATGTTGTTATTATTTTCTCTAGTTCATCTTTTGTTTCCCAAGTGCTCATTTGATTGGGAAAGTTTGGGAAGCAAATTTTGGAAAATATTTTTAATTTAAAATTTCTGTCAAATTAGTGATAGAAAGAATATAACAAAGTGAGTTTAATTTGTTGGGAATTTGTTGGTTTGTTCATAAGAAAGACTTAAGTGCAAGTTATGAAGATAGTATCATAGTTGTGAAAGCAGAGAAAACACTTCAGAGGATAGGTGAGTCACCTTGTGACTCATGGGTTTTCTGACCTTTTAAGACATGTCTGCTAGAATGGTACTTTACAGTTATGATGAACATCTTGTAAGCAAAAAAGAGACCCTGCAAATTTTGATTACATTCAGTAACAGAAAAGAAAATGCCTTGAGATCCCAAATCTCTTTAAGAAAATTTGCATAAAACCCCTAACACAAACAACTGAAATCAAAATACAAACCAACAAACTAAAAAAAAACAACCAAACAAAAAACCCCAAACAACCTCATCATTAGCAATTTAAAATGTCTACAATCCAGGGTTTGGACCATATATTTCCTATTCTAAAAATCTGCATGATTGTCATTTCATGTCATGTTATGTTATGTCATGTCAAGCTAGGAGCTTGACACTATGGTGCACCACTGGTGGATATGGAAAAATCCAGAAACTGCATTATCTCTTCAAACTTCTCCTATCTGTTCTTAAGAACTCTTAGTTTGACATATTTAGTGTGTTGAAATGAAGGTGATTTAAACATTTTGTCCCACAGATGAGACAGAATAAGAAACATACATATGCAATCAGTTGGCTAGTGAATTTGAACTACCATTAAACTGCCCAAACATTAATTCATATCCCTATGTACAAGGGCTAGTAACTGGAAATTTTGAAACCTTACAGATGTCTTTAACATATATAATCCTCAAAATTTTAAGTGTCTACCTAAAATGTAAAAGACAAGAATCAAACAAAGGTATGACTATACAATAAAGTCAAATATATATTTACTGAAAATAAAAGAAAGTGTATATTCATTGAGGTTCAGTGAGGACACAGCACTGCTTTTTTGCTTTTCTTTTCAGAAATTGAGTGACAATTTCCCTGAGGAAAACAAGGTAGTTCAAAATAGCATTTAACAAGCAAGTAAATAAACAGAACTACTGCCTTGCTTCATGTGGAAATTAGTTTATTAGATATGCAGGCAACATGATTTCCATGGTTACAAATGACCTGCTAATCTCTTAAATTATCCAGTCATCACGAACAACATGCCTACTAAATAATTACACTGAAATGCAGAACTGACGCTGTCAGTATTTCCAAAGTGAAGTTCTCACAAAGAAGAGTTTTTCACCTGGTAAAATGTTGCCTCAGTATTTCAGTGCAGGTTCATCAATGGCTTTCTTTGAAACAGTTTACTCTAAACATTTTATTTTAAATAACAGTATTTTATACACTGTGTTAGTACTGGAGGTAAGAAGAACATTAACCTATTGGGCAGGATGTTTTATTTGAGCACAAAGTGAAAACTTATTTAATATGCATTTGAATGTTTCTTGGTGCAAGGATACAATGTGTTAGCCTGATGCGCTTCTCTTCTGATGTTTTCTACAGTTGATAGTCACAATTTTCCATAAAGTAAATTACTTATTTTCTTACAATGAATTCAGTTTGTCTAAATGAAGGAAAGCAAACAAACAAACAAAAAATCAATGTTTTTTTGAATGATCACTATTCATTATGTAATAACTATAAATATGTCTTCATAAATTTCTAAATATAATGTTAATCTAAAACTGTTCTGAAACTGTTCTGAAGCAACAACAGGAAAAATTCTTTTTGGTCTTGTAGTGGGTTGACCCTGACTGGATGCCAGGTACCCACTAAAGCCTCTCTCTCACTCCACTCTGCAACTGGACAGAGGAGAGAAAATATAATGAAGGGTTCATAAGTTCAGATAGACCAGGAGAGATCACTTACCAATCACTGCCATGGGAAAAACAGACTCAAAGTGGGGAAATTAATTAAATTTATTACTACCAGAATCAGAGTAGGAGGAGACGTAAAATAAATCTTAAAAACACCTTCTCCCCACCCCTCCCTCCTTCCCAAGTTCTACCTCCTCATGTCCAGTGGCACAGGGAGATGGTGAATGAGGATTACAGTCAGTTCATCACAGGTTGTTTCTGCCACTGCTCAGGGAGAGGAGTCCTTCCCCTGCTTCCTGTGGGGTCCCTCCCACAGGAGAGAGTCCTTCATGAACTTCTCCAGCATCAGTCCATCCCATGGGCAACAGTTCCCCACAAACTGCTCTAACATCAGTCCCTTTCCATAGAGTGTAGTCCTTCAGGCTCAGCCTGCTCCAGCATGGGTCCCCNTTTTTTTGAATGATCACTATTCATTATGTAATAACTATAAATATGTCTTCATAAATTTCTAAATATAATGTTAATCTAAAACTGTTCTGAAACTGTTCTGAAGCAACAACAGGAAAAATTCTTTTTGGTCTTGTAGTGGGTTGACCCTGACTGGATGCCAGGTACCCACTAAAGCCTCTCTCTCACTCCACTCTGCAACTGGACAGAGGAGAGAAAATATAATGAAGGGTTCATAAGTTCAGATAGACCAGGAGAGATCACTTACCAATCACTGCCATGGGAAAAACAGACTCAAAGTGGGGAAATTAATTAAATTTATTACTACCAGAATCAGAGTAGGAGGAGACGTAAAATAAATCTTAAAAACACCTTCTCCCCACCCCTCCCTCCTTCCCAAGTTCTACCTCCTCATGTCCAGTGGCACAGGGAGATGGTGAATGAGGATTACAGTCAGTTCATCACAGGTTGTTTCTGCCACTGCTCAGGGAGAGGAGTCCTTCCCCTGCTTCCTGTGGGGTCCCTCCCACAGGAGAGAGTCCTTCATGAACTTCTCCAGCATCAGTCCATCCCATGGGCAACAGTTCCCCACAAACTGCTCTAACATCAGTCCCTTTCCATAGAGTGTAGTCCTTCAGGCTCAGCCTGCTCCAGCATGGGTCCCCCACAAGGCCACAAGTCCCACCAGGAAAACTTGCTCCAGCATGGGCTCCTCTCTCCATGGGTCAGCAGGTTCCTGCCAGGACTTTGCTCTGGCATGGGCTTCCCACAGGGTCACAGCCTCCTTTGGGCATCCACCTGCTCTACAGTGGGTCTCCTTCATGGGTTGCAGGTGGATCTCTCCACCCCTGTGGTCCTCCATGGGGTGCAGGGGCACAGCTGGTGCACCACGGGCTGCAGGTGCCTGGAGCACCTTCTCCCTGTCCTTCTCCACTGACCTTGGTGTCCTCAGAGTTGTTCACAAGTTCTCACTCTGCTCTTCTCTGGCTGCAGCTTCTGTCTGCCCAACAACTTTTTTCCCTTTTTGAATATATTATCACAGAGACATTGCCATCATTCCTGATGGGCTCATCTTGTCCAGTGGTGGGTCCATCCTGGAGATGGCTGGCATTGGCTGTACCAGACATGGGGGAAGCTTCTGGCATCTTCTCACAGAAAGCCACTCCTGAACCCTTCTGCTACCAAAACCTGGACACACAAACCCAATACAGGTCTCTTTGTGGTGGTTTAGTTTTCTTGGCTTTGGTCTAGGCCTTCCCTGTAACAGGGTTATAACTAAGGAAGTATTTCACAACATTCCTTCATGTAATCAGATGTATACAAAGACAAGGAGGGAGGTTCCTCTCTCTCTTCCTTTTGGGTGCTTGGGGGACACAGGTCTCAGTGTNTTTGCTCTGGCATGGGCTTCCCACAGGGTCACAGCCTCCTTTGGGCATCCACCTGCTCTACAGTGGGTCTCCTTCATGGGTTGCAGGTGGATCTCTCCACCCCTGTGGTCCTCCATGGGGTGCAGGGGCACAGCTGGTGCACCACGGGCTGCAGGTGCCTGGAGCACCTTCTCCCTGTCCTTCTCCACTGACCTTGGTGTCCTCAGAGTTGTTCACAAGTTCTCACTCTGCTCTTCTCTGGCTGCAGCTTCTGTCTGCCCAACAACTTTTTTCCCTTTTTGAATATATTATCACAGAGACATTGCCATCATTCCTGATGGGCTCAGTCTTGTCCAGTGGTGGGTCCATCCTGGAGATGGCTGGCATTGGCTGTACCAGACATGGGGGAAGCTTCTGGCATCTTCTCACAGAAAGCCACTCCTGAACCCTTCTGCTACCAAAACCTGGACACACAAACCCAATACAGGTCTCTTTGTGGTGGTTTAGTTTTCTTGGCTTTGGTCTAGGCCTTCCCTGTAACAGGGTTATAACTAAGGAAGTATTTCACAACATTCCTTCATGTAATCAGATGTATACAAAGACAAGGAGGGAGGTTCCTCTCTCTCTTCCTTTTGGGTGCTTGGGGGACACAGGTCTCAGTGTGTTGCCTTTTATCTTATTTATGTGAGCTGAGGCCTGTCTGAGGAACTCTTGTCACAGATGCGCGGAGGTGAAGGAACTGCTTCTCTTGAGGGGAGTTGGGGGGAATTTATTGTGTTAGTTACTTTATTGAGCTATTCCCTGAGTTTGAGTGTATATATTTGTTTTGGTTTGGTTTTACCTGATTTTTGTCCCTCTTCCCCTTCCCTTTTCCCCCTTTTCCCTCTTGGGGTTGTTTGGAATTCTTGTTCTGTATATTCATAGTGTTTAATTGTATATAACTGTAATATATGTGAATATATATATTTACTACAATTTTCTTTTGGTACTTTTTTATTCTCTATTGGGAGGGGGAAATCTGTGTGGCCAACAGCTGGGTTTGGCAAGGAGCCAACCCAAACTTCCACGCTCTTACATGAGATACATATGTGTGCAATGCATGCTGTGGAATGCCTATTTTATCATCATCGTCACCACAGTTTTAATGACAAGGCAACTCTGCTTTGGTATCTTGTTCTAAAGACAGAGCAAAAACATTTTGCTAATGACTGATTCCTTGTACACTACTTTTCATTCTAATTAATCCCAAATGCTCATCAAGGGTATTTAATGTCTGTACTATAAACATGAACTTCATTCTTCCTCTTTTTGGGTTCCTTAGTCAGCAAACAGCACACATGAGTTATTTTATCAGCAAACTTCCATAACTTTACAAAAACTTTGTAATATTTCAAGTTTTTAAAGCTTCAGCACCCTCTAATCTTTGCTGTATGAGAAACGTTTCTTTCATTTAAGGAAAATCCTGTGCATAGATACTAAGCTTGTATCCCTTACAAATGAAAAAAGATGGCTTGGTCCCACTGTAACTTTTAGTTCCAAGTTTGAAGGAAATTCAAAGGAATACAAAATATTTTATAACGTGAAATTCCCAGGGCCTGAATCCAGTGCTGGATAGAAGTAATACGATTCCTTTTATGTGAATTGCCAGCTGATTTCATTCTGATTTAAGATAATGATGTGAATCTCTTTTGACTTGATTGTCTAGACTTCATTTGAATCCCTTTGATTTGACTTATTAATAACTGAGCTGTACTTTTTATCAATAGCAGAAATATGAGAGCTAAAGTCCTTATCTCACATTTTATAACACAATCTTTCATTTTGTCAGCCTTTATATTTTTTCTGCTTTCACTTTACCCTTTTAAAGTGCTTTAAAATAAAGTATCTTCTTTCCCATTTTTAGTTGGACAGTATTTCCTTCCAGGTGTACTTTTTCCACTGTATCCTTACCAAAACTTGTTGGTTTTTCTTAAATATTTTTTGTTTTGTTTTAAAGCAGAGTCTCTTCTCTCCAAAATGTTATTTTAGCAATGTAGCTGTCCAGTACTGTTTTTGACATCAATGTCCTTTTGCCATAATCCTGGAAACTTTTATCAAACATGATTTTTTGTGCATTCACCAAAATGAGGGGGGGAAAAAATAATTGAAAAAATGTGCCGCGTGGCTCCTTTTCTACTTCAACGGTCATCACTGATGAACTGATCCAAAGTTTGCTGTGTGGTGATTCTGTATAATGCCTAACACAATGCTATTCTTATCTTTCAGAGAAATATAAATTAATGATTCTCTAAGTGCTGGCAATTATATGTATTTGTGTTTCTCTGCACTTCTCCAAAAGACTTATTATACTTACAAAACTTACTGCCTATATGTCAGCTATTTAAATAAACTATAGAGTAGTTCATCTTAAAAAATGCAAACCTATATAATGGGGATTTGACAAGCTTTTAAGTTAATTTTTCTTATGTTTCAGTGTTCTTACAGATCTCTTTTAGTTACTTGTCTTCATGCTTTTGCTAGTAATGACATTGGCTTTACTTGTACCCTTTGTCCTGAGTCCATATTTTCCACTTTTTCCTATTTAACACGAAAAAGGGGATAAAAAGTTGTTTTCCATCTCTAACAGTATTATCTATAATATCTATACATTCTATATAATCTATAATACCTCCCTGTATATCCTTTTTCTTCTTTGTCATGCAGGTTTAAAGAGGGAGTATTTTAATTGTGTCCACTGAAGCTCTATTTATTTAACCTTTGTGTAATGCTCACGTACTTAATGTATAACTTTTTAGTTTCTGACGATCCATCTCCTCTCCTTCCACCTTTCTCATTCCCTTCAGCGATCTGAACTATTCAACTACTTTACTGCAAAATGTTTAGACTTTCACAGCTGTTGGAGCCATGAAGGAAACTACTGTTTGATTTTGCAAAAGGCATGGTTTTGCTCTTCATAGTCTGTTTCTTAGAAAGCCATCTCTTATTTTTAGTATTCTCAATTAGAATTTAGAGATTTACTATCTTTCTTCTAACAACTCTTGTTTCATATTACAACTTTCTTTTTAAAGGAGCATATTTATTTACTGTTATTTTTGTATACAAAAACTGAGGACTGAGGTGAGAGTCCTTTCACGGAAAAACTTAAAAATTTTTTTATACTTAACATCTATAGTAGATCTAATCATAAAACAAGGTCACATCTGACTCAAACTCAGAGATAACATTCTGAAGAGGTTTCCTAGTCTAAAATTTGACTCTGTAATAAGTTTCATGTAATTGATCATCCTTGTTTTGACCAACAGTAAGAACATGACTCTGCTTATTCCATCTTTCACATATAGTGAGGATATATAAACCAGTTTTACAATATGCCAGAAAGGAGGATGTTCAGTCAGTCCTAATGGACTTTTTACCCCTAGTAATTTGATTTCTGTTTGTTTGGCCTTCTCAAAATCCAATTACATGCTGCATACAGTAAGACTACAGCTGTTTCTATTATGTATGTTTTTAATGCAAAGGAAAAATGCATAGAACATTCACTGAACTGCTCCTTCCCCACTGAAGAATGCCTAAGAATTACTGAGAAAGAAGGATGGAGGCCAGAGTTTTAACACTTCATTGAAGCAAAGAGTTGTTTATTACTCTATTCACTTCTAAATGTGAATAAATACCAGAAAGACATATTTTCTTGTCTATGGAAAGGAAAGAAACTGTATTCTAATAAAAGGTTGGCTAGACTGCTTCCAACTTAAGGAGAAAGTAAAATAAATTGGTGGGATGAAATGTTAGGCTAGTCCAGATCTTTTGATACACTTCAGAGGAAAGACTGACTGTTAGACCACATATAGTCTAGTAAAAGAAAGAAAATATACAGTCTGATTCCTGTGTAGTTTATTAAGATAGAGCAAATTTGATTAATGTCAGAAAGACAGACCTTCTGATACAACCTTGTGATTATTTGAATGGATGTAAATTTATCATTTCACTCTTCTCTAGAGATTTATCAGAGTTGTCTCTTTTAGATAATATCTTGATATTTGCATGTTTACTATAAGCTGGCTTGAAGTAGGCATAATTTACAATAAAACATTCAATCAAAGGAGCAGTAAACCTGTGAAATAGAGAGCTAGTATCCCTTATTAAGTAACTCAATGCTTTAGAAGATATTCCTCTGCATTTACGAATAACAGAGAAGGTCTGCATAAGGTGAAATTACAGGTCAGAGGATGCAAACATTGCTTGATCCTTTTATGATGAAAAGAATGAATACTCATTTGACACCAAGAGTAGTAAGTGACACAAAGAACAGCAAGAATTAATTCTATAAGCATATAGGTAGCAAAAGGAGATTCAGAGAAAATATGGTCTACTGTTAAATGGGGGGGACAACCTTCCTTGTGAATGACACAGAAAAGTCTGGCAACAATGACTTTAGCATCAACCTTCACATGTGGAACTTGGTCACTGTTCTTCATGCATGCAGGTGTGGTTTCGGAAGGAGAGAGGCATCAGCAGTGGGAAAACAACAGTCTGGGGGCTGCTATAGAAGTTACAAGTATTTAAATTTTCAAGACCAGAAAGGGAACTGTCAAAGGGTGCTGAAAGGATTGACTGATGTGATTGCAGGTACACTTGCATGGCCATCCTCAATGAAAAACTGTGGTGTTGGTGGGAGGTCTTTGACTAGTGGAAAACTATTACCATTATGCTGTCTTTATTAAAGGCAAGAGGGGCATCTAATTCTAGTCAACTTCATTTAAGTGCCTAGAAGTATAATAAAGAACTTCCTCTTCTATGTAATTAAAAAAAAAAAAACAAAAAACCCCAAAAAAACAACAAGTATAAGACAGCAAACAAGGAGTCAATGTGGACAAATAATTCTTGATCAACATGATGGGTTTCTGAAATGAAACAGCTATATGGGTGAGGGAAAAGCACTGTCTGTAATGTACCTTGACTTCAGCAAGGCTTTTGTGACTACCTCCTGGAGCATTTGATTTTAAAAACAAAGAAAATATGGACTGGATGATCATATTATTGGACGAGTTAAATGTTGACAGGACAAGATGGCTAAAAAAGTAGCAATTGTTGTCTTGGTATTTGGTTGGCAGCCAATAACAAATAAATAGCCCAAGGGTCAAAGCTGAACAGATGTTATTCAATTCTCATCTGGATTATTAAATGGACTGCACCTTCAGCACATTTTCAGATGGTATTAAATTATGATAGAAGATTATAGTGCCAAATGATAGAATTCATTCCAGTGGGACCATGATAAAGTTTGTGACTGGAACCAGCAGAAAATGTGAAAAGTTCAGTATTGAGAAGTTCTGCAAATGATGTGATAAAAAGACAAATATCCCATGAATCTATACAACCAGTAAACTGAATAACAATCATGCTGAGAAAAGTTATACACGTTAACTACCAGTGTTCTGCCCTCATGAGTAAGCCAAAATGCAGAGAGGGTTGAAAGAGGAGAAGCGTGAGGAAAGTTATGTCTTCCCACTCAGTACTGGGTAGGCCAAAAGTTTTTGCATCACAACTGGTATTAGGACTACAATTTAATTTCTTCACTCTTCATAAAGAGGAGACTGGAAATAACTTTTTTTTTAATTTTCTTTTCCTTATTTTCTTCCTTTTTCTTTATTTTATCCAGTTTTTCAGATTTCTGTTGGCTAAAGATTAACCAGTCCTGCTTGCACAGGAATAACTTCCTCTCTGGTTACATCCACAGAGTAGATATAGCTATCATATTGCACAGGCTATCAAACCCTCATGATATGTGAGGTTCACTCAGCATCCTCACTTCTTTCTGATGAACAAAGTGCAGAACACTTGATTCATTGATTTATATCTGTCATCAGGACCCTTCAGACCTATGTGGGATGGACAGAACCTGGGTAATGAAGCATTTAAAAATGAATCTGGTGCTTTGAACTTTATTCTATTCTCTTCCATGTTTTATTGTTGGTTTTTTTTTTCCTAAAATGTATAATCTTTAATTGCTTTTATGTCCTCTTTTAAAGAACACACAAAAGCTTTCAACTAAGAATTGCTGACAGGTGAATAGTAATGCTTGATGCTGCAGCCTTCTACTTACTAGCAAAAGAGCTGGTTCCAAAAATCCTATATAAGTTGATCTATCACATCATCAAAGAAAGAAGGAAGAAGTCGTGACCAACTTTTTTCAAAACTGTGTTTGACAAGTAAGGTGCAAGCATATACGACAGAACTTGTGACATATTATGAGACTCAGGCAAAGTGTCAAGATTTTCCTGGAGCTCAGAACTTCGCAATGACTTTTAAGTTAGCACGTACTGACCAAGTAGAAACAGCTCTATTAATTTTTTGCCTCAGTAGATTTTTAGCAGCAGTAAATGCTGCAATTCATTCAAGCCTCCAAAGGGTAGAGGCTCACAAAGAGAAAGCAAGAAGTGCAGTATTATCTGGGTGCCATCCTCCTCCCTTTTTCATAGGTACTCTTTGACTGCAGTCATATAATGTTTTTGTAAAATACTCCATTGTCAAGTTCAATTTGAGATGATGACCGTATTCACCTTGTAGGTGATGTGCAGAAATTTGTGCTTAATGAAAAGCTACAGTGATACTGAAGACATCAGAATAGTTCCCTTCTAGGAACACAAAAGCATTATGCCACTGCAGATGTCATGGTATGGCAGCTACCCATTAAAAGTTGTTACCACTACAAGGAGCAACCAGTACACCAGTGCTAAATTCCTTCAGATTCCTGAGTATAACGCAGCATCAAAATTACATTTTCAAGTACTGGTTTCAGCTGTCACACCTTGGCAGTAGTCCATTTCAGTTAAAAATTTATTGCTAATAATTGCTGAACTGGGAAGGATTGATATTTTTCATGCTGCTTCTGTTTCAACATTCCCTTGCTGTCAGCACTAGCTTTTGTGCTGTTCTAAGTAATTCTACATTGGGGAGGCTGAAGCCAACCACACACTGATCACTAAAATAGTGCCACAGAGTTGTCGGAATTTGGCCCACAGAGTATAATAACTCCTGTATCTGCCTAAAATTTCACTTGGATTTTTTTACCAAGCAAACCCTTACACTTAAGTGCTCCATAGTATTGATTGCTTTTCTGTGGTTTTGCATAAGTGGTCTGGTACAGTGTATTCCCATAATGACATGATTAAACCATATGAAGACATTTCTTTGATTCTTTTCCTTTTTTTCTTTTGAACCTCAGATATTGACAGAGAAGAGAAATATGGAAATAAAGTCAAAGAAATTTAGATACAAGTACCTATTTTGACACTTGAGCAAACAGTTACCTGTCAGTTCCCAGTCAAAAGGGATTTGTATTGTAAATGCAATGTTTCTCCACATTAGTTTTTAAAGGTATAACTCCTGAAAGTTTACATTAATTATTTTTCTTGAAGATCTTCTTCCACAGCCTAAATTCTCTTTTAAATAACAAAATAAATGAGCACAGGTATCCCATCTTGCCCTCATCCCTCTTCATAGACAATTTTTGACTTTCATCTTCCTTTCCTTCTACATCAGCCCTTGCAGTCAGAGAAAGGCTTCTCTTCAGCAGTCTTCAGAGTGGCTTGCAGGGTTCAAATTCAGCTGTATCTTTTTGCAGATTAGTGCCCACCTTGCATCAGAGTGTAAAAAAGTGACTGTTATGTCTCTGATTCAGGATGCTTTACCCTTGTGTCAGTTCCATCATCAGTCCACAGACTCTTGCAAATGTTATGGCTTCTCAAAGGTATATCATGTTAAATGCCAGCATTTCAGATTTGATTTTTTCAGATGCATTAGCCTGACTTATCCAAGATAAATTTCCCTTAGTTTTTCTCAGCTTGTGCTTTTATAATAGCTTTTGAAATATTATTTATTGTTTTTTCCCCAGAAGGTGCTAGTTGTTCATTCCACTTTAACTTTATTTATGAATTTCATTAATGTGATTAGCTTTGATTGATTGACAGTTAAAGATACCTGCAGAAGGAAAATTCAGAGCTCTGTCGTAGTTTAATATATGATTGCCATCTGAGTATATGACAGCTAGTTGAATAGTGAGCTCCAAAAGACATCTGGAAGATTTGAAAACTCCAGTATCTCGATTTTGTAGGATGAAAAATAAGCCAGTAGACTTAGAAAGATTAACTGAATTTTGGCCTCGGTGTGTGCTACAGAATGCAATTTTAATGTGGTTAGTATCCAGAGTCATATTCAGAGCCAGTGTGAGTGTATGGAGTATAAATGGTAAGGCTTTTGAAGCAAGAGGCTGCAGGTGACTTTTGTGGAGAAGGCCATGAAGTGTCCAATGCTGATTCCAGTCCAGTCTGACACTGGTGTGAGCAGCCCATCACCTGTCAACAACTGCAGTCTGATAGGGGTTGCTGGGGTGAGCTTTTAAGGAAGAGCAGCAGGCCTGAGTGGCTGACAAGGCTCTGAATGCTGTGGAGACATGCAGAGGGATACACTTTTAAGAAAGATGCTGATGAGGAGACAGCTATGGGCATGGCTGGAGATACTGTCCTGGAAAGAAGTGAAGGAACACCTCTGTGGGACTCTGGCTGTGGGTGACCCTTGTCAGGGAAGGAACACTCCTAAGGAATTTCAGCCTGTGGAAGACCCAGGTTATGAGGCATAGAGAATTCAGAGGAACTGTGGCCATGGGTAACCTGTGCTAGCTGGCTATAGCTAGCTAGCTATAACAGAGACAACCCGAAGGGCTGCAGCTTTTGGTGACCCACACCAAGGTGGGGGAAATTCTGAAGCACTGTGGCCTGTGGAAAACACATGTCAGAGCAGTGGAAAATGAAGAAGCCCAAAGTAGTGGAAGAGACAAGTAAGAGGCATAGAGCAGCAGACAAAAAGCAATACATACCCCACCTCCTGTGCTGCCTGTTTCTTCAGCATATGGATATAACAGGTAGGATAACAGGTGTGTAGCCCATTTCAAACATGAGAGAAATTTAGGCTAGGAAGGCATAAGAAAGTAAATTGTATTTTTTGTTAGGTCATCCCACACCAGTAACCAAATAAATGGTGACAAATGAATGATAAATTAAATGAAGTAAAAATCCCCAAACTGATGCTGTTTGTTCATGCTGGAGTTAGATATACTGCAGAATTGCCTGGGAATGAAAGAGGAAAGACCTAGGCTGAATGGGAACCTACCTAAGTGATTCTTTGCATTTTGGCAGTGGAAAAGTGCTATACTTAAAACATTCATTGTGGCAAAAATAAAGGCATGTTGGCAATGGGCCTCCTTTTTCAGTCAAAAATCCTTACATCAAGTAGCATCTTTGCGATTTAGTATTAGTAGTTACTAATACTAGGTACTTTATATTAGCTACTTAGTATTGCAAAAGTGGAGTACAAAAGGTATCTGACTTTAAGGTGCACACAAGGTTCTGTTCCTCTTTTTTAAGTGTCTTCTCATACCAACGAGTTCTGTGATACTTATTATTTCTCTTGTATGAAGTTTTTTCATTTGTGCATCCTAATAGGTTTAAAGTAAACCCAATTCTACACTGAATCCTTAGCAAATAAATTGTTGTACTGACTGTAACCAAAGTTATGCAAAAATGCATTAAGGAAATAAAAAAAAATGATTAGTATAAAAATCTCATGGCATATTTAAAAAAAATTTCCTAACAGATAAAAGCATAGATCTATGTTGTAAGTTTTCCTGATTAAAAAGGGGAGAGAACAGCATTGAATGAAATGAAGAAATCTCTTTTTTTGTAGTGCTTGGTTATGACTTGATTCATAAAGACAGGAATTCTGATCAGTGTCTAAGTGTTGTTCTTTTGAAAATAATTGTATGTGGCTATAAAATGCCTTGTCCCTCTTTTCTTACAGTCAGTGTTCTGTGTGGCCTTTGAAACCTCACATAATAAATCTAGGATGAAAATATATAAATGAAGCTACTGGGTTCATTAAATAACAAACAGAAAAACAGCTACCAGGTTGATATGTAAGTCAAGTCCTCTGTGTGTGCTGTGATTTGCAAGTAGAATGTTGTTAGTGTATTAGCTTCTAAGTGTTTCAGTGTCATGTATCTAAAAGCTGTAATGCAGCAGGTAGCAAAGCACATTTATTGCAAAACAATAATATCAAAAGGAAAATCAACTTAATCTTCCACTTCAACAAGCCTCATCTCATATTCATTTATCTGGAAGTGCTGCATTAGTTGTATTAACCTTTCACAACTGTTTGAGTCTCATTTCTGGAATACCAAATTTTCACTGCTATAATGCTCAAGATTTGGAGGTTGTTTTGGGGTTTTTTTAACTTTGTTTTCATAAAATACATAGCAAACTAAGTCTACCATTGTTAAACAAGTCCTTATTTGATGTTAGTAAATTAAAAGGAATTGTTATATTCTTCATGTACTTCTGGGATTATTTCAAGCCTATTGAGTACATCAGTACTGTAACTTTTGGTTATCCTCAGTTATCTTTCCTAAGACCTCAGGGAGGAAATATGAAACTTCTGGAGCATGCAGAAGCCCCAAGCCTACCCAGAGGCATAGTATGCCATTAGTATAGCACCACGAGGTTTGGATACTTTCAGGTAGGTATAAAATGACTTTCAGTTCCCCCGGAGGTCCTGCTTTGAGGTCCTGC
Source organism: Sclerurus mexicanus (assembly GCA_013396755.1). Lineage (NCBI taxonomy): Eukaryota > Metazoa > Chordata > Aves > Passeriformes > Furnariidae > Sclerurus > Sclerurus mexicanus. The sequence goes on from VWZF01004268.1 coordinate 58,343, forward strand.
TTTGATGGCATGCAGACAAAGCTGGGGATCACAATATTGTCCTTAAGCACAAATTAAGCACAGCCACACTTGTTCTTGACACTTCATTTATTGGGTGTATCATACAATGCTGATGTAATTCTGGTCAGATCAAGCTGCATCTGTTAAACAGAAACTGTGAAATGTCCTCTAAGAATATGATAGGAAAGCATGATGAGGATTAATGAAAAGATAATGTGGTTCTTTTGTTGATTTGATTTGTTGATTTTTTTAATTGAAAAAAAATAAAATAGCATTGAATATATGATGATCATAAGCATGGTTGATCAGCATGTTTTCTTACATAACTGATGTAGTGGTCTTGGGGATGAAAGCATAGAGCCAGCCATTCATACAGTTCCAGGGAATAGTGGGTGATGAGTATTGAATGATTAGTTTTAATCTAGCTTTGGTTCTAGTCCAGCAGTCTTCAGAAGAAAATCACACAAAAAATATTGGGTTTAGAACAAAGTTTTGTCATCTCTACTTTCTTTCTCAACATTATAAATGAAGTATTTCAGTGTTGTAGAAATATATATACAAATATACATTTCAAAAGGTAAGAAACCCACACTTGTGTTCTCTGGATGCAGCATTTGTCTAAAGGCTGAAACCCTGCAATTTTGTTGTTGTTGGGTAATAGGAAACACTGGTTTGCACAGTGGGGTGGGTTGATCCTGTCTGGATGTCACATGCCCATCAAAACTGCCCTATCACTCCCCTCCACAAATGGACAAGGGAGAGAAGATATAACAAAAGGTTAGTGAGTTAACAGCAGGGAGAGATCACTCATTGATTCCCATCATGGCAAAAACAGACGACTTCAGGAAATTAATTGAATTTATTATTGATCAAAATCAGAGCAAGATTGGTTGGTTTTGCCACTGTCCTCCCCCTGCTCTCATGTGAGTGCCTCCCAGAGGATGCTCTCTATGAACTTCTCCAGCATGAGTCCTTCCCGTGGGCTACAGTTCTTCATTAACTGCTCCAATGCAGGTCCCTTTCCATAGCCTGCAGTCCTTCAAAACCAGCCTGGTCTAGTGTGGATTCCCCACACAATCACAAGTCCTACCAGGAAACCTGCTCCAGGAAACCTTTCTCCACAGATCTCAGGTCCCTGCCAGAAGCCTGCTTCAGCGCAAACTTCCCATGGCATCAGGCCTTCTTTTGGGCATCTACCTGCTCCAATGTGGGCCTCCTCCATGGATTACAGGTGGATCTCTGCACCCTCATTGACCTTCATAGGTTGCAATTGGACAGCCTGCTTCACTGTGATCTCCACCATCGTCTTCACCATGGACTGCAGGGGGACCTCACCTCTGCCACCTGTAGCACTCCCCTCCTTCTTCACCAACCTTGGCATCTACATAGTTGTTCCTCTCACAATATTCTCAATTCTGTTTTCTCTGAGTGCAATTACATCTGCATGATAATTTTTTTTCCTCCTTAAATATGTTGTCCCAGAGGTGTTACTACCTTCTCTGATGGGCATGGACTTGGTCAAGTCTGTCGTGGAGCTAGCTGGCTTTGGTTCTGTCAGACATGGAGTAAGTTTCTGGCAGCTTCTCACGGAAGTCATCACTGTAGTCCACCACCCCCACCCTGCTACCAAAACCTGGCCACACAAATCCAATATATACAGATACTTATGCTAAGAATGTCTCCAAAGCTTTTTCTGTTTTAGCTAAATAAGCTGAGACTTCTGTCTTTTTGGTACTTTGGAAAAGGATAAGAGATGCATAAAGCCAGTGCAAAAGGACCATTTTGAAATGGGTCTGGCTGCTTTTCTGTCTGATGTTAATCTAAATGAACCCAAAGGCATAGTGCTATGGTGAAAAAGCATTTAGATATCCTAGCTCTGATCTTCAAGGCTATTTGGATTCTAGTTTACTAAGACACCTCAGACTTCAAAGTATAAATGATTTTATAAAAGCCTGTCAGTAAGTGAACCTTTTAGAACATACTTTTTTCTCCTTAGTGCCTATGTTTTTTAGTTGAGATTCAAGAGACCATCTTTATGAAAAATGTTGCATCATTCTGCAGCATGTCACCAAAGAACAGGACATTTTCTGACTTGTTAAATTGTCAGTCTAGGAGCTCAAATCCTCGTAGCTTTAAACAATTTTAATAAGATAAATTTTCTTTAAAATGACTCTTAGATTGAAGATGAATTGGTTAGGTCATACTGTTATCTGAAGTAACTGCAGAAGTAGTTGAATTGAATCCAACTGAAAAAAAAAAAAAAAAAAACAACCCACCAAAACCTTTTTCATTTTAACTGCTATGTCTTTATGGATTGTGAGAGTCTGAGGTCATATAAACCAGCAGAGCCAGGGAAAGAACCAAGGAAGCAAAAATGCATTTGGTTCTTTTAAATGATAGGAAAATTTGTGACTTTGAGTAAGGCTTCATAACAGCTATACTTCAGTCGAATTTCAACTTAAAGGTAATGGAGTATAAAATAATCTCCCATTGAGGACTGACCATGTGAAATGGCAACAGATGAAAGTAACAGTTTTTAAAACCACTGAAGCAAAAACACCAGTGCAATTTGAGGACTGGCATCTAAAAATAGCTTGAGGGAAAGAGAGAAACAAGTTTAGATTATTTCATAATGTAAATTGGGAAGAAACTTGAGCATCACCTTTCAGTAATAAAAATGGGACTAGTTTAAAATTCATTTTTTCCCCACTGTGATATCTGCTAACATGCTTGAGCCATGGAATAAACATAGTCAAGTGGTGGTTGATAGTGTGCACTCCTGGACATGGAGTCTTGTAGACTTTCTCCTCCATGTGTTGTGGAATCACTGAGCTAAGATTCCTATCTTCACGTTGTTCTCACTCCAGTTCTATTTAATTTGCATTTGAATTTTGGCATCTTGTAGCAAATTATCAGCCCTTTTAAGCTTATCTTTCATCAAGAGGTCTGAAGATTGATATAAAATTTATTTTAAAGTAAAGCTGTGAGGTTTTTACATATATCAATGACAAAAAGATGCTTAGTAAGGTGAAAAACACCCAAATCCCAAAAACCTCATTGCTTAGTCTAGAGTAAAGCAAACTTCTTTCTCCCCTTCAGTTCCATTTTAAACTACTACATCATTATCAAGAAATATTATAAACTATATTCTTCCCTGAGCTTCTTTTCCACCTGAAATCAAACTTACAAATTCCTTATAGGAGGATAACTCTACACTAGCACTATTTATTGGGTAGTTTCTAAGCTTCCAGTCTGTGACACAAAATTCCTGACTAGAAACTGTGCTTTGTATTTAATAGCTTTTGATGCACTTATTGCTCATGAATTCACCTAATTGCTTTTTAACCCATCTCAACTGTTAACAAGCACAACATTCTGAATAGTAAGTGCTACAATTTAGTCCTATGTTACATGAACTTTTTTTTCTTTTTTGCTTTAAACTAGTACCTGATTATTTTGATGAATCTCAATTCATATATTGTGAAAAGCACTGAATTCTCTAAAACAGTAAGTTTTTCTATTTTTTTCTCCCGTCTCATTAGTTATGAAATAAAACTATGTTTTATCATCCACAAAATTTTCACATTTTTAAGCTTATAGTTGGTTGATTTTTTTCAATCAATTTGACCTGTACAGAAGTTTAAAATCTTGGCTTATATTTTTTAATTTTATTATATATTTTCTCTGATCATACCCTGCCAATTGTCATCATCAGAAAATAAAATGCTGATGTTCAAAATGTTTACACAGTAGCCAAATGTTTTCTGCTTCCTTTTTTTTTCATCTTCTAATGACTCAATATTTTTTCTATTAGTGATGAACACTGAAATTGTGAACGATCTATTCACCATAACTGTACTGACTTATATTTACTTCAGACTTTTTGTCTGGGTACAGTTATGCTTGTTTTGCTCCTTGCATTATTTCATACAGAATTTCACACAGAATTTCACAGAATCATATAATGTTAATGACGGAAGGGATGTTAAAGTTAACCCAGCTCCACAGCTCTGCCATGAGAAGGGACACCTTCCACTAGACCAGGTTGCTCAGAGCACCACCCACGCCTTGAACACTTCCAGGGATGGGGCATCCACAGCTTCTCTGGGCAACCCGTTGCAGTGCCTCACTGGATTCATTCCATCAGCCAGTCTTTGAGTTTTGTGCAATTCTCTTGCAGCTCTTTTGAGTCAGATTTATTTTTTCTGTATCTGTAATATCTGCAAACCTTGCTATTTTACTGCTTTGTCTGTTCACTTTATCAGATCCAAATACATTGAGAAGTACAAGTCCCCACACAAACCTCTGAAGAACATTTTCTTCCTCTGATCATGAAACAAATTTTAGTAGCACATAAGTAGTTAATTACATAGAACTTAACTAGTAAATTACATAGATAATTGAAAAGTCCATGGTTTAATAAGGCTCATTTAAAATTTTTGACTAGCCATAATATTGCTGATTTATTGGTGCTTATTCTTTCAGTTTAAGTCCTGTTCTATGCTTGAAAATGTTTTCTCAAACTCATTTGTTTACAAAGATCTAGCATAAAAACTTCCTACATCTCTCTACATAACAAACACAAGAATTTTCATAATGATAAATTAATGTGTCGTGTGATGGTGTAGTATTTTAAATTTATTTTCTCCTGACATATAATAATGCATTTCTCATTATCTGTTTGGTTTTTAACCTCCAAGACTCTGTCCTAGCTTTAACTGGAAGGTTCTAATGCAGAGCTTAATTTATGTGGTTTTGGAGCAGGAATGCTTTGAGCTAAAAATCAGTCTTGAGGCAATTTCCAAAAGGCAAGTACTACCTAATATGTTGACAATGATTTGCATTTGAAATTTGAAATACAGATTTCTCTATGACCTCAGGATACTAACATTTTCATATGGGCAACTAAATAACTTTCAGCTGGTAATGATTTTTGGCCATTAGTGACCTGGACTGAATCTGAACTTGTGAGCTATATGTGTACTCTGGATTCTTAATCATAACTGTAAAGCCCTGCAGACCAAATCCTTCTTGCTTTCACTTTGCCACCTTTTTTATGAAGAGGACTTTACTCTGATATTCTGTTTCCCTCCACTATGCTTAAAATTAAATACCTATGTCATAGTATTATATGAGATAAAATTTTGAAATTGTTTTTTCTTATCTTATCTGAGAATAGGCTATATCAGGAATCAAATAATAATAGAGGCTATGACCGAGGATTGGTCTGAAGAATACTGAGCTCTTTCATAGCACTTGACATGCTCAAAGCACTGCAAAAACATTATCTAAATAAAACAAATGTGTCTCATTAAGGAATCTATTCACATGTATTCTGATGAGACAAACAAGCATGCAAAAATTCATGACAAATTATTTAAATATTTCTCCCTTGTAGAGGGAATTGTGCCTGAAATGTGGCTCATCTTTTCCCAATAGAATGTTTGTTCCTTTTTCAGTAGTAGAGTGAATAGACATCATTTAAATTGTCTCTTCAGGATGGATGAATATGTTTTGTAAAAAAATAATTTTGGATTTTATGACAAATATTCTGCATGGCATTATTATTATTATGTGAATTAGCAAAGGAAACTTCAGCTTTAGCGGTTAGAAGTGTGGTGTAAAGAATTTTAATTTCCTTATCTTAAAGGTTAAGTGTTTCTTCAAGCCTACTTGTTACCATTCCCAAACAGAATAGAGAAGGAACTTCCTCTAAGAAAGCTTCTAGTTCACTCTATAAATATTTCAGTAGAAAATCTGTTGCTTTCATAATTTGATCCCCAAGTGAGCAGTCAAGAATGAATTTACGCAAATTATTTATATTTAACATGGATATTTTTCAATACTAAGCATTTTGTTTTGTTTTGTTTTTCAGCTGAATGAAGTGTTTCAGTAAATCTTGGGAAATTTATATAAGTCACTGCTCAAGGTGTGCATGAGGATTGCTGAGGAACTTTTTACGCTTGAAGTTTGTATTAAAGCTCCACACTAAACAGCTCACTGAGGTTGACATAATGGTACTACACAATTTAAAGCAAGTGGTAATTTTTATATTTGTAAGACATTTAAACAATCAGAAATCAATGCTCTTATTCTTTTTAGTGACAGTCCCTTCCTTGGGGTGACTCAGACTGCTGAGAAGTCAAATTTAATTATGCTAGATACAGTAATGTTGAATGACACATTGCAATCTGAAATCATGTTAGTGATATCAAGAGGAATTTTTTTACTAGTCTGCTTCTCTGGATAATCTTAGGCTCTCAATAAAAGATGCTGACTTGGGCAGAAGGACCATTGGAGCTCTTTTACTGCGAGATGTCATTACCATTGCTGAACTTCTAAGCCTTTCCATCCATTCACTCCTTATACTTTGAAATCCCTTTGTGTGCCCTCGACCCCTTGCTTTCTCATTCAAATCCTGTAACTTCCTTACTGGCAAGATACTGACAGACAAGAAGTCTCTTTTCCTTCCTGCTTTTATGCTTCTTCCTAGGAAGTAAGAGCTGTCTGCATAAACTCAATAAAAAGACAGGCTCTGTATGCAACTGGAAATATGTAGGAAAGGAAAACACTACTTAGCTCCTGGACATTTTGGATCACATCCACACAGTTTGGTATTGACAGTTACCCTTCTCTCCACCCATTCTACTGTACAGTATATTACAAAACATTTCAGGTATCACTGCATGGAAGTCAGGCAAGTGTCTACCGAGTGTCGTTAGCCCAGAGTGCAGGAGGAAACCCAGAGCACTATCTTCACTTGATCATGCAGGTGAATGTCTCTTAGGACTTTGATAAACACTGAGGATGGTAAAATACTCTGCAATGACTGCCCTTATTTTCCTCATTAAAAGGAAACAAGTAAACCTACAAACACAGCTTAATCAAAAAGTATTATTAAATAGAAAGGCTCAATCCAGCAAATTATTGATTTTGGTGAGCGATTCTTTATAAGCTTGGAAATATCTGAGAAATATTTACCTGTTTAAAAATTGAACTGACCCCACAAACAGAATATGGAGCACAGGTTCCATAGATTTAAAGTTTGTATTATATTTACACATAAAATGTGTAAATTTATGCAAAAGTTAGAGGGCATAAGAAGCCCCCTCCCCCATTTTTTTCTATTTTTCAATAAATTCTTATTTACTGACTTTTTTTTTTTAATAATAGTTACTGAATTTTGGGGTTCTATGGTTTTATTTTCCTTATGATTCTTGCATATAAGCACGTGTTATTGCAGCAACTATGTGTGACAACCCAGAACTTTCATTTTCTATTAGGAATATACACTAGTTCAGTGTTTCAGCTTTTATACAATACAGTCCTGGGAAACAAGCTTGAGATTTCAAATAACAGCTGAAGGGAAAACTTTTGGGTATGATTTCACATAAAAGTTTAAACAGTCTTCCTTCTGAACATGTATTATATTTTGCAAGTAGCAGATGCTTTTTAAATATGCCCTTTTATTTTGAAGTTCTTAATTATAACCTATGACTTGAAGGACAATTCTTTCCAAGGGAAGATAAAAATTCACTTATATGAGCCCCAACCCCACTGGAATAAAATAAATATTAACAGACAAGAAATCAAACAACCCAGTATGAAATAACAAATCTAAATCAGGTGGCAACACTGAGGAGATCAAGAAAAATATACAAATAAAACATTTCAGAAGCGAAACAGGTAACAGGTGAACAAATATAGTCTCAGGAAAGCTGCCAAGCATGGAGAAATGCAATAAAGGTGGATTCAATTTGAAGTAATTACAAAATTCAGATTTTTTTTCTATGAAAACTAATGTTGAAACTGCCTGAGACAGTCTGAGTAAGAAGAGTAGAACTGTAAGAGAAAGTTTGCAGAGTTCATCCAGCAGTGCAAAAGAGAAATCTATAATTTACATCCAGAAACCTCACACCAAACATAACTTCCATTGCAACTGGCTTTATTGATCAGAAGTTCACTGAAAATAAGGTAAATTTTATTCCTGCACAACTTTTTTTCTCTAGATTTCAATTTCATAAGTAAATTTATTTTATTTGTCCTTATTTATTTTTTTACTTCTCAGTATTTTTTCTAAGGCTGTGTTTACTTACCAAGTACTTGTTCACTTTCAGGCATGTTCTCTTGCATTCTCAATCTTATTCTTGTCGCCTCTTAATTTAATTTATTATTTCATAGTAATTTGTCTGATTGGCTACAGAATAGAGTCATAGAATGTTTTGGGTTGGAAGACAACTTAATGATCATTCAATTCTAACCTCCCTGCCATTAGCAGGGTCACCTTCCATTAGAAGGCTGTTCAAAGCCGCATCCAACTTGGCCTTGAACACTTCCAGGGATGGGGCATCCACAACTTTTCTGGGCAACCTGTTCTGGTGCCTCACAGTCAAGATTTTTTTCTTAATATCTAATCCAAACCTACTCTCCTTAGCTTAAGGCCATTCTCCTTTGCCATATCACTATAGGCCCTTGTGAAAAACCTCCAACCTTCTTGTAGACCCCCTTTAGGTACTGGAAGGCTGCTGTAAGGTGTCCCTGGAGCCTTCTCTTCTCCAGGATGCACAGACCCAACTCTGTTCAGCCTGTCTTCATAGGAGAGGTGCTCCAGCCTTCTGATCATCTTTGTGGCCTCCTCTGGACTTGCTTCAACAAGTACATCTCCTTTTTATGTTAGGACCACGGAGCCGGATGCAGCACTCCAGGCTGGGTCTCACAAAAACAAAGTAGAGGAGCAGAAGCATCTCCCTTGATCTGCTGGCCACCCTTCTTTTGATACAGCCAAGGATATGGTTGGCTTTCTGGACTGCAAGCTCACATTTCTAGGTCATGGATTTCTCATCAGCCAACATTGCTGAGTCCTTCTTGTCAAGGCTGCCTTCAATCCATTCTCTGCCCAGACCATAATTTGTATTTAGGATTGCACAGAGCCATGTGCAGGACCTTGCAGTTTGCCTTATTGAACTTCATGAGGTTCACATGGACCTGCCTGTCAGTGTCCCTCTGGATGCCATCTCTTCCATCCAGTCTGTCCACTGCACCACACAGCTTGGTGTCATTGGCAAACTTGCTGAGGTTGCATGAATCCTACTGTCCATGCCACTGACAAAGATGTTAAACAAGATTACTTGTCTGGAAAAATAATATGCCTCATTCAGTTCTTTCTGGGCTAGATATTCATCCTTTTCTCCTTCATTTTAGCCGAGAGAGAACTGCTGCTGAAAAATCTTGTCAACATGAGATTGAAGGATTTTCATGCTCTTCAGATCAGTCACTCACTAAACCATTTCATCTATTGCAGTTAGATTTTTATTGGCACATATAAGACACACAGTATTTTCTACAAGAATTGTTATGCTTGCTGCATCACATGAGGTTTAATGAATTGCTCTGTGCAGGACTTGTGCAAGATCCTGGAACCTTGTGTTCTACACGTAGAGTGATGTATATGCCACATATATTGTTTCTACTATACAGATCAAAGCAGTTTTCAGCATTTATTTTTAGCAGTTCTTGGGACAACTAAAGACTGATTAAAAGTTTGTAAATGTGCTTTCAGAATCTTCTGTCTAATAACAATAAACCAAAAAGAATGATGAAAAAATGCTGTTTAAAAGTGTTCTTTTGTATTTAATAACTTGTCACTGTTTCCAACAAAACTGTATGCAGCAATGTCTTTATAAATATATCCAACTTTGCATTTCTGTTCTGAGAAGTAGAGAAAATTTTTAAATTGTGGATTAACTTATATCCGATGCAATCTCTTTTTTTACTGAATGCATTTTTTTGCAAGGAATTTCATTATATATGTCAGAATGTGTTAAGTAAGACCAGTCAGTCCTGAATCAGAACACCTCAGAAACCTTTTCAAATGTACCCACCTACGCTTCTGCATTCAGGTAGGCGCATCAGTGAAAAGATTGCATGAGATCTGAGAGGAAATCTGGGGATGCCCTAGATTGTTATTTAGGCCATGTGAGTTCTCTGCTGTGTAAAGGGTTGTGAACTCAACTGTTTCAATATTAATTGAAGTTTAATAACTGTTTCATATCCATCTTCAAGCTATATAATTCTATTAGTTAATTCCTATAAAGTTATGTTATCTGTCCTTTAGGCAAAAAGGAGATGTCTTCCTAGCTATCTTCAGCTAGAAAGAACCTTGACAAAAAATCCCAATCATAAAAACCAGGAGAGAAATAAAATAAACACCACCATTCCTCAAGAAGAATATTTAGAGAACCTGTCATATCTATATTGTTATCCTGTGGTTTTCCTAACCTTTAAATTAATATGTCACTTTTTAATTTTTGTAGTACCATATCTTTAGGAAGCTGAGATAAGTTTGGGTTTTTTTTGGTGTTTGGGTTTTTCTTATTTGGGTTTTTTTTTTAGTGGGTGGTTTGTTTTTTTTTCTTTTTGTGAACTAAATTAAAATACAATTGTTTCATCTTGACTCTTGGAGTATAGGGCCATAGGACTTTAATAAATGCAATCCTCAAGAAGACATCACTATTAAGCACTGCAGGAAACTGCTTGTCCCTTCAGAATATAGGAGGCATGTTGCTCTCAATATATATAACTCTTCTTGGACTGGATATTTTTTTTAATTTTTTCCTGATATTCTCTTGCAACAGGTTGAGATAAGAATAGATGTGACATGTGGTAACTAAAAGCTACTTTGCCCCTAAAGCAGTGCCAATCATAAGAATACTTCTTACAAACATTCATTAAGTCCCTAGAACATAATGATGTTAGAATCATTTTACCAGAAAGAAAGAAGGTCAAATGGCAATTCTACTTATGTTGTTCCCCATGCATATGTTCCCCTCCTTTCTCTTTTTTAATTTTTTTTTCAATTATTATTGTATTTACAGAGTTAGCATTGCTAATTAATTTTATTCTGATCATAAAAGCTCCTGTGATTGTCCGCTGGATTTCCTTAAGTATCAGAACACTAAAGTACTTGGAGAGCATTGTACATCCAGCTGGTCAGTGGTGCTACTTAAGACTGTTGACCAGCACATGTCTTTGATATGTTTGGCTTTCCTTGGTATCTTATTCTATTTCTTTATTTTCTTCCATAATGCCTTACACAAATCCCAGGATAGACTAAATTACTCAACAAGAAACTGGGATATACCAAAACTGAGAATATGTATTAGACTGCAGATAGAGATTAGAGTTTCTATAGGATAGGTCTTCAGAAAGACCTTCTCAAAACTGTGGATTAGTTAATGCATAAGGGCTATAAAGCATGTTTTTTCTTTGCCATGTCAACTCATGAAAGTTATAACTTTCCTATCAATGTTGAATGGGATCTGAATCAACAACTTACCTTGAAAAAATAACATTATACCAGTAACACTTCAATTGCAAATTCTCCTTTAACCCCAGGCTGTATTAAAAACCTGACTGATTCAGTGCCTGTGGTCCAGTTGTGTAGATGTTTAGTACTTGGGAATTTTATCTCTGAAAGATCTGATGTTCTGCTAAAATAAAGGAAATGTATTTTCTTTTTGAAGGAAAAAAAACCTCACAAACTTTGTCTTGGATTGATGTTTTCACACCTTCAATCAAGCAGTAGATGTCCTCCAAATTAAAGAAAAAACAAACATTATTTGCTTATGGAAGAATCACGAATGTCCTCCACCTTTGCATTTTATACCAGGAACCAAGAAACAAGTACTTGTTTACCTGAAATGAGAACTGACGTCTTGGAGATATTTATACAAGCTGTTATAGAAACCATGAAGGAATGGTATATGATATTCTTCAGGGAAGGGATGTCATCCAGAGGGACCTTGGCAGGCAGTAGAAGTGGGCCAATATGAACCTCATGGAATACAAAGGTCAAGTGGAAAGTCCTGGGTAGGAGCCTGAAATGTGCACTTGCAGCTCAGAAAGGCAACTGCATCCTGGCTGCATCAAAAGAGTCATGGCAAACAACAGTTCAAGGGAGCGAATTTTTCCTCTCCACTCTCATGACACTCCGCCTGGAGTGCTGCATCCCACTGTGGAGTAAGGAACACATAGGCCTCTTAAGGCAGATCCAGAGGAGGGCCACAAAAATGGTCAGAAGGTGGGAACATCTGTGAAGAAAGGCTGACAGAGTGGGGAATGCTCAGCCTGGAGAAGAGAAGGTTCTCGAAAACCTTGGAGGCTTTCTAACTTACAAAAGAGTCTTTTAAGAAAGCTGGAGAGAGGACTTTTTTCGCTCAGGCCTGCAGTGACAGGACAACGGGCAATGGTTTTAAAGTGGAAGAGAGATGATTTAGATTGGACATAAGGAGGAAATATTTTACTATGAGAGTGAGAAGTTGTGGATGTCACATCACTAGAGGTATTCAAGCTCAAATGATGAGGTTTTGAGCAACCTGATCTAGTTAACTATGTCACTGTAGACAATCTTTAAATGTTGCTTTCAACTCAAAACTTTCAATAAAATTAGGCTAAGCAAATAGGCAGAAAGCAGAGGTGAAAATGGAATGAAACACACTCCACTCAAAACAGCTGGAGTTCCAGAAAGAAAAAAGAAATTAAGCGTAGTGTTTCAAATGCATGTGCAAACAAAATTCAGTGAAGTGCATATGAGTACATAAGAGGATTTTGGTGGGAGATATGTTATACGATGTACTTTTGTAGAACAGTACCTGCCATGGTTAGGTCATTATATAGAACTGAGTCTTTCAACCCTAAATAAGCCTTGTTTACCATAGTTAGTTACCATAGTATCAGAGAAATGCCAGGATCTGTGGATATAATGAAAGATTGCAACTTGATACTGAAATGCCTAAAGACGACATAATTTTGACTGGAGTATTGAAGTATTTGTTAAGGTTGGGATTGGAGTTTTGTCTTTTCTCCTTTCCTTTCCTTTCCTTTCCTTTCCTTTCCTTTCCTTCCCTTCCCTTCCCTTTCC
>VWZF01004268.1:77411-113053 GCA_013396755.1 Sclerurus mexicanus
GAGTTGTTTGGGGTTCTTATTCTGTAGATTCATAGTGTTTGATTATAATTGTAATATATGTGAAGATATATATACTTCTACTACAATTCTCTTTTGTGTTTTTTTCCTTTTCTCTTGGGAGCTGGGGGGGATCTGTGTGGCCGCCCATTGGGTTTGGCAGGGAGCCAACCCAAACCCCCACAAGTGACAAGAGACAGAAAACATATCAAAGGCATAAGGGTTATAGGCCACATGCAACAGGGATATATTTATACATATGATAAGGCTGGTAAAAAGAGCAGATTCAGGTTTATTAGAATAAGATAATCTGGAATGTCATAAGAAAGATGGAAAAAAACTAGTTGGTGTATTTTGCAAAAGGATTATCAAAATCTTTGCATTTGAAGGTACATGCTATACATCTATACACAGCTTGCTTGTCCCTTTCCAGGTACATCCAGATTTTACCTAAAATTTTATTTTTATGTGAAATAATATTCCTGTGCCATCCTTGAAGAAGCAATTCTGGAGTAAGAGCAGGATATGAGCCAAATATTTTCTATGCTTCCTTCAGTCATATAAAAAGTATTTCCACTCATCTTGGCATTCAGTTATGTTGTGAGTAGAAAGGAGAGCAGAACAGAAGGGTGATACAGAACATCCTATGAATTACCAGACCTACAGTTTATGAGATATAGAAGGGAAGCCATTTTTATGATCAAGAAGATCTCAACTGTCTCATATACAATACTTTCTTTTACCAAGAGGAAGCTATGAGCTCAAGAACTATTTGCTTTTCTCAGTTGTTATAATATACTATCCTCAGCCTCTAAAATACTGAAATCTACAGTAAACCCTTATAAATTAACTTCTGAAGTTATTTTCTCCTTTTCTGTAGACAATAGCTATATGTGTTATGTAAAGGAAAGGCAAAAATAGTATTTTAGTGACATCACAAATGAAAGATATCTGCCTATCTTTCTGTGAGGCCTGTATTTTATTTGAACTCTATGTATTCAGTGACTCGTTAAAGCGTTACGATTTTATGTATAGATCTCCAAAGGAATTGCTACTAACTTTCAGTCTTGGAGATTTGTCTAATTCATCTTGTTGATTTATCTTACTGAAGAGGAATTTTATGTTGCATACTTTTGACCTCATTTGACTCAAAATGAATTTTTCAAGTGCAGACAAAAAAATCCCCAGTGGTTCTTTATCAAATATACAGCATAATTCTGCAAATTTTCAAAGTTTCAAAGAGCCAGTGCCAAAACTTATATACTGAGAATTCCATATTAAATGAGTCACATTAAACAAATTGTGAGATACAGTTCAAGTTCAAGCAATTAGGTATATTTTTTCCCTGTTGTATTTGTGAGTCTTGGTAATACTGATGCCTTAAAATCTATATTATATAAGATTTTAGTATAGCTTATGTATAGTTGGTATAGTTCGTACTTTTAGTTCACTAAGTACCTTCACACAAGTGTTCTGAAAATGCTGTTTAACATTCCTTGTAAAGAATTTCAACAGACAGAAGATTTTATGAAGGTGAAGAGCTACTTCGCTGTAGAAATATACGAAGAAAGAGAGTTAACAGAGTAAGTAGTCAAAGCTACCCAGAGGCCTTGAAGCCTTTCCAAGGAGGACAGAGATGATGAGGAAGACAAAGATGATGATGAAGGAGTGGTCGTTTTAGGACCACCAACTCAAATTCAGGAGGTATGTCAGGGGTGGAGTGAAGGTGGTACTGTGGGAGGGATGGTTTGGGTGTAACAGATGATGTAATGTCTAGATATTAAAGACTGTAGAACCTCTGTAATTTGGGGGTGTACTTTGGACACAATTCCTACACACTCAACATGCTGTAAATAAATGAGTGCTTTTTGCTTTCTAATACTCAAAAGAGTTTTAGAGAGTTATTTTCTGGCTTTTTAGGCATCAATACCAGGGAAGTAGTAGAGTCACCACCCTTGGAAGTGTTCAAAAAACAACTGGATGTGGCACTTCATATTTAGTGAGCGTGGTGGTATTAGGACAAAGATTGGACTAGATGATCTTGGAGGTCTTTTCCAACTTTAATGATTCTATGATTCTATGAAAGTACCAGCTGGTTCACTAATTCACACATGGCCTTTTATAACTGTTTATTTTATGGGTATATTTGAGCACTGCGTAAACAATGAAAAGACATGATTTTGACACGTGACAAAGTAGGGTTATGCCTAGTTTAAAACATGATTTTATCAAAAATGGACAATACTTTTGATATGATTGTTACTTTTAAACCTGTAATTCAGCTTTTGACTACAACTCTCTGATGTGGTTTCACACCTTCTGAAAGTAAACATGACAAAAAAGTCTCAGATTTGGTGTAGGGTGAAAACTGTGACAACGTAGTGAGTTGTGATGCAGCTGGAAAGGTGACGGAAAGAAAGGGAGAAAACATTTGTTATGCAGTGGCCTTCTCATACACCAAATCAGCAACGTGTGCACAGTTCTACCCTGTCCTTTTTCCCTTGGGTGCTACTTCTGTCTCACAGCAAACTGAAACCAGCCTGTATTTTGACCTAAGGTGACTTGTACATAAAACTCTTGGCTAAGGGTCAGAAAAGAAGTAACAATTTTCCTAACCTTTACACCCAAATGTCTTCAGAAACAGCAAAGGATTTAGCAGACCAAAACCTTTTTGCTCATAGTTCTAGTTGCTGAAGTAGTAAGTAGAGGCCAACACAAAAGAAGCTTCGTCTCTGCAAGCATGAGTTTGGAGATACTTGAATATGGTTCAGCTGTTAAAATGTCAAGCCCCATGTAATTCTTCTTTCTTTGTGGGTAGATACATGTAACACCCCACTCTGAGCTGCAAGCTCAGACCAGAGTTTTGCTTTTAAAAATATGCAGGGTTTTTTATTACCTCGAGGTTTTGTAAAGAGAATAAGCAACACACTTTCACCCAAAAGGTACTTTTACTGATAATTAGGGGAGAAAATAAGAGAACCTGGCAAAATTTCAAAAGGGTAGCATAAAATCAAACCAAATCATTCCACCAAACTACTGAGCCAGCACACAACAATCTACACAATTTAGCAAGATCTAATCCTACCACCCTTAAACTACTCAAAACATCAAGAAAGGAGCAAAGAAAGAGAAGGGAAGGGAGTAAGAAGAGAGAAGGAGAAGGGGAAAGAGGCAGATTATTTTATAGCTACCATCAGATCCTTGTGGAAGAGCAGTTCTCACATGTCCAGATGAAAGGGTTGTGACCGTGTGGAGAGCATATGCCTTTGTTTTTATCTGCTCTGGTCCCTATATTCAACCCCCTTCCCAGGCCCAGTGGCTGTTCCAGGGTTCCAGACCAGGATGAGGAATAGTGTTCCTACTGACCCTGCCAATCTGAGGCTGGTTTAGGGGTTCCAGAAGGTACTGTATGTTCAGACTTTCCCAGATTACCTTTGACTGGCAGCTGCTCCAGGGCTTCTCATGTGGGCTCCAGGGGCCTGCCATGAGGGACACAAATCCACTTCACCTCCACAGGTTTTGAACCATTCCTTCCCCCCTAACACACACATACACACACACACACACACACAAACACACACATCCCACTCTGAGGTGGTTCTGACCCAACAACTACTGATCTTGTGTCTCACAATATGATAGGAAAACTTGCATAGTAGCAAAAAGTAAATAATAAAGATTGTAATGTAACAAAGAGTTCACCTGAGTATCATATGCTAATTCCTGAATTTCAGATTAAATATTTTTTCCAAAATTTACAAGAAGTCAACCTGATAGTCCTGTATCGAATCTGAGACAATTTTATTTCCAAAGTTCCTTAATATTGTGGCAGCATGACTGAAAAGCCAAGAGAAGAAACCAAGAACTTTTGAATAGGTCTGCCGAGTTTCAGTGCTATGAAACCTAAGAATTTTGAATTTTCATTTTTTGTTATTGAAAATCTTTACCCTACCTTATTATAAGTTTATTTATATTCCATTTTGACAATTCCATTTTCTTTCTGACACTCATAAAGCCTTTTCACGAAACTTCTGGGAGCTAGCACCTACTAAGGAAAAAAAAGGCCATATTATCAGGTTCTAATCCAACATATCTTTTGAAAGAATTTATCTTCACATAGTATGTACTATTTATATTTTTCAAAGTAGGTTCATTTAAAGTGACCTGTAGTTAGTTTTGAAAGTATATATATAAAGTATGTAACAACAATCATATTTCACTCCTGTAAGTAGAATCAGACAAATCTTAATAGTACTCTGCAGAAAAGCACAGTTTCTATTTTGGACATATTGTATATTTTGTAAGTAGGTATATTTTGAATTGTTAGTTTATCAGTGGAATAAAGTTAGCATTGATTTAAAATACCAATCTATTAGGCAAGGAGAAATATAATGCTGGAAAAATTAATGCTGAAAAAAACATTCAGTGTTTATGATAGCTGGGGTTATAAAAACATAGCAAAAATTAAAAGGTCTGATTATTTTCTCTTATTGAAGCTCTTTGTGTTCTCAGTGGGATTCTGCAGCAATTGTTATGAGTTGCAGTGTTTAAGTGTTGAGATTTTATTCACAGAGGAAGTTAACAGTGAATTTTTCCTGTATGACAAGCAAAGGAGTTGGGGTATAGACAGCATTACTTGCAGGAATCTAGCCAAGAATTATTGGTACATTATATGATGCATTGTTCTTATTTGGTCAGAAGGGAAACACTTCCATTAAGTTCAATCTTAGATATAGTAGAGTGTTTTTATATCAGGTAGAGTCATAACAAGCAGAAAATTGTTATCCTAACTTATACCAAGCAAAATTCTGCAATTTCTTGTGAGCTTCATTTTACATTTCTTATTTACCAGACACATAGTTGTTTTTTTTTAAAATCAATATATTTAAGTAATTAAATTAATAGAAAAATAAAACTATATGAAAAGTTAATTAAATTGTAATGTCTTGAAGAAGGTACTTTAGTATCCTCTCATCTGAAGGCATTAATTCAACATACTGGCATTTCATAGACCATCATTCAGGTAGAAAGTACCTCCAATATATAAAGTATAACCACATATTCAGTAAAGCTAGCCAGACTGCTACGGAAGTTCACATTTATCACCAACTGCAGCTCCTTTCTAGTTAATGAATCATCCACAATCTGATTTCTTTTTCCAAGAACATATCTGTTATTTTTTGTGTATACCTAGAATAGTTTCAACAAGGAATGTGGAAGTGTAATAATGTTTTGACTTTTAATGAAGTGTAATGTACACATCTTAGAATGGCTTGTTCATTTTATTTTGGAGTGTTTTCTCATACATTTGGGATGTATTCTTTAGGCTACAAAATACACTAAACAACACAAACAATAAAAGCATATTGAAAAGTCTGAAAATAAATTTGATACGAGTTTGACTTCTACTGTTCTCCTTTTAGAATGGAGCCAAATTTTATGGGATCTTATGGATCTTGTGAGTCTGACACTGATTTCTGAATGTTCAGTATCTCAGTACAATGACACTAGTCATCACTAAAAATTCTAGGTTAAGCAGCTTTCAAACTGTGGCTTGTGAGAGATTACTGCCACTATAGGCTGTACAATGAATACAGTTTCCTGTGACTATTTAATCTATGAGTTTTGCAATCAGTTGGTTGCTTTTAAATTATGGTTCCATAAGTTTTGAGTATGGTAAGAATGGTAGATTTTTTTTTTTTTTTTTTTTTTTTTTTAAGAGTAGTAAGAATGTTCTGTGCTTCATTTTTGACATTGCATCACTGTATTTCAAAATGCAATACTGGATTGAAGAACTGATGGCCTCAAGGTTTAATTGGAGTCTCCTGAACTCAGCTCAAAAGACAAGTTGGCCTCTTTGCACAGAAGAATAAAATCAATATTAAAAAAAAAATGTACTCTATTCTGGAAAGTATATTCTGGAACTTTTTCCAAATAAAGTTTATAAAAAATTAATGTTAGATAACCTTTTTGAAAGGAGCCCAAGGCTATATGTATGAAACACTTCTTTCCTGAGTGTGGCACTTGATGGGCTGTGCTCTCTAGTTGGCTAGAAGATGCTTTAATTAGACAGGAGAAGAATTTAGAGTGGGAAATAAAAAAAGACAAAAGGATGGAAAAGTTGAATTCATTTCATAGTTTATTTTGGGAAGCGTGCCCAGTTCAAGATGGATTCTGGGGTATAGTTAAGCAAGAATGAGAAAATAGTAGTTTGAAATGTGATCCGATTTTTGGGTGTGTCCTGTTCAGAGCCAGAGGTTTGACTTGATGATGCTTGTGGGTCCCCTCCAACTCAGAACATTCTGTGATTCTGTATAGTGATGGGATCAGAAAAGCTGAATTTGGTGAGGGATGTGAATAAAGAGAATAATGAGAAGGGCCAGAAAAGGAAGATTAAAGAAAACATTCACACCCAAATTGAACCTGGTGGTAACCAACATGGGAAAGGCTGACGTACTCAACTATGTTTTTTGTCTCAGTTTTCAGCGTTAATCTCTCTTCCCACATCTCAACCTGTGAACATCAGCAAACACATATACCAGCTCATGTCAATCTTTTCACCCATCCGTACTCCCAAATCCTTCTTGGCAAGGCTGCTCACGATGAGTTCATTTTCCATTCTGTACTCAAGTTTGGGATTGCCCTGACCCATATGCAGGACCTTTAACTTGGTCTTGTTGAACCTCATGAGGTTTCCATGGACCCACTTCTTGAACTTGACCAGGTCCCTCTGGATGGCACCCCAGCATCCTGTCTTTCCAGGCGTGTAAACTGCACCATTCAGCTTCCTGTTATCTGCAAACTTGCTGAGGGTGCACTCACCCTTACTACATGTGTCTGATAAAGACTTTAAACAGTACTTATCCCAGTGCAGACCTGTGAAGGACACTGCTTGTCCCTGATATCCATCTGGACATTGGGCTCTCACTAAATCCTTTTGAAATATTTTTCTTCATTATTTAAGGCAGATACACTCCTTATGATTTACCTCTGATAAATCTGAACTTACAACTCTCTCCCCTCTATTTTTCTAAATGCTTTGCAATAGCTGAAGTGCTTATTGGAAAAAATTAATATTAACAAAAAAAATCCATCTATTTTTGTAATGATATGTGTAATCCTCAGTCACGTTTTAGATGGTGGTTTGGCAGAAGGACAAGTAGCATAATTGTGTGCACCTGTACCATTTACATGTCTTCTACTCAGTGAAGGGATATAAGAAGAGATATTAAAGTCTATTTGGAATATGACTGACAACTGATTTTAACATTATCACTTATCCAAGTTAAGCTGCTGATTGTTGTTATAACTGATATAACTCTTGTAATAATTTATTCCATGTCTACATACTGTATAAATTAAAAATATTCTGATGACTGAACTAATAAAATATAGTTTTTTAAAGACTAATATTTATCTAATTTTAGCTAAACATGAACCTAAACGTCACTATAACCTAACATAGGTGGTCTTGGGAGCAGATTCAGACCCCAAAACTCTTTGAAATTTCACTTTCTCTATTCTTTAACTGAATTGTTGATCATGTTAAATATTTGCAAGGCATTTACCAGTTCTCAAGAATTGTCATTGTATAGAAAAAGTAGAAAATAAATTATTAATATTTATTACTAATTTTGTGTGTGTGTTGTTAGGAAGGAGGAAAACAATGGAAATGTTCTAGCCATAAACCAATATATGAAAAAAATGTAGGATGCGTTCACATATATATATAACATGTTCTGTATAAAGTAACTTTTTGGGAATAAGGAGATGTTCCACTTTTAGCCATTGTATTCAGAAAACATAGGCTACATTGCCTGTAAAGCTTTACAAAGCTTCACAAATCTTCAAACTTACGACCTTAGATATGTTTTTCATTGAACTATTATGCTCAAATGGAATCACTCTAATATTTCCTCATTAAAAGCAGCCTTCTGTTTATCCAGACTTTTGTGGATAAGCACTCAGCTTCACTCACGTTTCCTAGGCATTCCTTCCTTAATGTGCATGTCATTAATGTATGGCCTTGCCTGGATATTTGACTTGTATATGTGAATGCAAAAGGAAGAGAAGGAAACATAGTCACAGAAGAGGATAAAGGTTGGGGTACCATTGGCAAAATGAGCTAGAAGGGGCATAGAAGAAAAAGAAAGGCAAGAGAAAGGGAACAAGACAAGAAACAGAGAAATAAAAACAGGTTTAATATATAAGAGACTGAAACAGAAGGAAGAAATAGAATTAAATCTAAGCATGAGAGAAGGAAATCCACATGGCTATGATGAAAAAGACAATAGCAAATACAACTTGAAAGGCAAGAAAAGATATATATATGTCTGGGAAAATGAAAAACTAAATGAAAAAGGATCAGGCTTTAAGATTAGTAGATTCAATTATATTTATCCCTATCCCTATATTTAGTTCTTTGGCAGATGTCCCATAACTGTGTACATTTGGAAATAAAAGAGAATAACTTTATGATACTTTAAGAAATTGTCTCATTACATTTTATGTCATTTCAAAACTATACTCTTTGGGCCCTTTCTTGGTGGTCCAACAGTAAAGCTAAAGAATGTTCAGCAAAATAACAATTTCTCTGAATATATTTTTCTAGTTCTATAAGAAATTAAGGGAGGGTTTTGTGGTGTTTTTTTTTTTTGGTGGTTTTTTTTTTTTTTTGGTGGTTTTTTTTTTTTTTTGGTTTGGTTTGGTTTATTGTTTGGGTTTGTTTTTTTTTTAAGTGAGATCATTATTTTCGTTGAACTAAAATGCAAGCCTTAAACACTTTCATTGTTCCAGTTTTATATAACTGTTCATGGCATATTAAACCAGAATTTTTAAATAATCAGATTGCATATGCTTTAAAGAATCATAAGGATTTTCAGTAGACATTTGTTTGCCCAAAGATAGTTTGGAAAAACATGAAGGGGTCTTTACAGTCACCAGTTGTAGTGAGTCATCTCATTCAGAGGAAGGAGTTCTGTTAATCAAAAGAAAAATTTTATTTGCAGCTTTGTCACCTGGCAGTCACTTTCTTCTAAATGCAAGCAGTAATAAACTAAGAATTAATCTGTTATAACATCTAAATATTTTATTGGATTTTCTACTTTGTAAATACATTGGTTTAGTTTAAAAGAAAAACTGCAGAGAAAACAAAAATACTCAGAACAAATGGCATAAGACAAAGAACCCTGCTGCAAACCATTGGAACATATAAAAGGTGAGAAAGACCCAAAAAGATGATCTAGGCAACTACACATTGGTCAGCCTTAGTTCCAGCCCTGGAAGAATGTGAAGTAACCTTCATGAAAACCCTGAAAATCTTGGAATCCATTTCCTCATTTCAAGTAGACAAAGGTCATTGGACTGAATCAATAAGGATTTTCCAGGGATAAATCATGCTGTCCCAACCATTTGCCTTTTATAACAAAATGAATGGATTTATGAACTAGAGGAGAGCAGTAGGTGTCATTTATCTCAACTTTAGCAAGATTTTTGACACCATCTCCCATAATATTCTTGAACCCAAACTGAGATATTGCAGTAGGGATGAGTGGATAATGAATCTGTAAAACAGTTGTTTGGAAAACTTGGGCCAGAGGGCCACAATTAATGGGTAGTATTTGGGCAGAAGGCCAGTGAAAAGTGAAGTACTGCACAGATCTATCCTGTGGCTTCTTCTGCTCAAGATCATTACCAACACTGACAGGATACTCTCATCAAGTTAGCAGACAACATTAAAGTAGAGACACCAATCAATGAACTTGAAAACTGGGCTGTCTCACGGGGGGACCTATACAAAAGGGGAGCAATGAACAAAAAAGAATCTTATCAAATTCACAAGGACAAATGCAAAGTATTGCTGCTTGAAAGGAATAGTCCTCTGCAGTGATATGCACTGGGCACTACTTTGGCTAAGGAGAAGCTCTGCAGAATGGAGCTGGATGTTGTGGTGAAAAACAAACTGAACCTGAGCCAAAAGTGAGCCCTGGACAAATAGGGAAAGAACAGCAGCCAGGGCTACTCCAGAAGCTAGGAGCTCAGAAAATGAGAAAAATACTATCTCCTTTTAGCCAGCATTCATTAGATAGCATTTGTGCCTAACTAAGGACCCCTTGTACAGAAAGAACATGGAAAAATTTCAGTGAGCTCAGCAGAACACATCAGGGTGGTCTGAGTCTGAAATGGCTGCCCCATGCAGAAAGGTTGAGGGAACAGAACAGGCCTTTTTCAAGTGGGATCAGAGGTGGCTTTGAGGACATCTCATGGCCACCTCAGGTCTTACAGGGAGATCATCCAAAAGATGTAACCATGCTTTTCATAGTTGTGTCTGGTGAAGGGAGCCTAAATTGAAAAAAAGAGGTTTCAGATTGGATAAGAAAAGATCTTTTTCCCCAGGAAAACAGTCATTGTAACAATTTGCCCGGACAGACAGTCTGAATCCTTGCAGGTTTTGGATAAAACCCTGAGAAACCTGCTTGGACCAACACTGCCACGTGGATTAGAGACCTCCTGAGGTCCCTTCAAAAATGAGTGATTCTTGGACTGTGTCCACCAGAGAAAGAGGGACAAGCCCCAATTCTCAGAAAATTCTCTGCTTCCTCTTCCATCAAGTCCTTGTTTTACTATTTACAAACCCTTTAGTTTCTTAAATAAATAAACAGGTTCCTGAAAATGCCATAATTTTGTAGGGTGTGGATCTTTTATACTCACACGGAGTGAAAGATAGAGTATGATCAAGTAATATTTTTTTATTCAAAATGTCCGTAAAAATCTATTAAATATTACACCTTTTATTACATTTTCTTTTTCAAAATCTTCATTATTAATTTATATATTTTAATGTTCAGAGTACTAACAATTTTAGGTTATGTTCACTTTAATTTCCAGGAAATTGTATACACCTCTGTGTCAAGAGTAGATATGTCAGCATTCTTGAAGAGAGTGGATCATTCACTTTATCCCAGATGATACCCTCCTTTCTGCTTGATCGTCTTCCCAGTCTGGAAGTTGAATTTTCCTTATTCAGCTTCATCCTGGTTCAATTCTCTGTTTCTGATTTTGTTTTCCTTTGTGCTGCAACACTATAACACATCACACACTGTAATACAATACTTATGTGCTTC
The DNA here is from genome assembly GCA_013396755.1 of Sclerurus mexicanus. Lineage (NCBI taxonomy): Eukaryota > Metazoa > Chordata > Aves > Passeriformes > Furnariidae > Sclerurus > Sclerurus mexicanus. The sequence continues at coordinate 88,532 of VWZF01004268.1, forward strand.
TTTATTTATAAAACAAAGATCTCTATATATTATTCAAAATAGTACTGAATTCTAAAAAAAAAAAGTAAACCACGTTTCTTGAGAGACTCCACCAAGCTTTCTCTTCCTAAATTATTTTAACATTGAACATGAAAACATTCAAGTACAAAGTTCAAAATAAGCTTTCACTTATTTAAAAATAAATTTAAAACTATATGAATATAAACAGCCTTAATTATATTTCTTCCATTACCTTTTGTAACCTCTATCTGCAACAGGTAGTTGCCCCCCAAAAATATTTATTTAGTGTTGAGTAAGGTTTTGTGCTTTTGGTCTAACCTTTTGGAGGACCTTTTTGTGGATAAATGATGTCTGAATGTACTAGTCTTATCATAAATGCATTATAAGTAACTTAAACTAATGTCTTAAAGCCATTTCTGATTCTCGGACTGATCTCAACCTCATTTTCTTTTTCTATGTTTCAGGTTTCTCTAAGAGAATACAACCAGCTGAGCCACTTCTGCTTCCATTCATCAATACATTGATGATTCATGTGTGGAATCAATGCTGTGATGTCATTTCTTCTTTTTAAATACAGTATATTTCACATGTTTGAAACAAACACTATCCAGGACGAATGCATGTGTTTGTTAGCATGCAATATTTAATGGGCTTCATAAGACACTTCCTTATCATGTGACTTCAAGTGCCCTAAGCACAATAAGACTTTTCAAAATTTTTTAAAGTTATTTATTTATTTTTGTTGCTATTGTCAGAGCCATAGCAAAAAGATATTTGGACATTACATCATCATATCAAAGATGTAATTTTTCTTCTCTGCTCCTGTGGTCTCAAATTATGGTCTCAGATACTTCTCTGTGGTGCCCAGGCACAAGCATTGCCTCTGCAGTGCTGTTGCCTAGTCTTCTCACATCCTTATGTTCCAGGTGGTGTGTGCAGACTTTAGCCCCACATTATGAGATACGGAGTTTCTCATCTCATAGCTGACCTTCCCACGTATGGTTTTTAGGATTCTACTTTCAGGAAGCATAATGTTTCCTTAAAAAAAAAAAAAAAAACAGAAAACCCCAAACCAACCAAAAATACCTAAACCAAAACAAGTGGCTTACAGAGAAATACAGTTATGATTGTAAAAGTAATGCATGATTTAAATCTGACAGCTAGCATTTCTGCTGTAATGTCCCCTAAGGCACCTTATAAGATCAAATGTTGTTTTTATTATCAATTGTCTTCACATCACAAAGGCTGAATATCCTTAGTCTTTGACTAATTAATCTTGAAGTTTCCTCATGTTTTTTTCTGTTTAGGTTCATTTCACTGGTCCTTGCCATACACTCATTCCCTCTCCCCCACCCACACTCCGCCAGAGAGTGTTATCCTTTATTTAAGGACAGGTCAAGTAAAGAATGAAGGGAATATGTTTAAGATTCATACTAATTGACAATAAATAGCCCTGGGACTCAGATGCCACTGCTGTCCCCTATTAGATCACTATTCAGATTATCAAGTTAAAATAATCCTTTCTGAAACCTCCACTATACTGGGATACAAAGGAAAACATCAGATTCTGAAAGCCTCCAGGGTGAATAATGTCTAGAGTCTGCAGTGAGATATGGGCCAAATGACAGTAGACTTAGTAGTCTCTGTTGATGCACCTAATATTCATTGTTTCTGTATTTTACGGGGAAGTGCAGCTGAATGATTGCAGCTGACTGACTGTCAGCTTTAGTTCAGCAGGTCAAGGTGCATGGAGATATGTAGCTCCCTATCATATCAATACTTTGTCTCCTGAGTCCTTTTTTTGAATTATGGGATATTAAAGTCAGGCATGCATGAATGTACAACATAAAAGCTAGAGACCTTAATGAGGGGGAGGGGCTTAGACCCAGTATTTTCTTAGGCAAGTCTCCTGAGAAGGGTTTTATGCTGATTTTTGAGCTGAATGGTTTCAGGCTATGATCTGTGGAGAAGGAATATATATTAGAAGAAAGTGCTTTGTTCCTTCCCCAGTCTAATTCTTAATATCTCTGGAGAATTTTGTATTGCCATTAGATAATTGGTGTGAAAGATGCTTAAGAAAATATATTCTCTTCAGGTGTTTAGAAACTAGGATTTCGGCAGATCGGCTATAACATGTTCTTACTCAGTGGCAGCCCTTCCCATGTAAATAGAGCTAAATAACTTTATCAATGTAAAATTGTGGTTTTAAATTTTAGTACTGCAACTCCTCAAACATACTAAAATATTCAGTTCCTTTGATTTTGAATCTGGGCACTCAGATACATTGTCATTTGTTTTCTCAAAGCACTGGTTTGAGAACAAGACATTGGGAATGAAAATCTCCATTTCTCACCTTGGAACCACTCATCCTGTGGAAACTTTTCATGCAGGCTTTTAGATGTTTTATGATATTTTTTAATCATATCCTACACTTGACTATTGTTTTAAAAATATTGTTTCAAAATCATAGAACTTTATGTCTGGGTCCAAACACTATTAAATTTATCATTAGTGTGCTTAAGCGATTTTGAAAGATGCCTGTGTTTCAAACTGGATGTGAAATGCTCTTCCTAACTATGCTACCTTTGAGTTAAAAGACAGAAAGATGTAGAAAGACAATTCAAGTTCTGTCCCTCACAGACTGAACTTCACAAAAGTAGTATCAACTTCTATAATTTGTTCCTCTCCTGGGTTTTGAAATGAAGCTATAGTCTGTTATTCCTTGGGATTTTTTGCAACACAACCCTGGAGGCCCATGCAGACAGCTTTTTCCTTTCCCATTTCAAATTTTCAAAACCAAACTCCTAACCAGAGGTAGCCTACGTACTGGAGAAAAAGATACAGTTGCAGAATAAGGAGCATAAAAAAGTCCAAAAAACATTTCTCTTGGCCAGTGTTCATAACGAGAAGCATTGCCTGCATTTTTCTGTCAACCTAATATGCAAAACACTAATTTACCACCTAGGTGATAGAGGTGTGATCACCAGCTGTGGAAAACAAGGTGAGTTCTTCAGGATATATCTGCTTTATTTCTGCTGAGCTTTTTCTTGAAGATTCAAGGTACTCCAAATAATATGGGTGTAGTTTTATTTATCATAGGACTTTTCAAATACTAATCATTAATAATGTCTGGCTTGTAGCAGCTGTTTTTATGATTTCATTGATCATGCCTAAACATCTGAACTGCATAAATATCTGAAAAAGTAGGAAGTAAAAACTATGCACAGGAACAATAGTGGGAAAAACTAGTGGCTTCTATCATAAGTTTTCCCATTACGTTTTTTCCCTTATGTCTTGGACAGCATACTAATAGGAAAAAAAAAATCCACCACAACCCTCTCTTTCCACCCCTCTGCCCAAAAAAAAAAAAAGAAAAACAAAACGGAATTAATGGATAATAAACCAGTAGACGTTAATAGAAAATACTACAAATGAAAAGCCATATACAATTTCTAGAACATTTTTCTTATTTTTATTCATTGTAAGAACAATTCTAGCATAATTTTCAAATATATTTCAGAGAAAGAAAAGAAAATACATGTTTTCTTAAAAATTGCATAGGAAATACACATAAATGTACTTCAGCCATCTTCAGAATGCCTATAAATATAAATATTATAAAGGTAGTATCTTGAGATTTCACTACAGAAGCTTTTAGTACTTGACAGTGGCTGATGCTGAATGAACAGGGGAAACACTGAGGGAGTTTTTTATAATTGTTTTCAGAAACAGCTAAGAACCATAGAATCATTAAGGTTGGAAAAGACCTCCAAGATCATTGTGTCCAAGCTTTGACCAAATACCACCATGACAACTAAACCATAGCACTAAGTGCCATGTCCAGTCATTTCTTGAACACTTTCAGGGATGGTGACTCCATCACCATCCTAGAAAGCCTGTTCCAATGCCTAATCATCCTTTCTGTGAAGAAGCTCTTCCTGATGTACAGCCTGAACCTTCCCTGATGAAGTTTGAGACTATGTCCTCTTGTCCTGTCCCCAGTTGCTTGGGAGAAGAGGCTGTCCCCATCTTGCTACAACCTCCTTTCAGGTAGTTGTACAGAGCAACAAGGTCGTAACTGACTCTCCCTTTCTTTAGTCTAAACAATGCCAGCTTCTCATAGGACTTGTGGTCTAGACCCTTCACCAGTGTTGTTTTTCTCTGGATCTGCTTCAGCACCTCAATGTCTTTCTTCTAGTGAGGGAACAAAAACTGGTGAGGTGTGGCCTCACCAGTGCTGAGTACAGAGGGACAATCACTGCCCTGGTCCCGCTGGCCACACTGTTTCTGATACACGCCAGGAAACTATTTGCCTTCTTGGCCACCTGGGCACACTTCTAGTTCATGGTCAGCAGAGGTTGACTGACTCCTCCAGGTCATTGTCTGCCAGACAGCTTTACAGCCACTCTGCTCCAAGCCTGTAGTGCTGCAATGGCTTGATTGTGACTCAAGTGCAGGACTTGGTACTTCAGCTCATACCGCTGGCCTTGGTCCAACAACCCAGCCTGTGCAGATCCCTCTGTAGAGTATTCACACCCTGACAGTGCATTTGATACCCTCATCCAGATCATTAATAAAGGCATTAAACTGGACTGGGCCAAGTACTGAGCCCTGGGGAACACCACTAGTGACTGGCCATCAACTGGATGTAAGTCCATTCACCATCATTCTCTGGATCTGACCATTCAGCCAGATTTTTATCCAGAAAAGAGACAGAGAGAAGGAAAGGAAGGTATTCAACCAGATAATTCAACCCACATAAGGTCTACTCTGTTCTTTGCAATGGTCTATGTCTCCCCAAAAAAGTGAGAGAAGATGCCACCTTTAGTGGCTGGCACTATTTGCCTATATTAGACAAGATAAATGTTACTCAGATAAAAAACTTCATGAGGGTGCATGTGAACTCATGTGCTATCCTTGAATCCATGAACTTTATACTTTTGAAAACTTCCATATGGGAAATTCTATGTGTATCAAGCAGGACAGTGTGAAAAAGATTTATGGGAGAAAACAGTACGGAGAATACAATCAGAAAGCAGCTGTGCTGAGTTGGTGAGTTTTTTATGTGTGCTCGGGGTAGATTAAAAAATTGGAGTAATCAGAGTAAATACTATTGTAATATCGAAGTGCAAAAGGAGAAATATTTGCCAGTTATAATCAGAGAAATGTAATATAGGCATTTTAACTGTTGACTTTTAGAAATTACTTAGTAAGAGCATTAGCTATATCTTAAATGATTCATTTCATTGTAAGATAGTTGCTGCGTATGAGTCAGGGCTTAATGATATTGGCTGTTATTTTGGGCCACTTATAAGCAGTTACAATTATTATTTTTAATTAAAATATTTTACTTGCTAGCTGTGTTACTGAGATCAGCCTGGAGTCTTCACAGACCTGAAAATCCAGAGGTGGCACAGGTGCCCCTCTGCAGAAGAAAGCTTAAAGCAAATTAATTTGTGACTCTGCTCAGCATGGCTTAGATGCTGAATTCCACTGTCAAATGTTAAATACACAAGTTGCTCAGGATTGAAAATTCAGGTACTTCTTTATCAGTTCCAGCATGACTTCTTTCAGTATGTCATATAATCACTTGCTCTTTCCATTTGTTGCTGCTTTTAGGGAAAAAATATCCTTTTTTTTAAAAAAAAAAGTTCAAATTTTATGCAATTTCAAATATTTTACTTAATCATTTATGCTACTTAATTTATGACTGTATTCATGTATGCAAATTTACAGTTTAAAAATAATATTAGTGGCTAGACATGCATTATATTATCTGCGACTCACTAAAGATAGTTCCATTTCTAGAGCAGACACAGATAGAAGTGATGTTTTGCAAAATATAAAGCAGTCTAACATGAAGAAAGGTATGTTTTTTCTTGCAAAATATATTACACTAAAAAACATCTCTACATTAACTTACCTGAATATACTATACCTCTCACATTATCTGAAATCTTAACTTCAAGTATTCATATATGTAAAAACTGTCACTTTTTCCTAAAGAAAAAAAGAAATTGTTTAGTGGTTGCTTTTTTTCTTTTTCTAGGATAAGAATAGAGTCCCACGTCGAACTATGAATAACCTCATAACTCCAGTTTTCTGTAGGGTGCTACTAATGCTTTGCGGGCAAAGACATGAACTTTATCTTTGCTTGTTAAAATATTTGTAGGCAACCAAAATATGAACAGCTCAAAGTTTATTAATTTGGGGCCCTTTTTTGAAAGCTTTCTAACTGTCTCATGCTATAGAAATAGCTTATTTGATTTTATGTAAAAGATCATGAATTTTCAAGTGTACCATAGGGGGAAAGAGCTGCAGTAGTTCTGGCAGTATATCTGAATGTGAAAATAAATATTTTGTTTTACATGAATAAGATTATAAAGAGACTTGGCTACCTCAAGCCTGGGAAGTAGATAGTAGGACTAATAGACATGCTATTTTAAATGTGTAAGATATGACAGATTTTAAACAAGAGATTTCAAGATCTTGTCAATTACTTAGATAGATGGAGGATTGGGTTCATCTTATTGTGTTATACCTATGTTTTTTATTGTTTTCTGTCTCCAAGCCAAAGTGGATCTGAGAGAAGAATAATTTCTCTAAGTCATCATTTGACCCCAGCCAGCCACTAAGACCCACACAGCTTCTTGCTCACTCCCCCCATAGTGATGAAAGAGTAAAAGTGAGAGAACTCATGGGTTGATATAAGGACAGTTTAATAGATAAAATAAAAAGCTAAGCAAAACAAGGAATTCATTCCCCACTTCCCATGGGCAGGCAGATGTACAGCAAGATGGTCTCCACCATGTGTATCAATGACTTGGGAAGACAAACACCATCACTCTGAACACCAGTCCTTTTCTTCTTCCCCAGTTCTGTATGATAAGCATGATGATGGTGTGGGATATCACTTTGGTCAGCTGGGGTCAGCTGTCCTGGCTGTCCCCTGTCCTAACTCCTTATGCACCCACAATCTGCTCAGTAGCATGGCAGTGTGAAAAGCAGAAAAGGTCTTGACTCTGTTTATGTGCTGCTAAAACATCCATGTGTTATCAACACTGTTTTCAGCAAAAATCCAAAACATAGCTCAATAGCAGCTACTGTAAAGAAAATTAACTCTGCCTCAGCCAAAAACATCACACTAAGTAATCATAAATAATATTAGATTATACCTTATTATTTATCTTTCAAAAAATGGGACAGTTAGTGAATTTAAAGCCTTGCAACAAACTTTTCTGAAAGATCCTAAAATAAAACCACAGAAACAAGAAAATCAGCACATGAAATGTTACAAAAGTCTTGTTCACAGACCTTTTCCTGGAGCAAATTTATTCTACCTTTGTCATATATCTACTTTTGTCAATCTGCTGATATATATACAGGAAACAAAATTATACTGGGTTGATAGAAAAACCCATTCAATAAAATTGAACTAAAGAGTGTCCCGGAGAGCTGCATTTCTGAAATCACTTTCCTTTTTTAGGTTTGATATTTGTTGCTAATTCTTGTCAACACAGGATGCCTTTGGTCCTTTAATGATTTTTATATAGAAAATTATTGAGCATGTTTTTTTTAAGGTTAGGTTGTCAAAAAGGAGAAACTTTTTCAACCTCAGGAACACTGCATAGTCCTGTTATATTCAAATCTGGCAGGACAATTCTTTGCAAGGCCTGAAGAAACTCAACTTCTTTCTGAATTTATCAAAGTGCATTTAGCATGGTGCTCTGTCAAAATGTATAGGTCTTGATGATGGAATGACACTTGAAGTGTTTTTATGACTCACAGCCATTTCAGGAATAGGGAAAAGCCATTAACATATATATATATATATATATATATATACAAATAATGAAATCAAGATTAAAATTTCTTTGAAAGCTTAGTGATAACTTTTAGTTAAAACATTTGTCTTCAGAAAAAAAAAATGCACAAATTATTTAAAATTAAAATCCAAATAAGAAGTTCTGTAAATTACTTCAGAAGCCCAAGCTGGAAGTGCTTGGAGACATCCTGGTTAAACAGTTCTAAGCATTTATTTGCCTTTTATATTCAGTTGCATTAATATCCCTAATTTTACTTTCTTGCTATGAAACCAAGCTATTTAAGGAAAAGAACCCCGAAGACATAATTCCAGACCATGATGTATGTTGAGATTTCATGAAACTTTAATGAGTTACTGTAGATAATGATTATTAATGATTTATTATTATGGTTGCACTGATTATGCTTGTATACAATATAACAGTGTGAAATATTTTGTTGTGTTGTCAGACTGTACTTGGATGTAGGACTTGAATGGTTACTAAACAAGTTTGCAAGCAATACTAAACTGGGAGGAACTGCTGACTCCCCTGGAGAAAGACCTTGACATAGAGGACTGGGCAATCACCAGCCATATGGAGTTCAACAAGGGGAAGTGCTGAATTCTGCACCTGGGATGGGGCAACCCTGGATGTTTGTACAGACTGGGGAATGAGATGCTGGAAAGCAGTGCCATGGAAAGGGCCCTGGGGGTCCTGGTCGATGGCAAGTTGAATGTGAGTCAGCAGTGCCCTGGCAGCCAGGAGGGCCAACCATGTTCTGGGGGGCATCAGGCACAGCATCACCAGCCAGTTGAGGGAGGGGGTTGGCCCACTCTGTTCTGCACTGGGACAGCCTCACCTTAGTTATTGTGTGCAGTTTTGGGTGCCGCTATATAAGAAAGTTATTAAGGTATTAGAGAGAAGGGGCAGGCACTGTGGTGACCAGTGACAGGACCTGAGGGAAAAGCCTGAAGTTGTGTCAGGGGAGGTTTAAGTTAGATATTAGAAAAATATTCTTCACCCAGAGGCTGATTGGGCACTGGAACAGGTTCACCAGGAAAGTGCTCAAAGCACCAAGCCTGACAGAGTTCAGGGAGCATTTGGATGATACTCTCAGGCAAATGGTGTGACTCTTGGGAATGGTCCTGTGCAGGGTCAGGACTTGGACTCAATGATCCTTGCGGGTACCTTACAACTCAGCATATTCTGTGTTTCTGCGAAATTCAGGACTGGTTTCTTTATTTTTAGAATACATCAACAATGCTGAGTTGTAGAGAAATCTGATAGATACATACAGTATTATGTACAAAGCAGAGTAATAATGAAATAAAGTGTCTTCTCATATTTTTAATTGTTTAGAAAGGCAACAGAAAACTTTCTTAAAATCTCCTGCTAGAACTCTGAAGGCAGGAAAAAGTGAAAACCAAAATGGAAACAAAAACACAAAATCAAGAAAACTTTTGTTAAGAATAAATATAGTAAAAATTTTCATAAAACATCTGATTTCATAGTTACCAGTCACAATCCTATTCAAAGGCCTTCTACCCGTAAAGATATTTTGGCATTTTGTTCCTTACATCACTATCATAAATATGCATAATTCACCAGATGATGATCAGGACTCCAAGACATGGTGTATAAAATATACTCCTGTTCATTTTTCTTATTGCTTACTGGATGTGATTTTTAAGTTGCACTGTTTATTCTGGACATGATGACTGATCATGGAAGAGACAAAACTAAATAAAGCCTTAAAATAGACACTCATCCCTTTTTCCTTTTTTCTTGTAGATAACCTTAAATGACAAATGTGAAAAGAAGCAAGTACCTTTTTTAAACTATTTGTTGCTGGAGTCCTAAAACAAAACAGTCCATGTTAATTATTTGATTCACGAGTGAATAAATAAATAAATGGGACATAGAAAAATATAAATAAACAACTATTAATTCATTTAATCTGATTCATTTAATAGAACACAGTGGGCCTTAACAAATGGGCTTATATTAAATTTTGGGTGTATATTTGAGTACTCCATGCAATACTCGAAATTTTATTTTGGCAAGATATCTTAGTCAACTTTACAGCTACAACTCCTCAGGAGACCTAAAGATGTTTCCACATGTGATAAGTCCAGTTGTTTGGCTGGAACCTTCCCCAACTCCACACTACAAGGCTGAAGTCCACCTTTTTTATATCACTCAGGCTAGTTTAATGGAAAAATAGCTTGTAAATTGCCCATGACAGGACTAAAACAGGTCCTTAATTGTGATGATCAGGGAAAAAACAGCCTGGGGTGGGAGTAACACATGTGCAGATCAATTCAGGCAAGATCTGTATATATAGAGGCCTTATTTTCAAATTCCAGATGTCAAATACTAACCATGAGGAAAATGGGAGGAGGAATGCACACACACTTCGAAACCAAAATAATGGATACAAACGAATTACTCAGATTAAAATTCTGTGCTCAGTATTTTATCATTTTGCAAACTCAGTAAAAAACCACAGTGAAATTGATTTTCATAAAGGACTATTTAGCGAATAAAGCCACTTTTTTTCTGAGTAAAAGAGAAGGTAAAGGAAGGCTACAATAAGCTTTAGAAAAAATAATTAACCTCCACTGAGGTCACACCTCAGGACATGAAGACATGTATACCTTTTTTTGCACAATTGTTTCAGTGCTGATAAACAGCTTTAATATTTAAGAGGAAATGGGACAATCATTACTGGAAAAGTTGGTTAATCATGGAAAGTATTAAGTATTATGAGTTTAAGCTGTAGTTTTGTTGTCTGGGTGAGTAGAGTCAGTGAGTCTTACCAAATACAATGTTCCTTTACTAGGCATCAAAAAGCATTTCAATTTGGTTTCCTAAGAGTATAAGGTTATGCAAAGGTGAAGTTTTTGTGCTTAATTACCTGTCAGTTCTTGCATGAATACTGATCTCATCTCCAGTGCAGTGTTACAAAAGGGGAAACTACAGGAAAATAATAAACTGGTCAAAGCCAATTAAATCTTAAAATTTCATGAAAATTCAGGGCTTGGTAGCAGATAGAACACCAAATTAGAGATGTTGGTGAAGGAAAATCTGGAGTCTGAGCCTGTGACTTTTCTGTTCTCTTAGATCTGCTGTCTTTTCTGGTCTGGTAGGGCCACAAACAGAGTTCAGGGTATAACTAATGTAACAGAAAACTTGTCTTCCTAGTAAATCATTTTAGAGAACAGATTAAGGACAAATTGAAGGCATCACTAAATTTTACACGAAACTTCTTAATTATTTTTTTTTTAAAACTTGGATACTCAATATATTTACATATACTTTACATTACTTTTAATATAATTTAATACTGAATCTTAAACAAACTCCTCTAGATAATATTTGCCATATGAAGAGAGTAAATGTCTGACATAGTGAGTCTTCTGATAAAACTTCCAGGTTTTTTACACCAAACTATCTATCAGAAACTAGTTATTGCAGGAAACATGTTCATGAATACGCCTTTTAACTTCTATGCAAAATTGAACGCAAGCATTATATTAAAACACCACACATCTTTGCATAGGGAACATGACATTAATATTTTTATTTAAACACAATGGATTTATTGAAAAACCCCCCCACAATTAATCAATTAAATCCTTTATATAAAAATTCAATTAAAGTAGATGTCTATTTATGACAGTGCTTTATAAACATATTCTTTATTATTTGAAAACATCATTCTTCTGCAGTAAGAAATGAAAAGCTGTGGATCTTCAGTAGTGTGAATATGTCCCTGTTACTCAAAGTATATGAAAATGGAAGGCATTCTAAATATAGAAACATTACACATGTGGTTATAACTTGCATGATTTTGACATTTGATGTCTGTGTCTATAAAATATTTATTACTAATTCTATATTTTATATTAATTATTAGTTATATATGTTTACTAATTTTTTTACTGTAATGAAGGAAAGACAGATGTAGAAGCAAGTAATCAATGATACATCAATTTATTAAATGAGAATGAATATCTATTTGTGTAAGATCTGCTTCTTTCTCAAATTTGTTGAGAACAATTGTCTCATGTAGGGCTAGATTTTCACTCCTGGAATATATTATTTTTATCTTAGTTAAAAAATATTTAAGCAGTTTGTTTATAATCCTTGGTTGTTGAGAGATAGTTTCATAAGAAATTACATAGACACAATCATTCCCGCATAACTCTGTAATGTGGAGTGTTACAAGGTTTAGACAATGAAAAAGAAGTGCCATAGTGTCTAAGACTGAAATTGTTGAATAAATATATTAAAAACAAAGGACTACCATAAGGTATTTAAAGATACCACATTAATATTCATTAGATAAATGTATTATTGTAAATTAAGTATGATAATCAGTTACAATATATCATTAACTATGCCATAAAAAATTCCTATAATGGCATGCTAAAATGAGATGGGTTATACATCATTAAAGCTGTGTGGTGCTTGCTTTATATGGGATATAATTACTGCAATAGGAGATAATGACTATTTAAGTATAGCAGAAGTATAAAATTTCAAATATTGTACTACAATATTCTGAACAATGGAAACGTAAATATATCCTTTAAGGATGAAGTTAAACAAATTATTCAAATAAAGATGACAAAAATATTTCTAAAAAAGCTGGAGAGAGACTAAAAATTTATCCCAGCTCATTGTAAACATGACAGGACAATGGTCCTCATGATGAAAAATGGTGGATAGCTTTAATTACAGTGGTAAAATGGCATATTTTTGAATATTCTTATGAGACCACATGTTTATTAAGAAAGAAGAGAATAAGGCCCTACTTCTTCAGTGGTTCAAGTATATCTCTAAACTGATATCTATTAACTTCTCAGAATAAGAATGTATGTGTTAAGTTTAGCACATACACAAAAACTTGAAAGAGATTTTTCAAAGCATTGAAACTCTATTTTAGAAAGCTTGTGAAATCAAATATTGCTCAAAAGCATTTGAATATTACAAAATCTCAATCTCTAGTTAAAGCACAGGATCAGAGCATTCCTGTAAGGACAGAAATCAAAAGTGACCTTTCATCATTGCCTGGCACATATGACTTACATGATATGAATTTTTTTTCTTTTAAATTTAGAATGTAGGGATGGCAAGGGAGGTGAAGTAGTCCTGACCACTGGCTTAAAAATAATAATATTTATTTTTTAAGCTAGAGTTGCACTAGTTGTCTTTGTGCATCCAAAAATATCTGTAATATATCCCTATGCCCGTTTCAGTAAGCAGAAGTGTCTTGTAACAGGACAGTAGTCTAATCTTTTCCATGAGATATCTGTCAAGCCACCAAAACTTCCATACAAAATATCAGCTTATTTTAAGAAATGTTTGGTATATGCAAGGATGTTAATAGGATAGTTTCTGGAAAATTATACTCATTATACTATGATTTCATGTGTGAATGCTTCACAGGAAATAAACTGGAACTTGAAATTGATGGGGTAGATTGAACATGTACAAATAGAGAGTTAGATATTCACATCCTACTTTCAATTTACATTTCTTAAGGAAAAACAGGAACAGAAGAGGAAGTTAATGCTGAAACTAAGAACAGGGAATTTTCTCTAGATAAAAACAAAACTTGCTTTTGTTTAATTAACAGGGTTATAATGTCCTTAAATCCTGGTTTAAGCATCTGAAATTGGTGAGATGGAAAACTGTCAGACTTCACAGTGTTGGAAATTGTGTCTTCTGGAAAATCTCTGGTTCTTTCAGTATAACTCTGTGTTTAAAACATTACCATTTCCATTTCCTTTGACTTTTCACTTTCTACAGAAATAAGAAGAAAAAAAATCAAAACAGATTCAAATTTCAGAGATATGAGTAAAGATCAGAGTAAGTCAGAAATAATCACAGGAAGGGATAGGAAGGTGCCCAGCTTGAAGGAGAAAGACGTAATGGTTTGGAAATAATAAACCAACTTAATCTGATTAACTTCTCTCGAAATTCAACAGAGACATTATCTTTCTGTTCAGTTTTCAGACCTGATTCTCATAAAAATAAATACATGGGATCAACTTGTGGTTTTTTAACACACAGAATACTTGTATTAAAGGATACAATTCTATGCCATCTCACCTTGTAGTATTTATGGAGATTCTGTAATGTTTAGATTTGTACTTTTAAAAAGCATTTTCTTTTTTTTTTCTTTTTTTTTTTTTTTTTTGGGGGGGGGGTGTATAAAAGCAAATGCTGATTATCCCAAAGCTTGAATCCTATTAAAAGTGTTAATTTGCTGCAGTAATAATTTAGGATTTTAATTATAAACTTGAAAAGCAGATTTAGAAGCATAGTTGGCACAACTGTAATGTTAATTTGTCCTTTAATGTTTATTGAAAGCAATATGTCCAATGTAATTACAGTGTGTGTCAAATAACCCACTGCTTTATTTTTTAATGCATGATCCGTTAAGTTACTTGATTAAGATGACTTGCCATCTGCTAAGGAATTTTTCTGTGGTCCTATCATTACTTCTAAATATTAAGAAAAGACATAAAGCATTTCCTTGTATTTTGTTTAATCTCTATTTTCTTTCTGTTATCCCATTAAGCCCTTACTATGGTGTTCATCATCAATTTCTTCTTCACTGTTAAGGGTTACATAGTAACTATTTCACTAAACAGGATAAATGAATTACAGAATCACAGGACTGCAGTTGTATTAGATGTGAAATCAATGTCAAAGACTCAGTCCAGTATTACCTTTCATGGGTATTCAAATATATATTTTCCTAAAAGCATGACTATTGTCTTATAATTAAAATTATATTCAATTATTGAAACTAGAGAGTTTATTAACCCACTTCTTCCATTCCCTTAATCACCAAACCATAGAGTTTAACAAATATTGCCAAAGCAATGTGTAGTCGATTTAAACCTAATGAGATTACATCCTTAGTGGCTTTGGCTGGGTATAATATAGAAACTGTAAGTATGATTATGCATTTACATGCTCTCTTTCTAATCCATAAATCTCACAAGTACTTTTTTGCCAGTGTTCCCAGTCCCTCTGTCCAGACCTTTTTGGCAGTATCTCTTTGTAGTCCACAAAATCCTTTATGCTGAGAATGTAATTATTTTTATAAANCCTTTGTAGTCCACAAAACTGAGAGGGTTACTTTTGAAATCCTTTACTTATGGTGAGAATGTAATTATTTTTATAAATAGGCAGCTGTAGAGAAGAAAGGGATCTCAGTTAAGAAAATGTCCTAGTTTTCTCTTTTCCATGGCTGTCTTAGGAAAGATGTTTATCTTGCTGTCCCTGACTTTTCAGGTTTTTGTGTTTATCATTTCTAAATGCAGAAAAACTTTTGCAGATCTGAACTTTACTTAGGAATTTTTCAAAGATTTTTTAAAAAAAAATCAAAATTCAATTTGAAATTTCAAATACATCTCTCTTTCAACTGGTATTTATTAGGTAATTCACTTCAATTTTTACTGACTGATATAGTGATGTATGTACCAGCAATTTGTGCTAACATAAGAGAGTTACTTCATAAATTATTGAATATGGGCAATCACGTGCCCTGGAGATTGATGCCTAAAGAGAATGATGAATTTTATTCTGTCTTCTCTGGATGAGATAGACAGTTGCCTCCTCCTGTTCCCCCAGGACTGCTGATACTTCTTGATAAATATGAAAGCCAAGTCAGAGATGGGCTGCCTAGAGGCAGAGCAAAGAAAATTTAGCTCATCTTTCCACCAGGCCCATCAAACTGACAAGGAAGTGATAATGCAGCCCAGTGCTGCAGAGGTTCTGTTATGTGAGATAAGATAGTCCAGCTCTGTCCAGTTTAACCCAGCCCAGGGAATCCCTGACAAAGTGCTTACATAATTCTCTACTTCAGGGGCCATGGAAAAGGAGGTCAGCAGAGCAAAGCAATTATGCATACTTTGTGTTTCTTTACTGAAAGTGAATGAATATTTTATCATTGAATATTTGTGGAGGAAATCAGAACTTTTTCTGATTTGAGCCATTTTCATCAAGATGATCCACTTGAAATGAAAAGAATATGTTTTTACTAGCTGCATCACTTTGTAGAACTATTTTTGCTTCAGCCCCTTAGAAGTAAGGTTGAAGAAACAAAATTCAGAATTACACAGCTGACTGTAGTGATTCTCTAGCTAGAACCTAGTCACTAACACTTCCCAATGATGTAGAAAACATGGACCCTTTTCTGAAAACTTTTCTACCTGGAACACTTGTTCTGCAGCAGGATGCACAATCAACTATTCATCAGCACAAACAAGCAAAAGAGGTGGGAGGTTTTTTGGTAGATTTTTTTGCTTAGACTTCTTTGTATACAAATTATTTTAATATTGGATCATGCATCGGAATCATCCTTGAAGAGACTGCCACTGATCTAATAAGTACTTGAAAAAAATTGCATAAAGTAAAACTATGTTTGCATGAGATGCTAAGGAGACCAAATTTATGATAGTCCTGTGGTTAAAGCTCTCATGCAGGATGTGCAAGAGGTAAGTTAAGATATTCTCTTTGTTGGCTTCCAAGTAAAGAAGGTAGCTGTAGGTCCAAAGTAGCTGACCATGTCCATGTTTCTTAATGCACAGTGATGTAAAACTTACATTAGAGACGGAAAGAACATGATCATAAAACATCCCATAACAGGCTGATTGGCTCCTTCTCCTAGAAGATGAGATGGATTGCTTACAAAAATTCCTGATGAACTAGTTTTCTTTTTCATTAAAGAATTATTTAAAAGAAGTGTCAATACTATAAGTTCCATTTCAGTAGAGAATTGTAAGGGAAGCATAGGAATGGAGGTCACGTCTTCACATACCTCTATGTAAAATTGGATAAAAAATAATGAAGTAGAAATATTTATGATTATATGAGAGATATGACATAAGAGGCAGCTTAGAAATAGAATAGGAGTCAGCAAAATACTGAAATAGCAGGACACAAATGATACAGAAATGAGAGACATGGTATTATATAGAGGTGTGACATTGCACATTAAAGAGGTGAAATAAGGTAAATATTTTAACTGTCAAGTTCAAGCAACAGAGTATTCCCATAATTAAAGTGAAGGCTTGACTAGCCAGAGTATTAGTAATACTATGCTATCAACTAGGTAAGAAGGTTGTACATGAAGCATTAATGTCAAATCATATAGCTAAAAGCAAAAGTACAGCAATAAAGAGTTGCCTCCACATAAACTGGATAATATCCTGGTAAGGAACGATATAGGAAATAAACGATTAGACAACATACAAACTTTTTTATTGGCATTTCTAATTAAAATATTCACAAGACTGAAACATCTCTTAATTTAGGCCTGAGCTGTATAGGCAGACAGATTCAGAAGAGTCTGCTTGTAATAGAAAATTACATAAATTTTAATATTCTTGAAAGACTAAAATGTCCATTCAGAATCTTTCACAGCAATATTTAATTTTGAAAAAGAAAACTGCATCAAAGCTTCAGTGGTTATTAAAAGCAGCAGCTAAAATTTCAGTGTCCTGAAGACAAGAAATGTGGAACAGTACTTTATATACTTTCCAAAGGCTTTCAACATTATCCTCCACCAGAAGGATAAGACAGAAAATCATCTGCCATGAGGTAAAGGGGAAGTTCTTCCTATGGAAACATAACTGCGTAAACACTGGAAACAAAGCAGGGGTAAACCAGTGCTTTTTCACTGAGGTCAAACCCTGGAGTGCCGTGATGATCCATGCTGCAGCCTGTGAAGTTTGACAAGTTTGTAACTGACCTGGAGAGGGGATCAATAGCAAAGGACAGAGCTCCCTAATGAATACTGAGTTATTAACAGCAGCAAAGCTGAAAGTTTACTGAAGAATGGCAAAGCACACTACGATACTGTGTGACTGGACAGCATAAGAGCAAGGGAAATTCACTGCTGACAAATATAATATGGTGCACACTGTGGAAAAAAAGAATCCTAATTTTATAGAGAAAGGATGGCTCTAAATTGGCTATTGCCACTCATTAATGGAAACTATAATGGCAAATAGAATTAGTATTTTATTACCAAGGTTTTCTGCTGCTAAACATATTCATAAATTATCGGGAAACAGAATGAATAATGAGATGTCAAGCTTTATTAGTAATAAAAAATTATTCACATAGTTAGAACAAAAATTGACTGCAAAATACTACAGATGACTCTCATGACAATAAAATGGTAAATGAAATTCATTGTTGATAAATACAAAATAATTTTCAAGGGGGATAAATACCAAATGCATCCTAATTATACACACAAAGTGATTGGCTCTAAATTAGCTTTCAGTATTCCACAAGGAAATTGTGTACAGTTTTCTAAATGTCAGTGTCGTGCTGAATAGCAATTTAAAGAACAAATAGAATGCTGAAATTATCAGAAAGACAATAAAGAAGATGAAATATGTGATTCTGCCATTGTATAAATCTCTGAAACAGTTACGGGGTAAATGCTGCACACTCTTTGCTGGTGCAAGGATAGAGTGGGACACAAAAAGGGCTGTGAGGACAGTCAGAATAGCAGGACAGCTACCAAGGAGAGGCTAAATAAAGAAAATATAATTGGGATCTATAAAATCACCAGTGGAATGAAGAAGATGCATTTCTTTTTTTTTTTTTGGTGGCAATTTGTAGAAGACGTAAGGCAAAAATGCAGATGTAAGACAAGGTCTGCAAGAGAGTCCTACTGTGGATTTATTATTGCAGCCTCAAGTTCAGAATATTGTAACATTGTCTCCCAGAAATCAGGAATGTAAAGATGGAAAGTGTATTTGTTCTGTTTTAAATAAGCTTTTCCTTAAAAGCTACTTCTGAGCAGTGTCAGAGACAAAGTACTGAGCTAAACAGGCTTTTTGGTCTAGTCTAAGATACTTACTATACGGTATTTTAGTAAATTTGAGTTCAAAACATCACCACACAGACATAAAAATTTATTTTAATGACAAAAGAGCTTTTCTTTATCATCTGCAAGCATGACTCACAAGAGTGTCTCCTCATAAAGACATTTGTTTAGAATAGTTTTTCCTAGTAGTTAGACTTCAATAATATGAAGGAATGAGTGGGATAGTCACATTTTCTGCAGCTGTTTTACTTTCAACAAATCACTCAGAATATCAAAAAATTCTCATGTTGAAGGTCTACCTCTAGAGGAGTTGCATACATGCCTCTGGAAGATTATGTTTAAATATTTCATATGTCATATATTTAGATGAAAACAGCATAGTTATAGGCAGATACATCATTTATTAACTGTAAATACTAGCTTTAGGCTTCTTTTCTGAAACATCCTGTGTTCTTACAAAATTGCAAGCTTTCAGTTTTCTGCAGTTTAAGCCTGAATCCAGGTATTGCACTGAGTTTTTGGTGATAATTGGATTTGTGCTTCAAGACTCTAACTAGTTCAGGATTCATTTCATGAACTTGTACTTTTATTTCATAAAATGTTTAATTTAATTTTTCAATCTCACTTCTCAGTTATTTATTGTTTACATTACTAACATTTTTCTCGTCTTACATCTTAAGCACCATAACAGAAGTGTTCTAATAAATTAAACTATACAAGCAGTTAAAAAGTTTCAATGTCCATTTATTGTATTATTTTAAATGCAGTATTGGCTTTGGTCTACTTTTTTCTGTGTACAACACTAGAAGGATGATGTGCAAATTCCACTATGAGATTTTTATTCTCCTTCTAGTCTGTTGCATGTTTATTGAGCTAGTGGTCAGCCCCAAAATCTAGAATCAGAAAGCTAATAATTATTCCCATGTACCTGTTTTTTCCTCACAAATCAATATTGAAATAGTTAACATTCAGGCATTTCAGTGAGTTATTAGCAAGATTTGAATTGATATTAAGCAAACTCTTGACACTTGCTCTTTTTACCATCATTTGTTGAAAATTAAACTAGAAAGAAATTTCTAGGCTTATTTAAGATTAAGAACTGGAAGAGGAACTGCATGAAAAAAGGCAGATTCTGCAGGTCACCACTGAGTCATGGTCTCATATTGAACTGCTTGCCATTGCTAATGGACTTTAAGTGACGCAGTGGGAACTGAAAAATAATGAAAAAAGTCTCAAATTTGCCTTCACTAGTGTACTTTTCACCTCAAATCATATACAGTGAGCCTTACCTCTTCTCATTTTTTTTAATAGTCCACAAGTCCTGCATGTCTTTGGCTGAGGGCCCTGAAAACTCCAAGTACAATAGGTACTACTCTATGTTTAAATTCTAGATTATCAGTACTCAGCAAAGTATGGGAGGGTCTAGCAATAGCCAACAGGTGCTTGAAGTGCAATTATAAAGAGAGCAGAGGCAATGTCTTTTCTGTAACTTCAGATTCCACAACAAAGAGCAGTATACAAGCATTACAGCTTTTACAGCAGAAATTAGTTATTAAAAAACAAACAAACAAAAAAAAAACCAACAAAGTAAAAAAAACCCCAACAAATTAAAAAAAAAAAAAAACAACAAAACCCAGAGTGCTGTGTAGTTATGAAAAAGTTACTCAGGGAGGTAGGTACTCAGGGAGGTAGTAGTGTCTCTGTCCTCGGGGGCAAAACCACAGCTGACATCATCTAATGTTGTCAACAGTCATCAACAGTCTGTTGCATTTTTTTAATTCTGTGTTCTGTGAAATATTTATTTCTGCTTGAGGACCTGCTTAGCATGGACTTAAATTATAACACCATACTTTAGATAGCCTGTTTAATTCTAGATTCCATAGTTGTAAGACTAAGGGAAAATAATAGCTCCAAGTAGACTGTGAAGAGAATTTCATCAGTATAGATGAGTTTCTGATTATCATCCCAAATACTATGTAGCTAGATAGCACTGAGATACTCACTGCTTGTTTTGTGGCAATACTGCTGTGATTAACTTATGCTGTGAAGGACTCAGCAAATAGTAATATCCATCAAATTTCTCAAGGTGAAGGAAGGACATTCCTTTGCAAGTAGATGTTCACATAATGTTGAATTTTTCAACCTCATTGCATGCAACAGAAGCAAATATTGCTGCAGTAGGTGAAGACCACTGCCTTGCTGACCTGAAAGATCAACAGAATTTTCTCAGTCTCAGCCAAAAAAGCGGAGTGGACATCTAGTCATGCATTGCAAAACCATATAATTTCAAGTTGAGGGAGTTAAAAGTTATTTTGAATAGCTTTTATGAAATAAGATATTAAAGGACCTGTTTTCTGGAGCTTATCAATGCAGAACTTGTGGCATCTTGAACAGAATATAATGCTATTTACAAAGATGAATTTCAGTTCTAAATCTGCTTCCTTTCTAGCAGCTGGATTTTCTTGGCCTAATTTCTCATTTAGCTAAATCAATATAAATAGAAAGTGACTCCAGAAGTTATTTGTCTGCAGTGAAGAAAAAAACACTGTGTTTAAAGGTCACCTCAGAGACACTTGTTACAGGTTTTGGAAATAAACTTTTCCAGTCCTTTTCCAGCTATTGGAAAGTGTTTCATAGTTCATGAGGTATAACAATAGCCAGTAGCAATGAAAGTTGCTATAAAAAGGATGAAAAATAGACTGAATTAATCTAAAAAAAAAAAAAAAAGAATACCAACATAATCTTGTGGCATTAAATGGTGAGTTGTAAACAAGTGGAGGATCCAATCAGAAATCAATGGACCAAAACTGATATTTCATCAACAGGCAATTCAATGAACAGAACAAAGAAAGAGATGATATGCCATTATCCCCTCTTCCTCCAGTGTGCTCTCTTAACATAGTGAGGCATCTGCTCACATTTGCATTGATGTTAAACAATCTACAGTCACTCACAAGTTTCATATGTTGAGCTTAACTCCTTATCAGAAGATTTTGAAATTCGCTCAACATTTAGATGCAATAGAACTAGTGTATCAAAAAGGAAACTTCTTAGCAGAAAGATAACTCACCAGATTGCAATCAGTCCTTCACCTGATATTTTGATCTTGTCAGTGAAATTCATTAATTACAACATCTGAACTAGTACATATAGGAGAAAGAGAATGCCCAATTCAGAAATATTGGACGACTTAGAAAAATGAGATCTTGCTCTACTTTCCCTATTGTTTTGATTTCCCTTCTACCTACATACTCATCCATGTTTTTCTGTTTGACTCATTCCATTCTGCCTTAGGAGAAATTGTGCTCGGCAAAATGAGAAGATAAACCTAGATCAGAGAGAAATCAAAAACAAAGTCAAAGAATCAAACCAGCAAATGGTCTTTGTTGACAGTGAAAGCAACTCAGAATTCACATCAGCTACTGATACACATTTGCCAATCTATAACATAAATCTATGAGTGATAACTTATTCTACAGCTATTGACAAAATCCTAGTTTTTCTCGTATTTTCTCATATTATGTTCTTTCTACACCTGTTTTGGTAAATGTAGGAAATTACTAAAATTTGCATTGATCTACTGAAATTTTACACAAATAAATTTTTCTTCCTGTCCAAAAGAGATCACTTAAAAAAAAAAATCTTTCCTTTTTTTTTCCTTTCAAAAAACCTTTTTGAGTTTGTTTGATAAGTTTTTGACTGTATTTTTGTAAAAATCATTACATTTTACATTTAAAATTATTTCGTTTAATTTTGATACTAATTTTCTTCTAACGAGTGATTTTCCAGTCTTTGGTATTACTTTCTGAAATGCTTTTCTATAACATAAAACATTCAAAGATGGAGCAGTTTGTGAAGAATTGTAGCCCATGGGAAGGAGTCATGCTGGAGAATTTTATGGACAGCTGTGTCTTATGGCAGGGACCCCACAGTGGAGTGGTGGAAGGACTCTTCTCCCCAAGCAGCAACAGAAACAACCTGTGATGAACTGGTTCTAACCTCCATTTCCTGTCTCCCTGTGCCACTGACAGGGAGGAGATAGAACTTGGGAAGAAGGGAGAGGTGGGGGAAGGTGTTTTTAAGATTTTACTTCTCATTATTCTGCTCCAATTTTGATTGGTAATAAATTCAATTAATATCCCCAAGCCAAGTCTGCTTTGCACATGATGGTATTCAACAAGTGTTCTCTTCCTGTCCATATCTCAACTCATGTTTGTTCTATTTTCTCTTCACTGTCCACTTGCCAAAGAAAGTGATAGAGCTGCCTTGGTGGGCACCACACCTGGCATCCAGACAAGGTAAACCCGCCACAAGGCAATCAACGTGCCAGGAGCAACTTTGATTCTTCCAGACCAAGGTTGTTGAAGAGATTTTAGAAAGGATAGTTTTTCAATTCAGTGATTACATCTCTGATTAGTCCTGCTTTATGTCCCTTGGTCTTTCTGTAAGGTCTGGATTTTAGAGGCATCCAAGATAAGTGACAGACTCATTTAAACTTCAGCAGAATTAGGTTAAGATCTTTATTCTCTGGTTCCTTTTCCTGCAGAATAGGATTCTATGTTTTCCCAGGGTGAAAGAATGCTTTGAGAGGTGGTGTAGACGCATTAGAGAAAGTCAAGGAACACATTTTCAAAGAACAGACTTATTAACAGAAAGCAATATTCTTTTAAAGGAGTGTGGTCTTGTCCACTCAGACAAATTTAACTGGTCTTTGTTCCTTTTAACATTGTGTTCATCAGGTGGACATTTTTCTCTCTTCTTTATTAAAACTGTTTTTCCCCTACTAAGTGGTGATCATTTTCTGAAACAATGAAGACTCTTCAGGAGAAAATATAAGGAGATCTGTGCTCAAAATGCAGTAAAATAAGAAAGATATGCAAATCAGAATTAGGGGAAAGAAAGCTAGTTTAGCATTTTTTATCTAATACTTTTGCTGCTAGTAATCATGGGCTACAAGTGGGAAAATAAAAGAGGGGTAGTGATCTCTTTAAACACAAAAACTAGTGATAGGCTTTCTATTTTTTACCAAAAAAAAGAGTGCTTTTATTTGCTGCATAAGTGTGTTCACCTTTTCAATGTCTTTGGATGAATCACAATCCCAAATCAAATATTGTCATGCATTATTAAATTAAGTCAATTATATGTCAAACAGATGACGTTATGCATTAAATTTGTGCTGATAGTGACTGCATTTTTAGAGGGCACTCAACATACTAAATCCTAAAAAGAGACAATATATTTTTCTGTTTGCAGATCCCTTTGTAATTCACTGGGATACATATTATAGAAGCTCCCACATACCAAATGCAAACCTAATAATTTACAGGGAATTCAGGAGACTAGAGGAAATACAAATCCGTTATCAACTTTAGACATCAGGCTGTGTTGGCAGATTTTAATTCTTCTAAAGTTTGTTCCACTGCTGCTTTTAATTTACTTTCAGTTTTCACTGCCTCATGTGACAGCCTCCTGGCATCCATATGTTATTGCTNAAACCCCCCCGCCATCCAATTTTATTTGATATAAAAAAAAAAAAAAAAAAAAAAAAAAAAATATGAAGCTAAGAGAACGCAGTAGCTCTTCTCACTAAATTTCACAGTCTGTTTAGTATCTTGTACATGCCTACCAGGTGCTTATTCTTACCTTTGAGAGGGTATCTAAGTGGCAGCTTTTCTGCTTCTCACCTTATGTTGAATCTGACATTCTGTACAGAGATTGTTTGGAATGTCCCTGATTTCTTAGCCCACCAAACTCTACCCTCACAAAACTTAAGTTTACCAAAAAAAAAAAAAAAAAAAAAAAAAAAAAAAAAAAAAAAAAAAAAAATAAAAAGTTTTTGGTTTTTTTTAA
>VWZF01004268.1:113445-147284 GCA_013396755.1 Sclerurus mexicanus
TCCCCTCCCCTCCCCTCAACCCTAACCTTCATTCCTCCCTCTCCCCCTTCCCCTTCTCTTTCCTGTCCCACTTTCCCTTTCTTTTGTCCTTCTCCTTTGAAAAGTACAAAAATTCCGTTTAAAATAAGTATGCATCACAAATTCAATTCCTATTTATAGCCACTTGAATATAAAAAAAACCCTGACACCAATGATGTTGAATTCATGTGAGTAAAACTGATGACAGAATCTGATCCAAAATAACTGAAAATAGTAATATCTGCTAGTATGACACCGAGGATTAAGTACATCTAAGGCTTACAGAAGTCCTGGATAGAGGTAGAGTACATTAGCTTTGCTCTACTCTTTTGGGAATAGAAACAGATTGGCCAAATGACTTTTACAAATTCTTACACTAAGTCATGAACAGGGCCAGGCAGTTCTTAACTTTAAGCCCTAGACAACACACACTCCTTATCTTTGCTAATAGTTGATCTTCAAAGACACACTGGAGGCAGTAACCCTTTTCTTAAGGCTCATATACATTGTTTGGATTGAATTTTTTTCCTAAATATTGAAATTTAAGTGCATTTTTGTTACCTTTCATTTCTCTTTATTTTCAGCATACACTATTTGCAAGGTTATTACCAGCTGTCTCTAAACAGCTAAGTTGGCAGTGGGCTCACTTTTGGTTTGGACTCCAAGCTGAGAAAAGACATGCTGCACCTCAAGCATATTTCTTGATTTCCTCGGAAGACAGCTGGACTTGTAAACTGAAATTATTCCTTTTTAATTGCTGCTCAGAAATTGTGTGCAGAATGTGCCACTAAACAATCTGCCTTCAGTTTGGTCCCCAAAATCAGCAATCCAACATTCATCTATTTTTTGGAAAGGAAACCAGTCGCAGAACTTCCTGTACTGCAGATTCAGGGCGGAAGAACAAAATTTCCTACAGCAATTTTGAAAACATAAGGGCAAAAAAGAATGTGTGAATTATTTCAAAATTATTTCATTGAGGAATCGCAGAGGTAGGGTAGGAAAACACTCCTTTTTAACTGAAGACAGCACATTTGTTTCTTCAGGGTTTTTTTCACTCTCTGACTTGAAGTTAGAAACCAAACCCCAAATATATGACTGATGCTTTCAGAAGTGGTTGACAGACAGTATCTTGCCACTTGCAGAAAATGACTGTTATTGCCTAAGGGAAACTGAAGTGCTGTCCAGATAGAGACAGGAAAATTAAACAATTTACAAACAGTGGTCTAGATACTGAGTTTGAATCAAATTCATTTTATGTAATGAATCCTACTCAAAGCCAGCAGAAAAGATTTAATCTTATTAGGACAATTTCTTGATAAATTGTACTGTTTTAAATTGCAAATGATAGTGTTAAAATGAGGAGTGACTTCAAAGAATGTAGTGAAAAACTGTTAGCAAAATGAAAGCTCACTAAATGGCTCCATTCTCTGCTGTCACAGTTCTATATGGACACAATGAACTTACAGAAGGAAAATAGTTTTTCTACTTCTTGTCTTGATAGATTTAGTGATCATAAAGATTGCATATTAATGAAATAAATTTATTATATTTTAATTTGGTGAGCAAAAATTTTTTTCTCTCTCTAGAATTATTTCTTACCTCCTTCTACTTTGGGATTTTTTTTTAATTTTTCTTTTGGGGGGGGGGTAAATTCAAATAAATAAAACTCTTCTATGTCAGCAGGCATGCATTTGGACATGTCCTTAATACTTTTCACATTCACTACCATTTTTTTCCTTCTAAAAGACCAAAAGGTTCAATTTACTCTACAAGACTATAATCTGTTAGACTTTTGCAGATTTTGATGTTAGAGAAAGGGTTTAAAAAAAGGTAGGTTGCTAATCCCTGAACAAAATGACTGATGTTACCTTTTTTAACAGATCTTGACCTGCTAAATGGTAAACTAATTTAATTGCCATCTTTCACTAATTAGAAACTCCGTGTGTGGTGAAAGCAAGTAAGTGCATGTGCTGGAAAACTAGTTCTAAAAAGCAATTAAACAGTTAATGGAAATCCCCATGCTTTTTGATGTATTGAGTCTAAATTTGAAGGGCAAAGACACTTAAATTGGCAAAACTCAGTTTAAGGGAAAAAGTGGAAATCAGAGGTATGCCTGTTACACTGACAATGTTCTCAGTCTGGCTTTTCTGTAATATCTTCTGAATGAGTATCTCTTCTTCCACTTTCTTCTCTGCCACCTAAAATGCTTCCCTTAAGTTCTTCAACAAAATATTTCATTTTCATTGGAGCTGCTCTGCCTTGCAGAACATTATTTAGCACAGCTCAGTAGAGGGACAAGTTTTTGTAACATATGAAACAACTGTGCTTTGGTAAAGTTGTGCTGACATGCTTCTGCTTACTCAGCAATGATTCATGTTTGGAGCTGTTCACTTCCACCTCTTCCCATTGATTGGCTTCAGAGCTATCTGGCACACTTGAAGATTTGTAGAATCATTCCTTGGTATATGCAACTGGGGTGTGTGTGTGTATCTTCATTGTGATATGAGAATTAGTTCAGTCAAGATTTACTTCATGTTTTTGTTGTTGTTAGGTTTTCCTTGTTTGTGTTTCCTTGTTTTGTTCCTCTGTTTGTTGGGGTTTTTTTTTAAGACCCTTTAAATCCTTCATTACGCAAGCAAATATTACAAACAAATGTAAAAGCATTTTCTAGTTTAAAGACTGTAACTTTAAAATAACTTTGGAGATGATGAAAAAGCTTGGTGTCCACCTTCCCCCACTCTTTAAACATATGTCTGGACTTTGCTCAAACTTTCCAATCCCATTCCTATAGAAACCAAGTAAGAAAAGTTCCTTACCAAAAGAAAATGTTTAATAGTTGGTTATAAGTGAAACCAGGAGGTTACAATGAAACCTGAGGTGAGCGAACTGCTACTGCAAAACTTCAAATGGTGGAAACCAAGCCTCATTTTTTTGCATTGAAATATCAAAGCACCTGGGTTTCACTTGAACAATTTTAAATCCTTTTTGGCAAAACTTCTTGTATTTTGTATATTGGCTCCTGTATGTGATCATATATATTCCATTTCAGAGCAATGAATATACTTTTTCCTCTGTACAGAACAACTTTAAAACCTAAGGTTGCAGATTCTGAATTGTGACATTTTGAGATTTCATCTCTGTGGTAGATGGATTGGCTGGTGAACTCAGAATCATGCCATACCCTGTCTTCAGAAGGGCTTGAGAAATGGATGTACATCCGTCGTCTGCTTTCATCTGAAGTCCAGCACACTGTCATCTGATCCTCAGCTTTATTGCTCTTCTTGTTCTGGGCAGCTAAAACTCAGCCTTCAGATGTAGCCCCATGGAAGGAAAAGTTGAGCATGTACAGAAAGGCCTTTGCCAAAGCCTCTCATGATCAAGTGTGTACCTGAAATGTTGTCTTCAGGGACCAATGTTCTCTGAAAACTGTTCTTCCACACAGTCCTCTCCCATGGAGGCCTGATTTTGATAAGTTGCAGATTAATTTTCCATTTAAATAGTATGTTCTGCCAGTGCAGTGACCGTCTAATTTAGGTTTGATTTGATGACCCTTTTTGTGATTCACAGGGTAGATCTTATGGGTAACTGATTGCCAAAAATATGTGAATGAACATTTGACGTTCATGAAAAAATTCTGTGCCAAATAGACTTCTGCATTTATAAGTGCAAAAGACCTCTAGGTATTAAGACGTAGAGGTGGATTTATAGCCTGTTAAGTCCTGCCATAATTTTTATTGCAATAGTTAACTTTTTGTATTCTAAGTAATGAAATATTTTCATAGTTTTACTGGCATATATTCACAGTCTGTGCAAATTTCATGGTCGGGAAGATTTTCCTGATGTTTAAATTTATTTTTTTTCTTTTCCCTGCTACTCTTCACCCTTCTTTAGCTCCTATAGTCCTTTTATAAACTCCTTTATTTTTCAGTTGTTTTTCTCCATTTTTCCCTACCAAGTATTTCTCCACAAAAAGCTTTTTACTTAACAATAAGTCAAAGAAAGATCTTAAGTGGAGACAGATCTGTTTCCTTGGTTCATTTTGTTTATTTGGGTGTTCTTGTAATGGTTACAAGTGGAGAAAAGATGTTTTCTTTGTGAAACCTTTCACTAAATCCCAATATTTTAATTCTTGTTGTCTGTGCCCTAAACACATGCTTACAATTCTAAATGTCAAAAATATTAAAATTTTATCTACAATATTAAAATTTTATTTTATTTGCAAGAGAGATTGAACCATTATAAAACCAGAGGTTAAACAGAACTGCTGATGCTGATTGTGATGACACTGTTTCATCTGATTCATTAAATGATATTTCAACTGGTAGTTGCCAGGCATGAGAGTAATATGGAGCAGAAAGACTTAAGAAAGAATAAGAAGGAGGAGTCACAATATGTTCCATGTGAAAAGAATAACCGTGAATCCTGATTCACTGCAGGAAATCAAACTTCTTTGTGTTTAAAATTCTGTTCTTGCCTAACAGAGGGAAGTGAACAGAGGTAAATGTGTTCATCATTTGGGAAATTTATATATGGTTACAGATCATATTTGAACTATCCCACCAACGTATAGAAACAAGGTGTGGCAAAAACTGATAATCCTGCATCTCCAGGAGATGCATCACTTTAGGTGCAAGTTTCCTGCCTTAGAAAGTTCTGTAAACTCTGTGAGAAGTGGTCAGAATTTGAAAGCTTAGAAATCGATGCCAACTTCAGAGTCATTGCTAGTCTCTATACATCAGACTGGGCATATAGGAACAGAGGCTCAGAGACAGTCAGAATTCCTTAACACCTGTTACCTTTTTTCTCTGTTGGGTGTGAATGAAAGTGATCCAGAAGTTAATTCAGATTCAGGCTGTGAATAAGAAATGCTGTTGAGCTGTGAGCTGGTACTTTACTGTTGTCTGTCTGTAGACCAAGAAACATCTTTCTGAAGAGTCACAGAATCACAGAATCAATCAAATAGGTTGGAAAAGATCTCTGAGATGATCAAGTTAAACCTTTGACCCAACCACCATGTCAGTAGACCATGGCTCTATGTGCCATGTCCAGTCTTACCTTAAACACCTTCACCACCTCCCTGTGCAGCCCATTGCAATGTTTAATCACTCTTTCTGTGAAGAAATTCCTACTAATGAAGAAGAAATTCCTTCCATCCTTGGTGCATCTTGAGACTATATCTTCTTATCCTGTCCTAGGTGCCTGGAAGAGGAAGCTGACTCTCACCATCCTACAACCTCCTTTCAGGTATTTGTATATCTATTTCAAAACTGGGGAGAAAAATCTTCAAGAACAGAGAAGATCCACTTACACCAATCAAAAATACTTTGGACTTTGTAAAAACTGATAATCCAAGTTTTCTATTTAGTAATAAATGTTAATTTATGTTTCTTTGCCAGTGCAAATCTTCAGATTTTTCTAAAATACTACCGGGGGTCCTTGGAAACAAGGACTTTTCCTAACATGAAAGATGAACTTTTGTAAAGTTCAAGTGATAAAAAGTGAAAAGATAAGATTCTCTTTTTTGTTCCTCTAGTTCCACTATACAGTAGTACCACAGATCATGCTGAGTACAGACTAAATAATGTTTTACTTCAGATAATACTTCCTATTCTCCAGGAGGTTTCACACATTCTTTCCATTATGCCTCTGAGTTCGGTTTTGCATGTATATTTTGATATAATGGCTTGATTTTTGCATTAAAAGTGGCTGTGCCCTTAATGCTACATACTTATTAGCTGAAGGGTAGGGAAGAAAAAGAAGGGAACTGATGGAAAAGACTGCCCAAAGGTATGTGAAGCTTGTTGTGGAACAAGTTAGTTAGATTCTCTTCCTTAGATCTTAAATTGTTTGAGGATTATATAAAAAAAAGCATCAAAAAAAATGCTTGACCATATTCATATAATAAACCTAGATATATATAAAACTTCTTTATAATACTATCATCATGCTGTTCATCATGAAAAACAAGCATACTTTCAATTAAAACAATCTATTCATAGCGAGCGTCAGATGACTTTTATATACCTTGTACAATATACTGCCCACTGAAATAGTGGATTTAAGGCCTTTTTTTTTCTCAAATATATACTATGTACCACATTCATCAAATTAATTCCCATGTGTAATGTTCTCATTTTTTATTTTAAGTGATTGTTTTGGGTTTTTACCTTTAAAATTAGGTATTATTTTTGCTTGCTTGTTTGTACAATTTCAAATCTTAAGTAGAAATAACAGTAGAGATCCACTGTAGGACCCAAATCATGATCAGAGTTTCATTTGGGCTGAACCGTTCACCTCCAGAGAACTTGTTAGGAGATGTATGGGTAGGTAATAAAGTGATTTTTAATCTGTTTTATGAAGTCAATTGGTAGAAGAAAGCAGTTCAGTATTTTGTTACCAGGTGGCAAAATTCAAGGTTACTATAAGTGTTTTATAATACATAAATTTAAAAATCAAGTAGAATTTGTTGCTTTTTGGTCGGTGATAACACACTAGATGAACCTCAGAGCTGGCAGAAAAATGGAAAGGTAAGAGCAAGTCACTCAGGGTGCAACAGAGCTATAAATTATAGCAGCTCACTAAAATACAACTCTTACCTTGTAGAATATATAGAACAGTCAAAAATGGAACTAAATCTGAGTACATATGGAATATTAAACTTTAAAGAAATAGTGGTGTTATGAATGAGCTCATGTCACTAGTTGTTTGTAGTTTGCTTCCTGCAGCCATCCTAAAAGACTTAAATTATCTTTTGAATAAATGTCAGATTGGTCCCTCAACATCAGACTCTGTTTGCTCTCCACAAATCACAAATTAAAAGGTTAAAATGGATTAATTAAAAATGATAATGATTATGCTCCATACAGAGTACTATTGTACCTAACTTTGTAGGAAGTTTTGAGTAAGGTAATAAGTCTAATGGAAATAAAATAATTTGGTTTTAATAAACTGAAAAATTCAGTGATGGTTGAAAAACTCCCATGACTGCATTTGGGTACTGGGGGGCTGGGTTGAGTTGCATTCCTATTCCAAATAAAAAAATGTGTCCCAGACTTAAAAGAGCACTTCCTACTGGGTAGTTTCCTATTTACTGCCTGATGGCCTCCTATGAAGGAATCCAAAAGTGTAGATAATTTGTCTTTGCTGAAGCTTAACACCAAAGTCTAATATACATTAATATAATGAGAAATATAGAAACACTGATGAAATAGCAAGACATCAGCACAGTTTTTCATGTCCTGTTTTCTTCCTCTTCCATGGGAGTCTTTGAGACATGAAGGTAATATAGAATTTTTTAATTCCTTGCTCAATAGGAAACACAGTGTCAGACACAAACCCTTCTGATGTTACCTTCTGATGTTAGACCACTTCCACTTTCCCCATGTTTGCTTCCCCCACATCAGTGTGGCACAGTCTTGTCATTAGTCTGTCTGCTAAGTTTCCAGTGTAAATTTTCTTAGTTACTTCCGTTCTTTGTTTTCATTGAAACATCTAACTTGTGCTAAGATTAAACAAAGAAAATACAGGTACAGTGCCTTCTTGCCCAGTGTATCAGATACATGCTTAAACCTTGAAGTTAAATTGAAAACTCCAAAGAATCTGGGCCTTACGCTATTATGTGATGAGTCTCCTCATGATATTGTAAAACCTCAGTGACTTCAGAGGAATTCAGAAGTGTTCTTTGTAGAGGCCAAGTACTGTGGGATAAGGAATTTTTTTTACCATGAGAATATTTATTTTGTGTTGGGCAGTGACAGTATTGCAATGCCAAAGATTGAGTTACCAAAGCACAGAAAACATGATAAAACTCCTCTGTTCTCAGAAATTAATGAAAAAATATTTTTGAAGAAATTTAAGAGGGATGAATACAATACCTGAATACCTATCTACCCCTAATACCTCCTTGATTAATTGATCATATTGCATGAGGTCTTTAAATTTTGCTTTCCAGGCAGGAGAGACAAAGAATAGCATAAATTCTTCTTTGAATCTTTTAAGTAAAAACATTTATGAAATTTTAGGACTTTAATTCCTACCTTACATTAAGATGTAAGTCTATATCAATATTGCATACATAGTTCATATTTCCCATATGAAATAAACTGTGAGTCTTTGCTGATGGCAGTCTAATGATATCTGACTGAAATATCAGAAAAGAAGTTAAAAAAGGACATAATTTTAAGTATCCCACACATTTACTGACTAGATAAATTTGTAATTGGAAAGAAGCCTAAGACATCAGCTACTGTATACGCCATCACACACATAATTATTATTTCAGTTTAATTTTTGATGAATGATAAGCTATACTTAGCTCCCTAGCCCATGTAGTGGCATTTCATATCTCTTGAAATATTTGCTTGAATGAGCTAGCAAAGACAATATGGGGGGATTTTTATAAGAGAAAAGCAGAAAATAGGAGTTTCAATCACTTATTTAATCTTTAGTTTTTCCAGAATTGTGTAAGAGTTTGAAAAATATTCCAGAAAATATCATTGTCTTACACTCTGAGTATTGCTGTTATACTCATATGGGCTATTTGCATAGTAAGCTATTTATTCTCCATGAGTATGAATATCAATATTAATCATATAACTGCATTTGAAAAATATAGGCTTCCTTCTTGCTACTAGTCTTGTAAAGGCAAATAATTTCCTTTAGATGATTAAGAAAGTGATTGTGCCTGCAAAGCAGATGCCTGAGGCTTTAACACATATTAATTATATCATAGGAGAAGTTAAAAAATGTATCGTTTGCTGTTTCTAAACTCTCACTTAAATGCAGTCACAGGATTTCTTCAATATGTTTTGCCCTTCAAAAATAGTATTAGAAAATTCTCTAAAATTCCTCTTTCTAATGAGCTCTTCTGCTATTTATGACATTGAATTGTCATTTTGTCTTTGTGACTCTGGACAAAAGACTGCGATGTCACCAGAATAAGTAGTTTCTTTTAGAGATACTGGAAGAATGTGAGACTAGTTACGGCTTTCCATTGACCTGGTTTCAGATCTGTGTGCAGTGCCTTTGGGATGACTTCACTGCAGTCAACAGTTCTGGCATTGTGTGCATTCACATCACTAAATACCGTGTGTTTTATTCCCCAGTGTGGAGGTGCCTTGTGCAGCAATGTACATCTGTGAAAAATGAGCAAATATAAAATTTTACATGTATTCACATCTTACCACATAAAAATTTTATGACTTAGCACTTACAGTGGATTTCACCTTGTTTGACTTTGGTCATGTGAAAGTCCAACATCTATTTTAATCTGATGATAGGGTAATGTATTCCAGGCTAAAATGGGTCTCTAATGCAGGTAAAATGGATAAATACCTAGAGGTATTTGTCTCTCTCCACTATACACAGCCTTGATGGTAAATTAAAAGCTCAGTCTTTAATCTTGCTTAAGTTTAAAGGCTGAAAGTTGGATGGCTTAACTTGTCATCACCATAGACTCAGTGTACAAGGGCTGAATATGGATAACTGTATCCTGCAGGGTTTGTGAAACCTTTGAGTTAAAAACATTGGTTTTAAACTGTCATCCTGTAATACACAACAGGTGCAATCGATTATAGGCACAGCTGAGCCACCAGCACACCTGAGGTTTTTGATCCTTTTTTAACAATACTGATGTTACAGTCCAAATGTTACTGGAAGTTGGAGGTCACTCTAAACACTGAAAAGAATAAAAAATCAACCATGATTTTTTTTCAAATATCTATGTCACTAAGCTTATTTTAAACACATAATCTTTATTATGCCAGACTGAAAAGTTGTTGATGAGCCATGAACAATGAAATACTTCTTACTTTTTTTTAAAGAAAAGAGAAAATTGTCTGAGCCTGTTTTTATTTTGAAAATTAAATGTTATAACATAGATACCCTGAAACAGAATAATCTGTTTCACAAACAGAAGAATCTGCTAAAGCCATGTTTTCCCTCTCTGCCTTTGTAACTCTAACTCCCTGGCCTTTGTAGCACTGTAACACTAGGGAGCACACTTTCATCAGGAATTATGCTGTCTGCAGCATCAACAGAGGCTGGGAGATAGTTCTGCATATCAGCAGTTGGGCAATGGGCCAACCCTTGCCCTGCTGCACAGAATGACAAGGCATGCGAAGATGACAGAGCTAATGGTAAACAATGACAGATCTGTCGAGAGTCTGATGGGATGCATCTCTTGTTTGTTCATGTACAGTACAGGAATCAGAGCTATTTTGTTCAGGGTGTGCCTAGATGCCTGTCTGAACTCTTCACCCTGCCTTTTACAAATCAGACTGAGCAGTGCAATAAAGAAGGTTTTTTTTTTTGTTTTTTCTTTTTGTGCATATGAAAGAATTACAGTAAGCTGAAAACTAGGACAAGCAATTCTTAGAGAATGGAGAAAATATGCTTGCTCTTTAATTTTATTTATTTTAAAAATACCCTTGTTCTTCTTGACTGGTTAATAAAACCTTATTGTGTATTAGACATATTACCTCTAATAATCAAGATATTTGTCTATAGCATTAGAGGTGCAGAAAGAAAGAAAGGAATTCTTTCACTGGAATAGTTTTACATTAATTTTTACTAGTACAATAATGAGTTACAATTTAAAATGCACTAAAATATTGCTTCTTTTAATAATTTCAAAGCAAATTTATTTCCTTATTAAATCAGTTTATCTGCTGATTTATATCTTTATAGAAGTCAAATTGGTGTATTTTGTATATTGTACCACTGTCTTTCAGGGAGTCTAAATTACCCATTTTACACTTTTGAAAACTTTATGTCATTATGATGGTCACATTTGTTTTTTACTAGGCTGAGGAGTTCTGATCAGGTTGACTTTAACCTATGTAACGTAGATATGGTCACACAAAAAGATGTCTGGAAATCTTCACCATTTATACTTTAGAAATCTTGTCCTTATCATAAAAAGGTATGTTGCATCAGTCAGTGCTAGAAATAGCAAATAAAAAACCCCCAAAATAACAACAAAACCAAACACCCCAAAACCTTTCCCAGACCTTCACCAGAACACCTGAATTAGATCTGTGATTCATAGTCTATTTCATTGGCTTTATGGAAAGGTTTAAGCTAATATAAAAAGAATAGTTGATAGACCATCAGCTTGAATTCAAAACAATATTTCAGGTGTTTCAGGTATTTCAGGCTGTTGATTTTCTTTACAATATTTCTCTGCAGTCCTATATTTATGCAATTTTGCCTGTTGCCTTCTCCGTGGTGAAGTATGGTGAACCAGAACCTTACTGACTTGTTCTTGTTGGTTTGTGCATTAAGAAGGCTGAAATATATGAGCAATGGATCTTTTGTATCAGTTCTTCTGATCCTCCTGTCTTAGGTGGGACATAGGCAAGTATTTCTGTTCTCTGGTAGAGAGCAACTCCCCTCCCAAAGCATTCAAGCAGACTACTTGAAAAGACTCTGTGTGTGAAACAGCAGTTACCTAGTGCTAAATAAAGAACTCCAGAGCTACCACATTCAATTAAAAACTTCCAGTTGAGGAATTCTGGTATTCAGGTGGGTAATAGTGTATGTGATCATAGAATATTTAATTTCCATCAGGAGAACTGTACTAAGTCAGATTCTGTAGCTATTACTTTGAGTAGAAGCTTGCCTGTAATGAAACTTATAAAGCATTATCCCACGTGAGATCAAGTTTGGGCTGCAATTCAAGAAGCTCAACACCTAATCCAAAACACAATCAAGTGAAAATCTCAGACAACAGAGTGAAGAGATGTAAACCATTGACAACACAGACCATATTGCACCATCAATTTTTAAGCAGAAGTTCCCATTGATTTCAGTGCTTAAAAATCAATGCATTCTCTGCAGAGCAATAGACTCAGATGAACAGTGATTATTTATCATAATGACTTTTATCTGAGGATATCTCCCATTTCATAAATATATGCTTAGTATTCTTTTTTAATACTCTTGTCTGTTGTGATATTCCTACTACTCTGTGAAGAAATCATTATCTGTCTTTGCAAAGTTTCCTCTGTTTTTATGCAAAGCTCTAAGGAACTTCTCAGGAGACATGTAATCTTTATGGATGGACTCCAGCCTGTGATGTTGCTGCTGTTGTTTGCTACCTGTACAATGATACTGACAGTAGATCACAGCTGCTCCATGGGGATTCATCATGGAAGGGTCTACTTGCACACTCTGTGAAAGCTAGATGTTCATCTAGAAGGCTTTACAGCCTGAAAGGACTGAAGAGTTAAAAGACAAAAAGGTTTAGAGAACTCAGCTTCCTGGTGAAAGGCCAGTGACAGAGATTGATGCAACAACTGGAACCATAAAACCCTTCTTTAAATTCAGTAAACTGTGCAGAATACACCCAAGGTTCCCACTTCCTCTTGAAAATCTTCATTTAACTTCAAAACCCTAAGGTCTGAGTGCTCACACTGTTTATGAACAACATAGAAGACTGAATTCAAAAGGGCACAATGTTTTACTAGATAGTCTGCTCATTTCAGAACTGTGCCAGATTTTAGCAGTTTAAAGACTTCCATGCCTTAAAACTTATATATTTCTCATACCAACAATTCTGCTAACTGATAGGACTATACATATAAAACCAGAATTACGTATTTCCAGAATGCTCTGGTCACTGTACACCTGATCCCATATATAATGAAAATTTAATTCAGTATCACAATTATTCCTTTTGAAAGCAATATAAAATTAATTTAAATACTGTTTCATTTTCTCTTCTTTTTCCAGAAGAAATACGCTAACTCAAGTGTGTAACGTCTGGCTTGTAAATGTTGTCTGTTTTGGAAGCTGAAGAGATTTACCTGTTAAATAAGGGATATAAGAAAGATTTAAATGCCTCTCACAAGGGAAAGGTTCTGCTACCACAGGCTTAGACCACATATAAACTTTTCTTTCACATAAAATAAGGAAAGGTTCCCAGCATAATTCTGCATAAAATGAAATGCCTGCAGAAAGTAAGTTTAATATAAGCTTATGAGAAAGTACTGCATATTTTACTCAAAAAATAATAAAAATTCAAATTCTAACATCGCATCATTGGTCAGTGAAAAACAGAAGTTGTGTTAATAACCACTTCATTCTCAAGATCCTATTTTATTTCTTGGCTTAAGAAACAAACAAACGAACAAACAGCCCCCTCATATTTTAGAAAGCTATTGTAATCACAAAATCAAATATACCATTAGGGAAAAGAAAGTGTATTTCACCTGTCATTTTTAGAAGTGGTTACTAAATATAGGAGCATTCTATCTGATCTCTTTTTTAATTTTCCATTGTAGAAAAAGCCAGTTAGAACTCTATTTGGGTATTTCTGGTATACAAAAATATTATCTATTGTATAAAAGCTACACTGACTTTTATTGTTCATGTCTTCTCCTGAAATCACTTAACATTTTCTTTGCTGTAGAAACTTATAATAAAATGGTTATAACAGGAAAGGCAAGTCACCTAGCAGTATAACCCACAGAAAAAAAATGAACACTTCAGCACTTATTTTTTATGGGCTAGTAAACTTCATTGGATTTATATAACTGCCAAAACCTGACCTCCATTACTGTTGATCAGAGCTGAAATTTACTTCCATAACATATTATATTGACCATTTTAGAGAAATAAAAGAAAACAGAAAAGACACAGAACCTACTTACTCGTATTATTAGATATATTTTTCCCAATCTGTGAGGTTTACCATTAACTGCTGCACTGGGTAAACTGGAAAGTAAGTCTGTGTTCATGCTCTAAAGCCTTCCAATAATGATCTAGCAATTTCTAAATGGGAAATTATTATCAGATAAATAAGAAAAGGCAAGCTCCTTAATATAGCTAAATATAAAATGTGACCTACCCCCAAGTGTTAGGAGCTGAGTTACATTAGCTCTGATTTCTGGTTTGTAATAATAGCTGCATTTATACTAGGTCTCTATTTTATGTAAGTTTGCCAGCAGTCACTTTCACTATCTGAGTATCTGAAATAAGTTTTATCTGTTCTTTGATTCCCTTTATATTAGCTTCTTTGTAAAGTCTTAGTTATTCCACAAACATATTCTACACAATCAAAATATTTGAGTAATTAGAATCCTATAAATAAGGTCCCTTTATAACAGTGTAATTAAATTGAAAAAAAAATGGTAGGTATACATCATAATGATGAAAAATAATTTAAAATAGCTAATTATTTTTATTTCCTTTTCCTTAGAGGACAGTAACCCGACATACTTGATTATCTTGAGTCATAAGTGAGGTGAATAAAATGTATGAAAACTCAGGGTGTTGCTATAAACTTTGATTGACTAATCTGTCTTTTTGGCCTCAATTTATAGTTGTTTTTCAGAGACTGATTAAGAATTTCTGAAAAGCCAAGCACATATAGGTTTCTACATGTACTATGTAGGAAAGTGATCTTAAAATTTATGTTAGTTTTATTGTAAAAGAAAGAGATAATTTAAATATAGTGATACTTTCTGTTAGGACTGACATTTTAGAGATCAGCGTAGCAATATGGAAGACAGAAGGAATTAAATCTGGCTATTGTCTGACTTTAAATTATTTAGATTGACTTGTAATTTACTTGCAATTTTACATCTCCTCTTTCCTTACTTTATTTAGCTTTCTGACTTACAAGTTTTGCTTTTCCTGCTTGCTGATTTTATTTATTTTTATTTGTACTTTTTAACAGACAAAAGGTGGCATTATTGCACATTTCCTGGAAACACTGTAAACAGAACAATTGGACTTTGGCATTAAATGCTAACTTTATTTACTAGAAGGAAGGTGGGATTTTACCATAAACTTCCAAGAATCATAAGACATGGAAATTGAGTTTAGTTTGAAAAATCACAATTTGAGGAGAGGAGGGTGATGTCCTCTGCATTGCCTTTTGTGCTTCTTACTCACTCAGATAATGCTCTAAAAATTTTCTGTTTGCAACAGTGGTTGGAGACATACTAACTTGGAAATTATTCTAGGGTAATTCAAAAATGTCAGTAGCTGGGCTGAAGAACAAACAGATGCCATGAGACATTTCTTAAAAGCTGTTATAGCTGCCAATTGAGTGGCAAGGAGACAGCTGTTCTGGACCCTTTTACT
This sequence comes from Sclerurus mexicanus, assembly GCA_013396755.1. Lineage (NCBI taxonomy): Eukaryota > Metazoa > Chordata > Aves > Passeriformes > Furnariidae > Sclerurus > Sclerurus mexicanus. The sequence continues at coordinate 128,554 of VWZF01004268.1, forward strand.
ATGGGTGTGAAATGTACATTTGGCTACTGTCATCATTGACCACAACTAACCAAAATATACACATGTGAACTTTATGAACGTGTGCATTTTTCTTAATTTGATAGATTAGCGTGGCTAAGCATATGGTTGAAGGTGGACAGAGGCCTTCAAACATCTCAAGGAGTTCTTTTGATGTACATATATTCCTAACAGTGCTCTATGGACAGCATCTTCAGGGTGCCTTGTGCTGTTAAGTCTCTGGGGGTAGTCTAGGCCTCCGATTTTTGAAATCAGTATTATAAAAGAATTTATGCTAAGTATACCAATGCTTAATAATGTTCATTTGTATATTAGAGGTTTAATTCAGAAACATTTAGAGTATTTCTTCAAAATTTCTTCACTTTTGAATTGAAACACGTCCTAAGGGGCCAAGTCTCAAAGAAAAAGACTGGTAAAGGTAGATTTACATTAGAGTGATAATATAGTGATATTAGAATTGATTTTGAAAATTTGATATTCCCTTCCACTGCTGACTACAATGATGCCAGTATATGGCATCATTGTTATGTGGTTATGTGGTTACCAAAGATTAGGGCTGGATCCAAAGATTAGGGCTGGATCCTTGTTAGTGGAAGTTTGCAGATTGCAAATGTAGTGTAGTTGGGAAAACAAAGAAAAGTTTAATAATGATCCTTTCTGCATTTATGTGTTAAAACCTCCTTTGACCTTGTAGGGTAGCTGCAGATTCTCCCTCATTTAATGGATGAAATCATTAAAAAATGAGTTTTATAGAGAACAGCCCCTTTAACCGTCCCTTTTGAGAACTCTCTGGCTTGTCTGAATGTAGGATCTTTACAGTTAAGCTCCAAGTGCCCCAATTTTTCTGTCATCTTAAGCTGAAGAAAAAAGGCCTCAGTGATCAGTGTGTATTTATGTTTCTCTCTATCTCTTCCCTCCTGAGACTACAGCAGGACTTGAACCTTATCAAACCAATCAAAACTCACAGACCAGCATGTGCATCAACTGCCCATATCTGCAACATTGCTTGGGCAAGTGGTGTATGAGGAAAATGGTTACAAGATAAACTGTACTGGAGAGAAAGTTCATTTTATAAATTGTTAATATTAAAACTGTGTGTAAGAAAATGCATAACTAGATTATATTTTTTTGCTGTTCTTTCCCAATGAAAGTAAATTAAGACCTTAGTTTCCTGGATAATTTACAGTGGCAGCCATTATATTCTTTGCTTGGATGGTGTTCATAGCAAGTTCTTCTTCCTGAGCTTTTAGTTTTCTTCATAATTTATGGGATGTAAACCACTCTTGAGTCACTAAAGTGAAATTAATTACTCAAGCAGACCTTCCTGGGAAGGATGATGCAAAAATTTCCTGTGTCCTAAGTAACAAAAGTGTTGTTAAATACCCCTTTTCTCCACATAAGCGTTCAGTGGAGATTCATTTCTATATTCTTTTTGCTTTTAACTTCCTCTACTTGAGCATTAGAAAAGGTCTCCAGATACTCTTTTAGATAACAACTGCATGCTTAGATATAGGTTTCAAAAATGGGATTAGTTATTCTGGAATTATGATGTTGAACTATTGACTTGTGGAGAGAGACAGATGACTTTGACTTTCACTCTGCCTCATTCTCTACCTCTAGTAATTTTTCATCTAAAATTCAGTAGTGGTAGGTTACAAAGTAGAGGTCAAGGCAAAGGAAGTGGCAGCCAACCCACTGCATTATTCTATGCCTGTGATCTGTCCTGGTCTCTTAGTCATTTGAATGAAGGTGATGGTTTCAGTGCTGAAATAGTGAGGAGAAATGTAACTTGATTTAACATTTTAACCAGAAGGGATTGCTCTCTTCCTTTGCTGCCTCGAAGTCCTTTGATGGTAACCAATGGTGATGACAAATTATATAATGAATGAAGGCACTGGGTGCTAGTGCTACTCACAAAATAGAGTTTGGAGGCAGTTAAATCTGTGTGTTTAAATTTAGAATAGGCAAGCAATTTGCAATGAATTATTTATTGGGTTAAATTTTACCAACATTTTTTTTTCTGTTTGCCAGTTGTCCACAAACATATGGCAAAATTCGTGGATTTATTCATTACCTAGAAAATATTCATTTATTTCCTCAGTGAATAAATTCTTGTCGTGCAGATTGCTCATGAGCAGTTCATAGGGAATATTCAGAAGATGTACTGTGTGTGTTAGTTTCCACGTCTGCTTCGATATGCTGTGAATTAGCACTATTATTATGACTAAAAGATCACATGAGCAGATGCTGTGCTGACAGCAATATTTCAGCTAGCCCTTTATTTAATTCTTGTCAGAATGTAATGCAGTACCCTAACATTACACTTCTGGAATTACCTGGAGCATATGATAGTTCTTATTAAATGAAGAATTGCTTTCAGTCTGGATTAGTTTAACAGTCCCATTTACATCATGGCCCCAGCATTGTGTTGGGACAGCTGAGACAACAGAGAATTGCAGTTCAGTCTGGGATGAACATTTAGCAGCAGAACATCATTATACCAATATTATCAGCAAAATCTATCTGTTTCAAGGCCTACATTAGAGAAAAATGCATATTAATATTCTTGATTTACATTACTGTGCATTCACTTAGCCTCTGTAAAGAGCAAAGAGAGTTCTCTTGGTTTTTTACTTCGGCTGAGGATTTTGGTTTGTTTGCATTTTCTCATGTTTGCAATGCATAAGCATGCGTATTTTAAAGAGAATGTTTCTGGGATGGGAAAATATATCATTAAAATTAATAAAAATTAATTGGAACATTCCTTGTTTGGAGATCTGACAACATTTGCACAAAGTCAGTAGTGTACAGTCCCCAGGTGTTAAGGATCTCTCATGCTCCAGTGGAGATTGCCAGGTTTGAGGGGGTGAGGTAAGTAGTGATAGCCACTTTAATAGGGTTCTTTGTAGAAGCCATTTTCATACCCATGCTTTCCTGCCACCTACAAAGAATATTCTTCAACTTCCTCCTGTCCTCATTGTCTATAGACTGCAGCACTACTTTTCTGCAAGTCTCACTCAAGCAGTGGACTTTGTTGTTTTTCCTTATCAGGTATGTTCTCAGTTCCCCAGAGAATTAAGAGAAGTGGATAAAATCTTTTGCCATTTCAAGGGTATTTGTGTATACTCTTGTATACACAAAATCAACTTTCTGGGTGTTCACTTACCAGGTGTGACTTGTTCTGAAAGTTTCTCATGCTGCAGTAATGCAAGCGGATGTATAAATGAAAGATGCGATGAACCTTTGCAAAAATGTAAATCTGAAGAAGAAGAAACAATCTTATTTTACAACTTTTGGCAACTCAGCACATGATAAAGTATCAGCTGAAAGGCATATGATATGAAAATGAAATATGATGCTCTTTAAATAAAGTGCTCTTTAATGTAATATACTGCTTTTGAAAGAAAGTGAAATCACCCAAGTACTTGGATTGAATTTTATGAAACATGAAAAAACTTTGGAAAATATCTGCTGAATCTCTTGGTCATAAGCTGTAGATGTAGACATCTAATCTCCCAGCGTTGATCATGCCTGAAAGTGCTACCCTGCTCAAAGGGATGTTCAGACACATCCCTTGCTTGAGTAGCAACCTTCAGGTTATTGATATAAGTAGCCTCTCTTTGAACTGAACATACAGAACACAATTAAACTCTAAGCATTATATCTGAGCCACTTCTGTTCAAAAATACTGAAGAAGAATTATTTTGACTTTTGCGCCATGGTAGTGATTGCAATCGTTATCCCTAGAGAGGGAGACCTGGGTTCAGTGCTTTCTCAGTATGCAAAAGACATAAACAGCTAGCTGCAAAACTGAGGAAGGACCCTCCATTGCTCCAACTGAAGCTGCATTTCTGTGCAGTCCTTAATACAAGATTTACAAAAGGAGAATAAACAAATGGGTTTGTTTCCTAGTGTTCAGTATCTCTTAATCAGAAGTATCAAGTGTGACTTGGAAATTCATTAATCCAAGGTTATTCTTGAACTGAGGTTTCCTGATGCATTTGCTGAGTGTAACAAAAACCATTGCAAATGGTCAGTGTGATTTGAGCAAAAATGTGGAGGGAAATTGTTTTCCCTCAGAAACTTGGTGAGACATGAGCATTTAAAGCAGAAAAGAGAAATGAAGTTTCATTATACTGAAGGCTTGGTGTTCATGTTGCCTGGTTTAAGTACTTCTTGTCCCATTGCAAAGGGCCAGTTTTTCTCTTTCGTTGTACATGGAATGTGGGAATGTAAGAAATCCCTGAATTACACTCCTGGGCTCACTGCCTAACACTGAATTGCTGCAAAGCTTCGTGCCAGGAAGCCTAATCCCATTTGGGTGAACCAAGTGATTCAATCTTATTACACCCAAAGGTATTGTGATAGCTTTTATGGGAGATTTCTAATATTTGTGAAATAAATATGGGTAACGTGTGTACTTTAGGAGAGTAAATGCTGATTAAAAAATCCTCCAAATCACTATTATATTCCGCTCCTGAAATTACACCTGCCAGTGTAGCAGTGAGAAAACTGATTCACCATTAGAAATACCTATTCACATTTATCATAAATAGGAATAACTTTTTAACTCAATAAAGAACTGTATAGTTACTTGGTCTTATCTGAACTCTTTTTAGATGTAAGAAATTGAGAATGCTTTCATCTCAAAAATAAAACACTTTAAAAATGAGGACTGTAGACTCAAAGATAATGGAAATAATTTTTAGCTATATTTTCGATTTTATTGGAGTAATCATGCTTGCTAAAATTAAATTTTTAATTGATTTATATGATTTTTTGCATTGCTATCAGTTTAGTATCATTTAAGTTCTCAGAAATCCTGATTGTATTTGAAATGATAAGACAATACATAGCTTCATATATTTTGAAAATAGTCACTTGAAAATAAATTTACCTATAGAATGTTTGCAGATTCTAATTTTTTGAAAATGCTGGATTTTATGATGCATGATTTAATTTTTCATTAGTTGATATCTCTAAGATAGATATTGTATCGTTAAAAAATCTTGAAATAATTGAGGAAAATGAGATTTCAAGAATCTATTGAATTAGAAACCTCTTGGCAATATATAGAAATAAATATTGGTGTTTTTAATGAAAAGAGTCTGAGCATGAAAGGACCTGAGACATTGTCTGAGTGAAGGTGAAATATTTCCCCCACAGCAATAAAAATGAAAATGCAGAATTTTTTTATAACCTACCCAGTGCCCAAGATCCTCCATAACCTCTGTTTGACTTGTCACTTGGAATACAAATTTGTTCATAGATCATGACTGTCAGAGTGCCTTTTCTGCAACTGTATTAGTAATTAGCTATGCCTTGTTAGTGCTCAAGGCAAGTACATCTGTCACATTGAAATAAAGGGTTAGATTTTTCAACATTTTAGCTAACATTTTACCCTTTCAGCTTTGCAGCATCAACAAAAATCCAAAGCATTGACAAGACTGTGTCAATGGCTTTTTAAAATGTCTACACTGTATTAATCTGTTATTAAAAAAGAAAAAGTTGTAACTCTAAATGTTTAAAGACGTTTTATTAAATGCAGAGTAAAACAAGAATTTAGGGAGAAATGGGGGGAGACTGTGAGTTGGTTTTAGTTTAGGCTTTATCCTAAAGTCTATTGAACTTCTATTTGACTTTCTGTGTGCTATCAGATTCAATTGATTTTGATGTAGCCAAGATCAATCCTTTGTCACTTAATTGTATTATAGCTGTCTGTGTCTTTGAAAACAATTACAGAGCTATATATCAATCTAGCTGCACCAATAAAAATGACCTTGTATGATTATAACTTAGTTTATGTACATTGATCATGGCTATCTTACCAAGAGGCTATAGTATATTAAATAACCTCATGAACAAGATGGATTTCACGTATAATGAGGTGGATCTGTGTTAGTATATGATATTATCAATCAAAAATTCAGCAGTTCAGGTATCTTGCACTTAGGCAGGCACAGAATGAAAAAGAATGCTGGGCTGTTCCAGAGTAAGCTGGCCCACTGGTTGCCTTTGACATGTATCCTTTCTCAGTCTAATAGAATCAGGGCTATTTAATTTACAGAAATTTAGAAGCAGGTTCAGACACACATGGGGTTGTAACATGCATGCTGTTAATTATTATAGCGCAGTCTCTTCTCTTGCCAAATGAGGAGTCCTCTCATGTCCTTTGCCAAAATTAATGGGCACAGACAGTGCATGAGATGCCAGATTACAGATTTGGTCTAACAAGGGAATCCTCAATTAAATAGTTTTAGCCATTTTTTATACCTTGTTCTGCTTAAGTGTTGCCAGTTGGAAGGAGACAGTGTTTGGACATAGAGGGCAGACTAATGAGTTTATTAAACAGATTTTGGATGTGAGAAATTGTTTTCCAGTGGTATATGAAATCCAATAAAACATAGACGCATGGAATAGCCTGAGTTGGAAGGGACCTATAAGGACCATTGAAGTCCAACTCTTGTCCCTGTACAGGACAGCCCCAAGAGTCATATCAGGTGCCTGAGAGTATTGTCCAAACACTTCTTGAACTGTGTCAGGCTTGGTGCTGTGACCACTTCCCTGGGAAGCCTGTGTCCAAGCACCCTCTGGGTAATGAACCTTTTCCTAATACTCAAGCTACACCTCCCCTGACACAGCTTCATGCCATTCTCTTGGTTCATATATTAACATATTATTAAATTGCATATATCTTCATTAAAATTAAACATGTCTGTGTGCTTCAATGCAGTGGTTTTTTGCTACAATGTGCAACAGTGGGTTATCCCTGTTTCCATGTTTTTTCCTCTTTTTTTCTTAACTTTTCCTTGACTTAGGTTATCTTAGGATAACCTGCATCTTAAAATTCATTAGCTGCATAAGTCAAATTTCCATTGAAGATTACCGAAGCACAGATGTACTGCCACGGTGTAAACATTCTGTACAGTGGATATGAAAACCAAGACAAGGAGGTCTAAATTTTCTAAATTTTCACACTTGTGAACTAAATTAATTTTTGTGGAGTATATTCATCAGTAAGACATAGTTTGGCATGCCTACCCCTTGATTTACAAAAGAATGCAATGTTCTTTTCCTTGCTTTTAACTTAAAAGCTGTCTATAAACTCATTTGTTTTTATTTTCTTGCGTTTGTATCTTTTGTTTCCAGGGCTTGATCTTTACAGGAAAGACAGCTGCCATTTAATGAAACTGTCATGAGGCAGACTACGGAACTTTAAATTCTACTTTTTTAAAGCTTGTATTAAATAAAACTGCAACTCAGAATGAAACTAGCTGTTGCTGGGTGCTCACTCAGATGTGAGAAATGAAAAAAAAAAAAACATCACATGAAAGTACAATAACTGAAATACTCAATGTCCTAGCAGCTTAAGATCCATGCAGCCATGATGCTTATATAAGTTATTAGAGTTGTGACAGTTACGTAACTTTTGCAAGCCATATAAATCTTCCTGTACATGCTCCACTTGGGTTTTGTTAGGCCAGTGTGCTTTGCATGGACACTATTTTAGAAATGGAACCTCATTGTTTTAAACAATTACATATAAGAACTATCATAACAGGTACTTCACATTTATACTGGAAATGTTAAAATTCTCTGCTCTGACTTCAAAGATTCTCAGGATTTTTGAATGTCTGTTCCAGCTATCATGTCTATCATCTCATAGAGGTATATTCAAGTGATATGTTAAGACTTCAATATGATACCCAAAGTGACTTAGGACATTTAGGGGTTTGCAGTTCAGGATTAAAATCAGAATAGATATGTGATGACTCCTATTTTTCTTGTTTTGTTTAAATTTGTTTTTCCCTTAAGAAACCAAATGTTGCATTTCACAGACTAGTATGTGATAAGGTTCACACTCCAGTGTAACTTCACACTTTGTTTTCTCTTCACTACTGTTCAATGAAGGATTATTTTTGACTGATTAAATAGAAAAAAAGAAAATTCACATTTTTGCTTTTTTGATCTGAAAATCATCTTACTCTTAAATACTTTCACCATTAAATATTTAAGGCTTTAATTTCAGTCATGAACTGCTTCTCATTTTGGCTAGATACACAAACTCTGCAATTTTGGACCCTGTAATAAATACCTAAATTCTTTATTAAAAACACTCCCAAATACCTGCTCCTGATCCCACGCTTTTGGCACATACTTATTTTTGCTGAGCTTCATTTACTTTGTGAAACTTCACACTTTCAAGGCAGGGAAACACTACTTCTAAAAGATTTTTTTCACTTTTTTTTTTTCTTAAAATTATGTGTCCTCTAGTATTAAGATAAATAGAGCCAGCCATATTTAAAAAATAAGAGCTAAATTTTCTGTAATGTCAAATATTCAGTTCCTGACTGAATCTGAATAATTTTATTCAACTTTCATTTTTTTATTGCGCACGAGTTTGTTTTTTTTGCCCATACTTCCTGTCGACCTGAACCAATGAATTGCAATGGAAATGCTGTAACCTATACTGGAAAAGATGGCTGAATACATGACATGACCAGCAGGTCAAGGATGTTCATTGTTTCCCTCTGCTCTGCTGTCACAAGGTCCCACCTGGAGTATGGCATCCAACTCTGGGTTTCTTGGCAAAAGAAATTGCTCCATGGACCTGATGGAGCAGGTCCAGAGGAGGGACACTTAGATGATCAGAGCACTGGAGCACCTCTCTGATGAAGGCAAACTGAAGGAGTTGGTGTTGTTCAGCTTGGAGGAGAGAAGGCTCTGGGGAAACCTTAGAGCAGTCTTTCAGTACCTAAAGGGGGATTGTAAAAAAAGATGGACAGTGACATTTTATTAGGACGTGTAGTGATAAGACAAAGGGCAATGGTTTCAAACTAAAAGAGAGTAGATTTAGATTAGATCTTAGGAGGAAATTCTCTACTCAGAGAGTGGTGGAATACTGGAACATGCCCATGGAACTGTAGATGTCCCATCCCTGGAAATGTTCAGGGCCAGATTGGAGCCTCTGAGCAACCTGGTCTAGTGAACAGTGTCCCTGCCCATGGCAGGGAGGTTGGAAGTAGATGATTTTTAAGGTCTCTTACAACACAAACCATTCTATGAGTCTATGATATTTGACATATGGCAATGATAGAAAGCACCGTTACACTGGTATGAACTCTAAAACCATTAGGAAACTAGAAGAGGAAATAATAGACTGTTGTGATCCTGGCATAGTATACACCTTGAAAGACACTGATCTGGTTCTTAATAAAGTATATAAACCTGCATTATCCTATTAGAGTAACTTAAGTATAACTAACAGAAAAAAAAAAAAGAAAACCAAAAAAATCACACCACAAAACACTATTTCTGCTGATGAAAGTGCTTTTGTCTTGGTAACTAAGGCAGTTCTTACTTTTAAATGGATGCTTTTTCCTAAGTAGGTATTCCAGAATGCTGACTTCTAAAGTTAGCACAAAGTTTATCTGCACAATTCAAAGGTAAGCATGTCTGTAAATCTTGTCAGGAAATTTGTCATAGGCAGGCATTTTGGTTTTGGAAATGCTGTAAGAAATGGCTCTCTTGAAACTTTTTTGGTATATATCCTTCCCACTGGTTTAAAGAACAGTGAAATTTCATTCATTATTTCTGCACATGAAATTAAGGGTTAATACTGGATGAAGTTGGAGAACAAGGATTAAAAAATTTAGCAATCAAAATTGGTAAATAAAATAGATTATCTCATGTACATTTGTAGTTTTAGATTTTAGCTGAATGAAGATATTTGCCTAGGCAAGATAGTCAACATATTACAAAACTGGAAATAAATCAGTTTATCTCAAGACTTTCAAATACACAGCAATGTGTTAAATAAGTGAGTGTCAGCTTAAAAGCTGTAGTTCATTCACAGATTTATGGCATGAAAAATGTAATACAGGACAACTAGCAGCATAAGACAATTTACAGGAGTCTTCATGTGTTGCAGACCAATTATTATGTTCTTTATCCAGAGCCTGTAAAATGCTCTCTTGACAAAATGGTACAGATCTGAACATTTTGTCATTATAGGTATCACACATATCAAACAAATGTAAGTTTTACAGTGCCCAGGGATAATAAATGAAATGCATTTTCAACCCAGAATTTTGAGAGAATTATAACATTCATAAATCCCAGACATTTTTTATTGCATGTCTATAAACCAGAGAACCTGAATCATAGTGGGGATCACAATGTAATACTGTCTTTTGAGGATCAAGCTTCATGTGTGATGTCACAAAGATGTTCATGTTGCAGAAAGAAATGGGAAGAGATTTGAGGGCTTTCCATGACTAACTTTTCGATAGATTTTTCAAAATCGTGATGTTAATGCCAGGGGAATTAATTTATTGTGAGACAACAACAACCACCACCGAATCACTTTTTTTCCTAACGGGAGAAAAGAAGAGAAGAGGGAGATAAGTGTACCAGTGCTAGGTAGAAGTAGCCTAGAAAGTCAGTGAAGCATATTAAAATGATGAAATTAAACATCTGGAGAGTCAGCCAGTAACTTCAGAGAGATTGCTGTAGCGAACCACATCAGGACCACCTGTCTATTAGTAAAAGAGCTCAGAGGAAATGAAAAAGAGAATTCATGAGTCAAAAGAAAAGTGATAAAAGTAACCTCAGATTATGATCTATTCAAATAAGGATAATGTCTGTAGCAATAGATTAACAATCACACTCCCCAAATCCCAGGAAATAACTGTCAAAATCAAGACTATTTCCTTAACATCTTCAAAGCTGCAATCACTTAAAAAATGAGTGGGATAGCAGAATGCCTCAACAAACCAGGTGTATAAAAATAATTTATGTAGGTTGAGGTGTTACAGTAAAGATGCTTTTGGGACTGAAGTTTTCAGGTCACTGTGTTACTTCTCAAAACAGGTAATCTCTCACTGCTGATGACTTGTTGAAGCAAGGAACTGCCATTAATTGTTGCAAGGCTTTACAATGAAATTCTTTTGAAGTTACTTTATGCATATTTTGATGCAAAGGATTAAAGATAACATAAAAAGGAGGAAAGTGTATGAAGCACTTACACGCATTCTTTGCACTGAGATGTATAACCTAAGGTCAGTGTAGCTTTCATATACCTTCAGATAGGCATATTAGTTTGAGACTGTTCAGCATGGTGTTTTAAGAAGAAACAATTCTTTTTCCTAGATGCCTTATAAAATTTTAAATATCTTCTCCCTATATAATCCTTACAATTTCAAATCAGGTATCATCTTTTTTGCCATCTGGATGTTAGCTTCACCAGTTTACTGATCTTGTCAGCTAATGTACCACCCACAACATCCTTCATTTTAGATTTTTAATTACTGAAGGTGCATTAATATAGATAGTTATATTTGCAATGCAGAATGTGTGGAAGTTCTGATCTGGTTTTCAATCTGATTTTCAATCTAATTTTCTCCTCCAGATAATTTGTGGAAAGTATCATACTGATATCTCTCTATATTCAACAGCTTGGAGCTTAACACACTCAGGGGTTAGCATACTCAGTTTAGAAGAGTCAAAATCAGCTTAACGAAGCTATAAAACATTTAAACATGCTTAGTTCTAGGCTTAGAAAATCAGACCTCTTTCCTGATATTTTTAGCCTAAGATCATAGCCTTGCCTAAACTCATAGTCCAGTCATACCATTGAGTCAACTTTATCTTGGGAAGAAAAGACCCCAACAAAACCTTTCTCTCTCTGTTGTGCTTGCTCCTAGCCAGTCAATTAGATGTTATCCTTTTCAAAAGCCATCTCTGTACTACCCTTAGCAGCCCACTATTTACCAGGCTCTGAGGAGAGCATGGTGTGATTTCTGCATAATGAACAAAGTTAAAACCAAGATAATAATGTACTAAATTCAGGTCTTCTTAGGTCAAGAAATAGCTGCATGGTTAGGAGAGGAATTAAACCACAGTTTGTTAAACCTGAGCTTTTTATATTGCATGCTCTAAAGCGCAAAATTCACTGTTAAGTGAGTTTCTAGTCCTAAATATTGATGTGTTTAATCTACTCAGTGTATTTTGGTTTTCTATTGTTGCTGATACTGCAAGTATATTTCACACATTCTCCCTGTGTCTCTCTTCCCTGTAATCTTATGTATCAGATTTTAAGACTGATTTGAGAGGGACTGCTGAGAATCCATCTACCACAAAGAAAATGTCTAGTTTGTGGAAAAGATTGGAATGGTCAGTTTTGCAAAGAAATGCAAAAAAAAAAAAAAAAAAAAAAAAAGAGGTACACCACAGCTAATGAAGCTGACTTAGTATTCCAGGTATTTGTTTTAAAGGATATGTTTGCAAGAAGGAATCAATATATTTACACTGACTCTCTCTATACATGTTGGTAAAGTGTACAAATAGATCCAAAAACATTTTTGAAGACTTCAAAATTAATACTACCATACCAGATGAAACATATGCTTGTATGGATCTAGAGGGGTTGTATCTGTAAAGAGAAATCTTTCCTCACTAGATGATGGAACAGGTATTATAAAGGTCTGCTTTTTATATCAGTTTTTGCTGGCTGTATCTATATCAAACAATGTAAATTTATTGTGTTTATTTTGAAATATATGTGAACATCTCAGGAATGGATTTCCTTTAACCTTAAATTAATTTTATTTAATTAAACCTTACTGAACTGTTTTTTTCTAAGGTCAGCAATGTTTCAAGTGTCAGGATGTTAAATCCCTTCTATATCAAATTTATTTTGGACATTCCTGCCATAAGAATGCTTTGAAGAAGTCTTTTCTATTACTAGAAGACAGTACATATAGAACAAATAGAAAGAGCACAGAAAATTGACAGAATTCAATTTGCTTCTGATTGTCTAATCCATTTGTTATTATTTTATTAACCCTGACATTACATAAGAAATTTCAGTAATCCAATTGTGTCTCAAGTTTAGGTCCCTTAATGGGTTCCTTGACAAGCATGAGCTCATATAGCTTACCATCAACTTATGTTCACTCTTCTTATGCAGTTAGACTCAGTATTATGTGAATTAGGTCCTGCAATGGCTCATTGCTCTTGCTCTCTCAGAGAGCACTTCAGTGGATTTCTATTACCTACATAATAAATTTACTATGTATTTCTGGTAGGAGTCCTAGAAATGAATCCTACTTTTGGAGAGGTCCAGAGGTATGTCAAACAAAGCTCAGCACATTTCTTGCCCAATTTCCGTGTAAAGGGGAAAACCAAAGACATTTCCATTATAGTAATATAGATCTAACAACGTGGGTTTGAGAGGGGGCTACTTGCTCTGACAAGTTAAATTCAGTGAATCTCAATGAACAGCATTTAACATCTTTGTGTCTAGCACCTTACTGCTTTATTGGATGTTTTGATCCAATACCAGATCCATGTGCTTCCAAATACTTTTCCTGCCAACAATAGTAATATATTGAATCATGCTGACTTGTCACAATTATAGTGGTCTGCAGGTTTCTCTCACTACATTTCTGTCCTTATTTCCACAAACCTGGAATAGAGTTGAAAGATAATATTTTATTTATGTCCTTCTGCTCATTTTGACTTCCAGAAGGGAACCAAATAATAATATTTTGCACTTTCATTTAAGAATCTGGAATAACTGGGAGATGCTGTTCCACAGTCTATTAGCCCATACTCCTTCCTCAAAATATTGCATATTACATACATGTTAGAGTTCACTGACTGTAACTTCTTCGCTCTTCTATCAGCCAGGTTTCTTTTCATTATGAAATTTTCTTCCTTAATAAATGGTTATGGATTTTTGAGTGAAACAAAACCACAGTAAGCTTCTTAAACTTCAAGGAATTTGACGTGCTATTGTTTTGGTATCTTTGCATCTGTCACCTAAAAAGTATTGTTCTTTCACAATAAACACAAGCTTTAATTTCTTCCTTTTTTTGGGGGGGGGTGGGGGAGGTGGTGTTTTTTTTATTTTTGGGTAGGTTTTTTTTTGTTTGGTTGGTTTGGCTTTATTTGTTTTGTTTTCAGCCAGTGATGTACCACCTGATATCGCATTCTCTTTCCAATAATATTCTGATAGAAAAGGACAATTTTCTTTTGAGGTAAAATTTTCATTAAACCATTATTTTCTGAAATTTGTGAACTTAGATTGTATTGCTTTTTAAATTGTCTTTTCCAGTCCTTTCTTCCTTGTACAATGGAATCATAAGTACTAATTTACAAAGCAGATATTGAACTGGGGATAACTTACAGTCATTTTGAAGAATTCAAACTTTTTGTCCACCTTAAATTTTGTTTTTGGAGTGAAAACTGTCTTATTTAGGATCTGAAAATATTATGAAATTTTGGTTAATCACAGCACACAGTAGCAAATTCTGTACAGTGAGTGTTCACAGCAGCACTTGCAATAAGTAGTTGCAAGCAAACTTGCCATGTACTACTATACATATTCATAGCAACAGCTTCTTGAACATTATACCTCAAGGAAGGGACCTGTGCATTTACAAAGTGCTTTTACAACCAAACCTGGATTCTGACTGTGGAGTTAAAAACTATCACATTATAAGTATCTGATAGATAGCTTTCTACTTTACATTTTTGTGGGCAATTTGGAAATGGAAGAAATGGTTGAACTTTTTGACTCAGTCTGCAGTGAGCTGTGTACTAGTAATATAAATAGGACAAAATTTATTGATGTGGAGTACAAAATCATTTATGGACTAATACGATTTTTCTCTGTAAGCTGAGAACTGTGGGAGAACACAGACCTGTGAAAGTGGCCGAGGTGACCATTTCCCAGTGAACACCACCAGAGGATTAACATCTACCTCAAAATCCAGAAATTCCGGCATTCAAAGATGTTTTATAGCTTAGATAGCAATTTATTGTATTAGTTACATAGTATCTCCCCTGTGTCTGTATGGTTTTGGTGGTGGCTGCCTAGCTACCCTGTATCACTGTAACCCTACACCTTCACTGACCAAACCCACCTTCACAATGAGAGGCTAGCCACATAGCTCCGCCCTACCTGTACCACCCCCCTGCCTTCCTAGCCCTTCCCTTCGCCGTGTCACGCCCTTAACACCGCCCATAACTCCCCCCATAACTCCACCCCTACGCTGTATACCCCGAGCCACGTGTTGATTAAATCAGTTTCAGTTTTACCCCTACCCGGCTGGGACCGTGTCCATCTCCTCCCTTCCAGAGTGTGATAGAGAACCACTGGAAATGACAGATGAGGAGAAAGCCCTAGCTATATTATGCAGTCACAGAGTGACCCTGTGTTATGACAAAAGAGAAAGGAACTCCAAGTCAAGGAAATTTCAAAGGAGGTCCCTGTAAGAAAGATGTTTTTGTACAAGACCTTGCTCCAACTTCCTTCAGAAAGATGAGAAATTGAAAAGGGCTAGTAAAGAGGTATATGAATAGCATAGAAACAGAAAATTTTTACTTCTTTGGAGAAATTAAACCTGATAAAGGATCTAAAAAATTATATATAATACATCAATGTGGGGGGAAAATTCAGAATTCTTCTAGAAGAATGATAAAGGATGCAAACTGAATAAATTCAGACTGGAATTAAGCTGATACAAATCTCTGGGGAATAATCTTGTGTTGAAATAGTGAGGAAGAAATGCTTGTTTTTAAGATTGTGCTGAGATTAAAAGCACAATTGTGTGTTAAAAATTACAACCTCCAGACATCTTTTACCATTTGTTTTTATGTTGGTGGGTGCATATATGTTAACCTGCGAACTTCAGAAAACTAACTTCGTTGTAAGTTATTGAGCTTTATAGTTGTTTTGGTTTAGTTGTTGTTGTTGTTGTTCGGTTTTTGTTCGTTTGGTTGTTTTTTTTCCTGGCACTTACATTGCCATGAAGAGAAATAACAGTATTTCCATAGAGGTATCCTCTGCCTGCTTTAAGCATATCTGTATGCATCCTCTGAAGACTTCTTTTCTCAGATTAAAACTTCCTCACTGGAAAGATTTTCTTCCTTTGCACTCTAAAAACTGGTGTTTGGAGTTCTGTCTTGATAGGTAAAATGTGATGACAAATATGAAAAATTATCTGGTCCTTATTACTTGTGAAATTTTGAGTTATGTTTCAGCAGAATTGAATGTTTGCTAGTTCAAAATTATTTGCGTTCTCAACAATGTTGTTCATCAATTCCAGTATGACATGTACACCTGATGAGATGGAAACTTTGTTTTCGTTATTTTTAATTCATGAAGCTTTCATACTTCATTGCTATTTTTAAAATTTCTGCATTGACAGAAAGTTATTTCTAAAGGCAATGCAAACTCATCTACATTGGATTATAAAGATCTTCTGTAATGAACAAGAGCAGCACAAGACCTTCGACTCTATTATGTCATGGGTTTATTTATTTAAGGCAAGAGAAGTGATTTTAAATTGTTTGAACAAGGTCCAGTGCAGAGTATCTTTATGTCAGCTGTTATAAATTACACTAATGGCAGAACTGACAGTTTCTCAAACCAGTTTTTCCCTCCAGAATGCACTATTTTACTATAATCTGGAACTACTCGTTTTCTGTGCACTTGATGCCACTGATTTTCTGCAACCAGCTCTTATTAAAAGCATGTCTGTGCAAAAATCAGAATAGATTTGCATCTGCTGTGTGGCACTGGACCCAAGACTGAAACTGAACCTTATGTCATTTTGTGGAAATCTTGTCGTAGAATCATAGAACGGCTTGGATTGGAAGGACCTTAAAGATTAGATTTTTTTTTGTTGTTTGTTTGTTTTCCTTTTTTGTATGAGTTTTGTTTGGTTTTTGTTCTGCTTTGTTACAGAATTATGTATTATGAAATCTAATGTGATCATCTGAAACACAATATATCATTAATAAAAGGCAGTTAACACTTTTTTCCATTATTTCAAATTCTCAATTGTGTAGACAGGTTGAAAGTGCTTGTGTGCCCTTAAAAGATTTTCCACATATGTATTTCTATGAATGTGCTAGCATCTTCTCAAAATCAGTGATCTAGACAATTTTCTTAGGTCAAAATATATCACGCACCTAATTTAAAATATAAAATTGAGCTGCAGTTCCCACCTTGATCCTGCAATAGCTGTGGTGCTGACCCAGTCAAAGAACTAGTGAAATTGTTAGTCTTTCTTCTTTCTTTGATAGGGCTTGGATTAAACTGCTGATGTTTAGAAGTACCTATTATTCTGCTGTGTTCCTGTATTAGCTGAAAGTCATCTGTGTTTCAAATCAACCAAAAATGACACTGCTGTATCAGAAACATGGTAACAATTCTTTGGATACAATACTTCTTTTGGATATTTATTGCTTGTGTCTGACTAGATCCCTTTCTATTAATACTAATAAAATTTAAAGAGAAAAGAAAAGGAGTAGAGGGAAAAATATTTGCTAATGAATAATCAGTCAAGGGATGCTGAAATTGCCTAGGTGTTGAAAAAATCCTTGTTTATAAATGGCTACAGTCTGATGAGAAGGTATTTTGCATCTTGGAGATTTAGGAAAAGTAATATAAGAAAAGAATTTGGGGTCTCATTTTTGAGAAATTGTTTTTGCTGTCTCTGATCCTAGAATACTAACTATATGATGATTACACCAACAGTACCACACCTATATTTTTACTAGTAAACATACAAATATTTTAGGTTGTCCCATTTTTGTTTTTGGTTGGTTGGTTGGGGGTTTTTTTGTTTTCTTTTGGTTTGGTTTGGTATTTTGGGATTTTGTTTTGGTTTTTTCCTCCTTATCTTGCATGACCTCTCTTGGATCCAGGAGTCTTTCTGAGATAAATATGAAGCCAAATTTCAAAGCTGGGTGAAGATGAGGAAGAGATTAATTACTTAAGTTACTGCTGTTATGAAACTTACTGCACTCACAACCACAAGGTTTTAATTTTAGCATAAAAGTAGACTTCCAGCAATTTCAATCTTCTGGTTTAGAGCATGATATGTCTGTTTGAAATCCACATCTCAAAGTTGTCAAAGCTACCTAAAAGCCTATGTCACAGTGATAAGGGAATCAGGTACCTGATTCAATTATATTCAAGTCCAATTTTTTTTTTTTTCTAGATTGTCTTAAGCCTCACTTGAACATGGTTTTTAGGGCAAACATGAGACAAGTGTGTCACATGAGACAAGTTCATATAAATGAGGAATTCTGACTTTCAGTTCAGAGAAAGACTCAACAAATATCACATTAATTAAACTATTGTGTGATCTTCTGTTTGCTGAAGGCACTTTGTTGGATTCTTTCAGGTAGTCTTTTCCCAGTAAGGTAAAAATATAATTTCAGAATCTATTTCTTTCATTACATCGTTCTCAGTTACCCAGAAATTCATTTTAGCTCTTGCTTAAAGTATATTTCTAAAATGGTAGCATTAGACAAGGTTGTACTTTATCTTCTCTTTTATTTCTTCTCCTTCTTGAATACATCTTTATTCAGAGATTTGAGGACATCACAATCAGTTATAAGAATTCTTTAGTCTTCTTTTTCACCTTTTTCTTTTTTTTAATTAGGTGAACATCTCACTTAAATCATTAGCAAATAAATCAACTTTCAATAATTCTGAGATGTAGCAAAAGCCTACATAAGGGCAGGCATGCTTCTCAGTATGTGTTGGCTCTGCAAACATGTCAGTCCCTGGATACTTAGCACTCAAAAATATCTTTGCACAAGAAGGTTCCCAAATGACAACCAGCAAAAGATGAGGTAAGTCCTCTTGTATCCTACGAGCAGTAAAGGAAAGGAAGCCAAAAAAAAAAAAA
>VWZF01004268.1:147337-284586 GCA_013396755.1 Sclerurus mexicanus
TTGTAAGGCACACCTCCCTGGAAACCACAGCCATCTGACATAGATAAGCACTAACCTAGAATTTATGTATAATGATCCTCAAAACTGTGGAGCTGCAGATATCTCCTCAGCTCTCTCAGGTCTGCCTCTGTATGGATTTTCACGTGAAGATGAGCAGCACTTTTAGGGACACAATCTTCAGAACCTTTTTATTAATTTATTGTTGTAACAATTGCTTCAGGAATTCACATATCTGTGAAATGTAAATCTCAGCCAACTTATTCAAAAGATATTTTCTAAATCTCACCCCTGTGTTTTTATTCCTTATGTGAAGATTTTCTAAAAGCATGTTTCAAGGCACACTTCCAGAAACTCTATTCCAAACTTGTTCATGAAAAGGACTTGAACAAACCACATAGAAACCTTGTGTTAAGAAGCTGGCCAGCAGTTTGTTTCAGTACCAAAGCCAGAGAACAAAACTGTGGATTAACCTACCCATCCACAAATCCGGTAATTGGGCAGCTACAACTTGAAATGCTTAGAACCAGCTGTATTTTACAGAAACTTGAAACTGCTCCACGTAGTAAGGTACTGTAGCAACATATTGCCTTCCTTTGGTTCTTTGCAGACTGATTTATGGTCAGAATGTTTTGCTTCCATTATATATCAGAGCACATCCTTTCTGAGGGTCTGCTGTTCAAAAAAAAAAAAAAAAGAAAAAAATGTAGGAGGGAAGAGAAAGCAATCAGGTAGCTTGGCACCCTGCCAGAGGTCTTGTGTCCTCCCCACATGTGTGGGCTTTCCTCCAGGCTTGGGAGATACTATTTTTAAAAGATGAGGTGCCAAAGGCCTATTGACCATAGAAACATTTTCCAGTGCACACGTCTTACATCTGAACAGATCAGAATTAATTTTAGGTTTTCAGTATGAATTTATCTGCAAGTGAGACATTTCCTAGACATCTTAAAAAAGAGAGTCCATCCACAGGGATGGATTTAATTGAAAGAAACACTCAGGCAGAAACTTAATCCAAGTAGGTAATCTGTATAAATTCTTTAGTGAGAAAAAAATTGTAGAAGTATATTCCACATCCAATACACTGCTCTTGAGATCTTAATATACATAAGGGTAATCAATAGGTAGCTGCACAGGAACAATCCTTTGGATGAAATGCAGGACTTTCTACTGCATAGATTTTGCTATTTTTTTCTCATGTTGAACAAAGTGAATTAAGAATGACATTGAAAATGCTCTAGATGTGATTATGACTCACCTTCTCACAGACATTGTTTATACAACTGCCATTACATGCACTAATTTGGAGAAACTAATTTACAATTTTTTATTTTCAGGCTGACTTGCAGATTCATTTTTTCTTGCTCTACAACACTTTCCATGAACCCATAGCACGGAGTTCTAGCACAAGAGCTAGCAGGGCTTGTTGATAGATCTTTACACTAGCTTGGAAGAGGCAAAGCGACAAAACCAGGCTCTCCTATAATGAGCATGGTGTGCCAAAACTTGTCAAAACCAGCACTAATGAGGTCCCTCAACCTGTATCATGAGGTGTTGGCTACAATGTATGACTCCTGATATATTTCGATGCCAATGCCTGCATCATGAGGAACAAACAAGAGGATCTCAAAGCTTTGGCTGAATCCCAGAGATTTGATATCATTGGCATAAGTGAAACGTGGTGGCATGAAACCTGTGTCTGGAGTGCCCTGTTGGATGGTTACAGGCTCTTCAGGAGGGATAGGCAGGGCAGAAAAGGTAGAGGGATGACACTGCATATGACAGAAGGATTAGAATGTGTGGAGTTCTGGTACACCTGAGAGCCTCTGGATAAGAATCAAGGGGCAAACAAATAATACGAATGTCACTGTGGAAATCTAATATAGAACTCCCAGCCAGGATGATGATGCTGACAAAACATTCTTCAAGGAACTAAGGGACACTTCCAAGTCAACTGCCCTTATTCATATGTGGGATTTCAACTTGCCAGAAATTAACAGAAAACATAACACAGTTCAATCCAGGTCAGAAAATTCCTAAAAACCTGGATGACAACTTTATGGAATTGGTCTTAAGGGACCTGTCATGTGAAAAGGAGAGATTTCCTCAACATGTAGTGTTTGATTTGTCTGTCAGTGCCTCAGGAGACCTGAGACCCTTTTGCCCCAGTCTGTAAGTGTCCTGTTATTGGGATCCTTCACTGATCCATCCTGCTGGATCAGAGGACATTCAACTTCCCTTTCCAGGGAATTATGCAAACAGAGTAAGGAAGACCCCTCAGTGGGTATTCCCACTTTATCTGAGAGTGTTACCCACTGCTGGCAACTGCTGGTGCCTGAGAAGAGCTCACACTAACAGTTTAGGAAATAACACTCTTTATTAATATCAAATTGTGACAGGTTAAGGTTCAAAGATTGCTTGATATTTGACTGCATTTGATTGCTTGATATTTGACCACAAACATGTATTTAAAGCAATATACAGACAAGCTCTTATTCTAATTAAAGTATTCAGCACACATAGAGATAGTTCTTACCCAATATGTGTCCCTGTGGCAGTGGGAAGACAGGTTCAGCCCATTGACTGATCCCAGCAGTTACAATGTAGTTTTCCTTAACTTTTACCCTGTTCTTGACTTACTTTTTTTACTATTTCTTTATGTTTAGGTGGAACTTCAGTGACTTTAGTCATAAATACCTTTGTTGCTGATTGGTGTAGAATTTTCTCCCTTTGCTTTTAAAGATACAGCCAAAAAATTATAGAACATATGCCCAGATGGGGTAGTCTTATCTTGGAGGTAGGTAACTTTGGGATGGAGGTGCACAGTAATATTACAATTAAGTTTAATTAACCAAGTTCATCCAAGGAGCAGCAACAGGTGTTGGCTCAGCAGCAGAACATCTCCCATCTCCCTTGGCTAACAGGTGCTATGTGGTTTTGTCAACTGCAAAGTACCACTGAGTTCCCCTACATGCCAGGATTTCTACAGAGCCTGACCATGGTGTCTCCACTCCGTTCCACCCTCTGTTCCACCTATCTTAGCAGGTTCTTACTGTTGTATGGGGAGTTATCATGGAGTTGCCAAATGCATTCCATTCAGGGAGTACCATCTGCTTTTTACCCAATACAACTTCTGTTAGGATGTAAATATAACTTACCAGTTTCCTCTGATTTTCACCCTCAACCATCTTCCCACAAGAGCCAACTTGGAAAGATGCCATCCTTGATCTGCTGCTTGTCTCAAAGTGGAGACTGGTGATTGTCTTGGCCACAGTGACCACTAAGCGATCAAGTTTAGAGTCTCTGTTGACAGAAGGAAAAGTGCTAACCAAACCTCAACTCTGGACATGAAGAGAGCAGACTTCAGGCTGATCAGGGGATTAGTAAGTAAGGTCCCCTAGGAAAATGTTTTTGCAGGTTGTGGGGCCCACCAGTGTTGGTCACTTTTCAAACATCACCTCTTAAGGGAACACAAGCAGAAAATTCACAAATGCTGGAAGTCAAGTAGGAGAGGCAGAAGGCCAACTTGGCTGAGCAGGTATCTTCTCTTGGAAATAAGGCAAAAAAGGAAGGTGAATGCCCAGTGGATGCAAGGTCAAGTGACATGGAAAGAATTCAGACATGCTGCTTGCTGCTGTAAATGAGAAAATTCATATGGCCAAAGTTCAGTCATCCAGAAACGTGAGGGAAAATAAGAGTTTTTTCAAATATATTTATGGCAATAGGCAGTATAGTATAGTATAGTATAGTATAGTATAGACCCAATATAGGATGAGGATGGTCAGGTCACAAACAGGGACAGAGACAAGAAAGAAGTGTTTAATGCTTTGTTTGCCCCTGTCTTCAACATGGATGATGGACCAAGGGGGTCTCAGTGCCCTGAGCTGGAGGACCATGACTGAGTATGGTCAAAATCCAGTCAACTCTGAAACGGTGTGCAACCTGCTGCTCCAGCCAGATCCCTACAAATCTATGAGGCTTGATGGGGTTAATCCCAGAATCCTCAAAGAGCTGGCTGATGTCATCGCAATGTCTTTTTTGATGATTTTTGAGCAATCTTGGGAATCTGGAGAGGTGCCAGATGACTGGGAGCTGGGGAATGTTGTCCCAGTTTTCAAGAAAGGCAAGAAGGAGGACTTCAGAAACTACAGGCCTGTCAGCCTCACTTCAGTGCCTGTTCAGTTCAGTTATGGCGAAGATTATTCTGGGAAGTATTGAAAAACACCTGAATGACAATAGTCATTGGTCACAGCCAGAACGGCTTCATGAGAGGAAAGTCCTGCTTATCTAACCTGATTTCCTTCTATGACAATGTAACCCACCTAGCTGATCAAGGGAAGCCTGTTGATGTAATCATTTTGAATTTCAGTAAAGGATTCTGTAAGAGTGCTCAAAGCCAGACTGAATGGGACTCTGAGCAACCTGGCTGAATAAAAGGCAGGGGGGTTGTAAAAAACAAAGATAGATCATAGAGTGACAAAGCAGGGCAAAACAAGATTAAAAATAAAATAAAAATAAAATACATTTTAAATTGTTCAGTTTTCCTTCTTGAATTTTTGGTCTCACATACCTTGTAACTATGCTCTAATATTCCTGAACAGTTGTTTAGAGGGCAACTCAGACAGAGAGATCAGAAAACAAACAGTATTTCTCTGATTTTGAAATGAATAATTTCAATTCATATGTATAATTTTTAGATTGCTACAGTGATTTACTAGAAACATTTAGAAAATATTTTAAAACATTTACTAGAATTTTCTGTCAATTCCATACCTTAAGAAAATGTCTTATTTGAATTTGGCATTCTTACAGAAGTTTCTGGATATCAAAATGAAACAAGATCAAGACAAATATTTCAGATGAGCACCCATAAGGTTTTATTAGTATGTAAAATGGCTTACCTCATTTAATCTCTACAGTTGGGAAGATTCCTGCTGTTTTTTGTTTGGACAGTATGCAACAATAACAGCTTTTGGTGTTTTAGCTTTACACTGAATTTTTCAGGTTTGAGGTCAAGAAGCACAAAGTTCTGTAGAAGTGAAGAAAATCAAAAAAGATTTCTGAATGTATTTCCATATTAAAAGGGTGCAGATATAAATAATGGCAGAAGAGGTAAGGGCACTCTGCAAGGCAGCAACTTGGAAAAAGTGGCTAGCAACTCCTCTTTGCTCTAGTGAGGTGATATGGTAAAACGGATAAGTAATTTTTCATTAGTGAGATATATAGAGCCTTTTTCATTAAAAAAATGATGTTCTTATTTTAAAAAGGATATTAAAAGTTCTATAATTTGAGTTTCAATATTTATCTCATATATATCTCATAACATATATAACCTTCTCAGAAAAGGATACTGAACAAGATAGTTGATTTTCCACCTCTTAATTGCTTAAATCAAGATGAGATGCTTTTCTGCAAGAGGTACTCTTGATAAACACAATCTATGCTTCAGTCAAAGATAAGCTACTCACCCTGTAGGAGATTTGGTGAGATGAAAGGGAATAGCTTGTGACACAATAACATAATATAATAGTTCTCTGGCCTTAATGTCATAAATTTATGAGAACATAAAAATGTATCTAATTTTCTTTTACGATATGCATTTGGTGTGGATATTTCTGTTGCAGTCCCAGTTTTCACCCTTTCTAAATATAATACTTGCACTCTTATGAGTAGATTTACACAGTAGACCAGTGAAATTGAGGGCACGCTATGTAATACTTAAAACAAATATTTTATTTCAGTTCAGTTACTTGGTGAAAGCAACTGTTAGACTGCTAGAAGAATGTGCTCTTTCTATTTAATTTGCTTTGCTATTTGCATTTAGCTGTACTAGTTACACTTACTTTAAGAAGCAAAAAGAAGAAATATTTTCTAGAGAAACCTTTAACTGAGATCAAGCTCAGGGAAGTAACACAAATTTTTGCAGTTCTAGGTGTAACAGTTTTCCTATTTAACTCCTGATCTGCCAGGGATTTTTCATTTTAGTGTCATGACATCAACTTTGTGGATGAAGACAACTGTCTTTGTTGTTTGAAAACAACTGTCATTGTTGATAATACATCTTGAAAACAACCCTTTATCTGAATTTGTATTCCTACTTTTTTAATCCTCTTTGGGTTTTGTTTCTTCTTTTTCTTTAATACTTAATTTTATATAGAACAATTAAAACTTCACAAACTAGATGATTTGGTTATTACATTGGTTTCCACAGCTGTACAACATATAAGATATCAATAAATTACATGTTATCAACTGTTGTTTTTGACATGTTGTTACCTAATATATCCATGCATATGGCTACAGAGATTGTGTATGTTTTATAGCACAGCTTATAATATTTGCTTCATAAATGCATACCTTAGTTTATAGGCTAGATTTTGCTATACCTGACTAAAGGACTTAGAAAACATTTAGGAGAAAGGTAATGAAGCAAAGAAATGTAGAGCAAGGGTTCCCTAAAAAAGTGTGAAAACTGAATAGAAGAATGCCCCTGACAAACTTTAAGTGCTGAAGATTAGAAGTGATTTAAAAACCTCTAAGCACATAAAGGAGAGTCAGTAATACTGAGCTGTTCTGCTAAGGTTAATTATTTAGAGAGACTTGATAGGCCTGTTAGGATATAGATGCTGATTAAATAGTTGGGGAAGTCCTGTGACTCAAAGACTTATTGTAAGAGATTTCATCTCAGAGACACAGGGAAAGAAGGTGATGGTAAAATTTGTCCCCAGACAAATTGAGAGGGGAGATGCTGAGCCTCTTTTGCTAAGTCTCTCAAGATTCAGAAGGTATTTCAGATTGATGGTCTCTCATAATTTTCTGTGCTGGGGCAATCTACCACATCTGAAACTGATTCAATTTCATGGTATCACAAGCCACGCTAATCTCAGTGTACTTGGCCTAGGTTTTTGCTTTTTCTCATAACCATATTTCTGTCTGCAGAGAAAAGGTCCTGCATTTTAACATGGAACTTTTCCCCTTTTGTCTGTTTTCATAGCATGCCCACTGGGGTGAGAGTATCCAAGGCGTGAGAAGCGTCTACCCTATTGTCTAGTTTGAATGCAGATTACTGTCTACAAGTGACTTGTCGTTTTCATTTTGACCACGTTTTCTCTTGGTTTTCTTTCCCCCAAATCATAATGAATGCTGATGTCTTTGGTCCTTTGCTCATACTCTAGCCACAGCCAATCACTCATACCAGTAAAAAAATAGTCAAGTAAATATAGTTAAACCATGTCACTCGTACTGCTTAATCAAGCAATCCAGACTGAGAACAATCTCTCAACTTTCCCTTCCCTGCTGTGGCAATGTCACTGTTTCATTGCCCATCAATAGAATGCTTCCCAAAGAGTAACAGTGCCAGTTCTGGTAGCTAACCCACGAAAATGTATTCATTTTGTGAAGTCAAGGCTCTTTTACTGATGTTATGTTTTTTTTTTCCCCTGGCTAATTATTGAGTAAAAGATGGAAGCCCTGTTATAACAACAAAAATCATGTTTGAGTATGCTGTTTATTCAACAGACTCAAGCAGGTGAATTGCACAGCCATAGAATATCAAGGGAAACTTCAGAAAATATGGTGATCTGAAAAACTCTTTTGCAAAGGTCTTGAATCTTCTGAAAACTGCAAATATAGCATTTTGGTGTGAGGCTTTATGCACCCTGTTATTCTATTTCCATAGGCCCAGTAGCAGTGGAGTTGACCTTCTCTGAGTTGGAGAATGCATATTTTCTTAGGGAGACATGAAAAACACTCCCTGCAATCTACCCAAGCCATTTCACCAGCATTTGATTTAGCAGGAACATGGGTTTAGAAAATTATCTAGAGACAAATCTGAAGTTCTCTGCATGAGATGGTAGTAGTGGTGGCTGCATAAAGCATGCAAAACAGATCTGTAAAGATCTTAGAGGAGTTAAAATGCATCCATCTAAATGATCTCCTAAAAACAATAAATCAATTACTGCAGATTTTTTTCGTAAATCTGAACTTGCATGGTTCTGTAGTGCTCTTATTGTGTAAAACAGCATACTGTGGATGCCTGATGTCAAGTAGTCAACATATTTTGGAGAGAGCAGGCTGAAATCCAACCAGAAAAATAAATAATTTTGCTATATTTTCATCAGTTAACCCAGTCTAGTGTTTCTGTCCACAGACAATGTTGAATCTGTCTTCTTCAGAAATTGAATCAATGTTATGCTGAATCACAGCAGTATTGAATTATGCCAAGTGGAAGCAAAACAATCACCTCTAGAAGAGAAAGAAAAAAACACAAAAAAAAATCCCCCACAAATGAACAAACAAACAAACAAAAAAAACCAACCAATCAAACAAACAAAAACCTCCAGAAAAGAGACAACGAACAAAAAACCCCAGCGAAACCCTGTAGGAAATCCCTCTTTAGATTCACTCCGATGAATTATGTAAATATTTGAAGATATGTGTAAGTCATAATATCTATGATTAATTAGCCAATAATTACATAGAGAGTGATAAAGAAATCAGCAGTGATTCAGGTTTTACTGGAACTGTGCTTGGGATTAACTGAGCACAATTTAGTGCACAGGTCTCTTCACAAGTGTCAGTCTGGAGACTGTGGAGGAAGAAACACTGAAATGTCACTGAAATGACAGCATGAATATTTCTATGATTTCAATGGAAAAGGCTGATAAGGACAAAAGATTAAAGTGGACAGAAGGATGAAGTGGACAGGAATGAAATACAGGTGCAATGATTTTGAATTATAGTGATAATTTTTTTATTTCCTGTTTCAGATTAAATTGGGAAAGATTAGAATTAGCAAAAATGTTAATTGTATAACCTTTTCCAATTATAAGAATAAAGACAATAAAATCACTACAGAAAATTTTTCTATCTTCTGATTATTAGGTGAAACAAAGCTTTACTTTTTATTTGCTTCTATAATAATTATGGATTCCTGATAAATTGTTCCCAAGTTTCTGAAGTTCACCAAAGTTATTATCTTCTGGAAATCTTTTTTACTACTACTGTATATAGCTTACTTGTGAAATTAGATGGTATTTGCATCTTACCTGCTTTCTGACGCCTGGCTGAGTTCTGTTTTTGCTTGCACACACATGGAAATTTATTATTTATAAATTTAATTTTATAAATTATTAAATTATTTATGCACAAACTAGAAATATAATTTACACCTGTATACCTGGGAGTAAGACTTGGTTCATTGCCTTAAGACTAATTCAGACACGATGAAGGAATAAAAAGAAGTATTTCCTATTATCTCAAATACATGAGCAATTGAATTTTATCTGTAAAACTCATTAAGAAAAGGAAATTTAATTTTTTTATTTCTCAATTATTTTCATACATGAAATTTACATTGTTGGACACAAGAATTTTATAATTCACTAATTAATCAAAAACAAGCAGGACAGTTCCAGTTTAGAGGACTCATTTTTTATTCATACAATAACAAAGAGCTTAAGATATCTAACAGAATACAATAAAATAAGCAGCAAGCTTATGGGTATCACCACATGGTCACAGCTATTTGGTAAGTACATTGAAGTGTAAAGTGAACCCAATCACAAAAGGAATGAAATTGGAAATCACCTCATCTTGTTCAACCCTCCTGCTCAGAGCAGGGTAACCCAGAGCAAGATGATTGGGGTTGTGCCTATTTGTTTTTGAATATCCCCAAGGACACAGACTACACAGCCTGTATGGGTAGGTTCTAGTGTATGACCACAATCACCAAAAAAACCCAAAAGCAAAACCAAAACCAAACAAAGGCAAACAAAGGAAGCTGCCTTTTATATTTTTTTTATGTTTGTATGGAATTTTCTATGTTTTAGTTTGTGTCTACTGAGTCTTGTTCTGTCACTGGACACCAGTGAGAAGAGTCTGGCTTCTCCTATCAGCTACTTAATACATATTGCTAAGATTCTCACGAGCCTTTTTCAACCTGAACAGTCCCAACTTTCTCTTTCTCTGCTCATGCCACAGATGTTCCAGCACCTTAATTGTCTTCACAGACCCTGGACTTCACGAGCACTGGACTTGCTCTAGTAAGTGTATTTGTCTCTTGTAGTGGGGAGCCCAGGCCTGGACCCAGCACACTAGATGTGTCTCATCAGGATGAGTAGGGGTGAAGAATCACTAAGCTCATCCTGATGGTAGAGCTTTTACTAGTGCTGGCCTTCTTTGCTATGCTAGGTCATGGTCTTCCTGGCTAACAGAATCATTATTTCCTTCTTTGCCAAACTGCCTTCCAACCAGCTGGCCCCAAATGTTTTCTGGTGGATGATGTTATTCCTCTCTAGGTGCAGAACTTTGCATATACCTTTGTTGAACTTCACGATGTTCCTGTCAGCCCATTTTGTCAATAATCTGTTGTATCATATGCTCTTCACAGTTTTGCATTCTCTGCAAACCTGTTGAGAGTGCATTCTGTCCTGTTGTCTAAATGATCAAAGAGGATATTAAATGGTGTTGGTGCCATTATCAATCCCTGGGGTCCATTATTTGTGGCTGGCCTACAGATGAACTCCATACTACTGATGCTAGCAGTCCAGTAATACAGCAAATTTTATTATCACTACTGTCCACTTATCTAGCCCACAGTTCCTCAGCTTGTCTGTGGGGAAATTATGGTATACAGCATCAAAAGTCTTGCTAAAGTAGACAATATTCACTGGTCTCTCCTCATTTACTGAGCCATTCTGATCGTGGAAGGCTATCCGGTCAGTTAAGAAAAATTTCACACTTTGACTACTCCTAATCACCTTCTTACCCTCTGTGTATTTGGAAACTGCTAGATTGATTGTTTCAACAGTTTCACAAGGTGAGACTGATCAGCCTGTATTTCCCTGGATCCTCCTTCTTGACCTTCCTGAAAATAGAGTAGCACTTGCTTTTTTCTAGTCGTCAGAGATCTCCCTTAATCCCATGAGCTTTCACAGATGACTAAGACAGGTCTTGCAATGGTATCAACCTGTTCCCTCATAACTTCTGAGTGTGCCCATGCTGATCTTGTGTGTATTCCTTTCATTTAAGTAATCCCTAATCTGCACCGAAGATAAGATTTCCTTTCCCCAAACACTGCAGAGGGTTTCAGGGTCCTGAAAGTGCTGTAGCAATGTACACCTCTGACAACTGAGATGAGGAAGGTACTGAACATCTCTGCCTTCTGCTTCACTCAAGATAATTTTAAATTATTGAGATTTAGTTATAAACTATGTTTTATTGCACACAGTGCATATAACATTACAAGGGATTTATAAAATAATATTTTTAAACTTCAATTGCAAAGTACTGTACAGCACAGACTTAAATATAGTTGTTCTGGGAGCTGTTCTATGGAACATACTGATTTTTATGGAACATACTGATTTTTTATGAAACATAAAACCCTAAGTTACATAATTCCATATGAAGATACTTTTCCCTTCATGTAGCAAAAAAAACCCCACTGACCTGTTGAATCAGTAAAATGTGTCCAAAAATGTTGCTTATGTATTCAATTTCTCCAATAATAGTTACTCATTTTATGGAGCTGGTATATATATTGCTGAGTTAACTTCAAGGTATGATATTGTGATTGCTGCTGTGTCTGGGATATGTTTCTACTTTGGTCTCACTTTCAAGTGTAATTCTTCCAAGATCACAAGGTTTGATTTTATGAAACCCAATTTTAGATGTCTTCTATGTAAACTGCTTTATTTGAATAATCATTTAGATTCCTTTCAGAATCGTTAGAATGAAAGCATGCTTATGGAACACAATTCACTTAGATGCATTAGATAATCATTATCATGATAAATATGTATTGATTAATAATAAAATTACTAAAAATCTCCTTTTTGGCCAAAAAATATGACATTTTCTCTGTTATTGTTCAAAGATCATGTGGTAATAAGAGTATGTGTACCATTACAAAGGAATATAATATTAGCATGCAATTCTGAGATTAAAAAATCTACAGCAATATTTTCTCACTTTTTTCTCTCTTTTCCCTTTTTGACAATACTAATAAGACAAATGGTTATCTTTTCAGTTTGTCTAGTTTCTGAGTTTTTGCTCAAAAGCTAACCCTTCTTTGCTTTTGTGTACAGTGAATAAGGCTAATCTAGGAGGGTTAGGGCCAAAACCTACAGTAATAAAACAAAGGATATGTATTTTACATTTCACGTCATAGAATAACTTTCTGTAAGAAAGGTGTCCTCCACCCCCCCATGTATAGTGCCCAGATTTTTGTGTAGTTTTTTTACAAGTTTTCCTTCTGATGAAGGGATTTGAAAAAGCATGAAGATTAGCTCAGTTGGTTAGAGGCTGGTGCTAATAACACCAATGTTGTGAGTTTGATCCCTGTATGCACCAGTCACTTAAATGTTGGACTCGATCCTTGTGGGTCCCTTCCAGCTCAGAATATTGTGATATACTGTAATAATCTGTGAATAGTCTTGCATCATGGAAAATGAAACTAGGATGGAAACTTCAGGAAATTAGTTTAATAAATATTTAATAAATATTTGTTATTAATAAGTATTAATTAAATATTTAATACCTATTTTTTTAATTCAGAGATTATTTTAAGAAGTCTGCTCTCTAAAGTTTTAAAAATAAAAGAGAGAGTGAAGGAACAAAAGTCTTGATTTTTTGGGCCCAAATGTGAGAAAATGAACATCAGGAACCAAGCTATTTCCCACAGAAATATAGTGGTTTCTTATAATTATTGTTATAATACATATATTGATGTGTACATACATATTTAACTTAGGAAAGTGTCCTCTACTATACAGTATGCTAAAAGTTATCTCTAGTATCAGTGAAGGGACTGTGTGTGGGTGTTCATGCATACTGTACACATGCATACTGTAGTAATAATGGGAAAATACTATGCCACTAAAAAGAGATATTTTAATTTTTATATAATTATTTAAATAATAGCATGCTAACCAAAAATGAAGCATAAAAATCCATGAAAATATTATCTTTTCTCATAAAAATTATGTAGAAAATACACAAAGTTTGCTATCCTTGATCATACAACACTATTTTGCATTTATTTATTTTATATTATACTTCATATATTTAATAAAATAAATAAATAAATCTAATAAAATAATAACATAAATATAAACATATTTTAAATAATTAATAAATGTTCAAACCCTTTAATTATATCTAATGATATCTGTTATTTTCATTCAATTGCTGGTGGCATTGGTGAAATAATCACTCTAACAGAATTAGCCTGCAAATGAGGGCCACAGACTAGCTATTTTTAAACCACACATTTCCTGTCAGTTTTCTTAATGGTTCTCAAACGTAAATAAGCCTTCTAGCAGTGCCGTATTTGCTCCTTTCTTCTTGGATTTGCTCATGTACTGCACACTCAAGAAAGCTACAAGACAAAGTATAATTTCACTGAAATCCAGACTATAACTTTTTATAGGAAGAAAATGTTTCTTTGGACATTTTTCTTAGTTTCCAAGGAGCTGGATAATATAGTGGATAGGCCATCATTTGTCTTTAAATTGTCTGAAGTCCATTCTGCAAAGACAAGTAGCACATAAATTAGAATTTGAGTGAGGTACTTCTAATGCACCTATCACAGTGATATTTAATTAACATTGGGCACTCCAGTAGTACACATTTCCAATTACCAGGTGTCTAAGAACTAAGACCAGGTAAAATCCTAATGCAATCATTATGCTATTTAATAAGATGTGTAAATAGCCAAAAATGTTTAATTTGAATTTAGCACATTTCAGAGTTTCATCCCATCTGTTTTTAAATGCATCATCTCTATGGTCTATTTGAGGCTGATTCACAAATCTGAAGGTGTATCTGAACACCTCAGGACACTGCAGCTTAACTTGTAAAAATTTAACTTCCAGTGTATGTCTGTGCATTTCAAGGATTGATAGATTTATTTATCTATTAATGTCTGCATAGGCGGGAGCATTCTTGTTTTCATTTTTGAACCTCAGGTAAGTAAGACAGAAACTGTGTCTTTTCAGGGACGTTTGATTTGTTGGTTTGTTGTTGGTTGGTTTTGGTTTTGGGGCTTTTTTGAAAAGCTGATTAATTCCAGTGTAGCAAATTTCTGTGCTGTATATGCATGAGTGTGGGATTCCTCTCAATTCTCCTTTCCCTAGTTTCAAACTCAGATTTTGTTCCCTGTCTTTTGTTCCCATGACTGCTATAGCTGAAAATTGCAAGACATCATGTTATTTATTTACACCTGAGGTGCACTGAGTCATCTTCATCTTTAAATTACTGTATTTATTGC
Source organism: Sclerurus mexicanus (assembly GCA_013396755.1). NCBI lineage: Eukaryota > Metazoa > Chordata > Aves > Passeriformes > Furnariidae > Sclerurus > Sclerurus mexicanus. The sequence goes on from VWZF01004268.1 coordinate 161,604, forward strand.
AAAAGCTGTAGCTCAATTAATTGCAGAAATTTGCAATTTGTTTGACACATCAGCTATATATCTGGACTGACTGCAAGCTGACACTAAGCATAGTGTTTATTTTTTTTAATTTATGTGGTTAATTCCCTTCTAAAACCATAGCTGACATAGGTGACACTTCATGAATCTAAAAATGCAGTAACAAGACTTCTTCTGCAAGAGACTGCCTTATGAGTTTGGGAGAAGGTTACAAACCCAAATACCTTTAAATTATTAATGCATTGTCAAAGGGCATGTATTCCAACACAGATAAGACATCACAACAAATACAACCTGAATCTATCAGCCATTAACCAAACTTTTGTTTAGTTTTATTAGGTGATAGCATACCTAAAATATTACCACTGACGTTGTATTTTACTGAGTACTAGAATTCTTCTGTGTTCTGAAGAAATGTGCTTTTAGTTAATAAAAAAAATCAGTAATCATGCAGAAATTTTGCTTTCCATTAATAGTAATGGACAAGCTTAGTTGTCTTGGTACCATTACTCAATAAAGAATCTAAATAGACCATTCTTTTTCCATGTGTTATTAGCAATATTAATAAGTATCAAAGAGTAATATCTGTTTATATATGTTTTTTCTTTCACAAACAAAATCTGTTTGAATTAAATTTTTGGTTATTTAACTGGATTCCAAATAGCTGTCCAGTTTAGAAGTATTCATTCTCGGTATAATTAAAGAATTTTCGTTCACACAGTATGTATGAGGAAGGCTAGTTCTTCACTTTCTTTTACTGTTCGTATCTGAGTACTTGCTTTGCTTTGTTGACCATTATTCTGTGATTTTTCTTTCCAGCTCAGTGCAGTTCTCTAGAGGCCCATGGAACATGGGCTCTCTATGAAATGAAGCATTGCAGTTAGGCACTTTGAAAAAAAAGTATTACCACCTTAGCAGATGGAACATTAGTAATTTAGTACTAATCAGCTCAACTGGTTTTACAGAGTTTTTGCCTTTAATGTTCTGTGCCTTCATTGTGTGCTATTTACATCCAACTTGAGTGTAGCTTCAAAGACTGACAGCTATCAGTAGCTGCCTGGTGATCCCTTTCTATGATTAGTTTCACCCTGCAAACCAATCCCAAATTTGAGTGGCCAGGAAGATGCATATTCTGCTACACACCTGTAATATTACTTTCCTTATGCTACACTGAACTGTGAATAGGTAGATAAAGAGCAGTTTGCATTGCAGACCACCAAGGGACCGTGCAGTTATCCTGTCAAATTGCAGTGCTGGGAAGACAGATGAAGACAAATGGTATATTTCTGAGGCACCTTTTCCCAGGCAGAGGTGAATGAACTGTCAAAATTAGGGACTTTCTGGACTAGGCCAGCTGTTATCTTTTCCTCAAAGCATCAGTTGATACAACTTCTTGAATTATGATTAATATTGCCATCTTCTTGTCAAAGCTGTTAAAATTTACCTTTCCTATATGACTGTAGAGCACTTCAGGGAACTGAAGGCTTTGGATTAGTTTCTTCAATGTGTTTTTTGGTTTTTTTGGTGGTGTTTTGCTGGTTTTCGTTTTTGTTTGTTTTGGGGATTTTGTTTGTTTGTCTGTTTTGTTGTCTTTTTCCCCACATCAGTTTTACAAAATATATTATACCAACTGAAGTGTTTACCTATAACAGACAGGTATACCTATTAAACTGTACTTACATAGCATAGTGCTGTGCTTGTATTGACTGAGGAAATATTGTCTTCCTGAAAGAAGAACACCATTTTTAAATTATTCATTCATACTTGTAAATTGAAAATCTGTGGTACCTGTGTGTATGTGTGTATACACTATGAAATACGTATGACCCTATATGTAGATCTGCCTTTAAAAAGCTCCTGTTTTTAAATTTCATTCTGGAAACTAACAGCAGAACACAAAGAGCTTTCAGCCTTTAAGTTCTGTGTAGATACAGACACAATGTTGTTACCTGCTGAAATATTTTTCTTGCTTGTATTTTTCTGTTTTTAACATATTAATTAAGCTATATGCCTTGGTACCTTTTTAAGAATTCAAAGGGTTTGTAGGGATACAGGAGATAAGACAACAAGTGTTGGAAAGACCTGATAGACCTAATTTAGGCACTTGGATCTGTGCTTTTAAATTACAGGTGAATTGCTAAGTCCCAGTACAGTAAATGGAAAGGGAAACAGTATTTTAAGGTACCCAGGGAGAACTTCTCAGCCTAAACTTAGATGCCTTCAAAGATTAAATGTGGTCTTTGTGGTACTTTGATTTTGTGTGTGCATGTGTGTGTGTTTTAACTCTTGTGCAGGTAAGGTCAATTTACTTTCATTCATACTGACTGTGGTCCAGCAGTTCTCTTGATAGCAGTGAAACTTAACTGTAGACTGCTTGTTAGTGTGACAAAGGGTATCAACAGGAGGCCACTTATGCTGAAGTTTCCCTTCATGATAGTGGGACTAGGTTTTGGCATTTAGCTTGTGATTTTGACTTTCATATATTTTCAGAAAAGAAAATAAAAAAGAGCCCTGAGAATGTTAAGTGGGATGCTCTTAACAATCACAGCATCATTTGACTGCTCCCAGGTTATTAGGATTTTCAAAATAAGACTCCAGCTCTGTTTGGCATAATCAGAAAAAGTATACAGAGTGAAAGATATGAGAAAAAATGCTAATAAAATGTTTAGATAAATATTTTTATAAGAATTCCATGAAAAGTATGGAGAAATAATAATACTTTTTTTCCCAGAAAGTGAAAAGCAAGGGTTGAAGCCAAATCAAATACTAAAAGTGTATGGGTTGAATATCAACCTTGAAATCCATCTGTTTGCTATCCTTTCACTTGCTGTGTTAGAGGTAAGATTGCATTATTGGGAAAGAAACAAAACAACAGCAAAACAAACAAACAAACAAAACACACACACAGAAAAACCCACATAAACTTTCCCTGCCCTTTAGGGAGCAATCTGAGTTTTGACTTCATCAGGGAGCAGTTTGTATTCTGAGAAACTGAGAAATTAAACAAACTTCTATTCAGTGGAATGTAAATTTGTCAATATGGCATCCCTGCCTCACAGAGGGGAAATATGACTTCAGAAAGCAAACTGTCTGATGTTAGGTGCCTTCTGAATTGGGAGGGAAGACTGTTTCACAAGACTGTTTTCAACAGGCAGGGTACATGTTACAGTCATGTGTCAGATGAAATTCAGAAGTTAATTAAATCAATTTTCAAGAGTGCATAGTAAGAGTGGTAAGGCTTCTATAATAAAGGTAGGGTATAGGACAAGCCTTTCAGAGGTGACCTTCTCCTTTATTGCACCAATTCCATAGTGGGTAGCAGTTATTTCATCTTTTCTTCTTCCTTGGTAGAATTGCTCTTATTAAATCAGCTACAGAATCGGATGCTCTAATAAAGTAATGTCCAAAGTTTTTAGGAGACAGCAAGCCTGAGTACTACCATACCCTTTATTATATTCTACTGGATTTTTTTCCCATGCAGAGTTTCAGATCATTAGATTACTGCAATAATTCAGAATCAAATAGAAAGATAAACAGCCATAGAAAATCGTTTCAAGTAAGATATTCAGCCAAAGAACTTCTACTTGTTAAAGACACACAATAAAAAATGTGTTAGATATGCCTATTTTTTAAATTTTTGTGCTTTAGAAACCTTTTGTCTATGAAAGACTTTAATATTAGTAGTTCTGAAACAGAAAGCACTTGCTATTCATAGAGCAGATGGGAAATTTTCCACTATGTTGTTTTGATATGCATTAGCTGTTGGAGTTTTGGTAGGAGTACTGAGGAGTAGCAATGCCAGTTCCACAGTCAAGTAATGTGTATGTTGCATCCCTAGAGTATACTTCAGGGTCTTCAGGTAATTGTCTAGGGAAGCTCTGGAAGGAATATATTTCTGGATTGTAGCAAGCTGACCTCCAGAAAAAGGTAATTAATATTGTGTATCACAAAGGCACAAAAGAACCCTTAATGATAACTTTAGCTTGATGCTAAAATATTGAATTATAGTATAAGTGCTCCCTATCCTGCTATCTTTCTCCTGTCTCTCCTGGAACTTTTTGCCACATATATTTTCACTTACATGTGAACAGAATATGGAAAAATGAAAAGTAATCCACTAATTTATTAGAGAGAAAATGTAATTAAAAAATCTGAAATAAACCGAGAAATGCACCAAATAAGAGAAAAAATATTTTAGCATTACTATTTAAAGACTTTATAATTATTTTCACTCTTTTACTATTGACTGTATTTTATCTCCCTTAAAATCTCACAATGTGCTCAGCAGGCCACTGGTATCAGAGAAAAATCCTTGTGGAAAAAGGATGCTGTGCAGATGTTTCAGAAATAGTTAATACTGTGACAGTAAGCAGCAAATTTAAAAGGCAACAGCTGTAAAGCCAACAGCAATTTTAGTAGCACTGCACATAGAAAGTAGATAAAAGGTGGGGAGGTACATGATACCAGATAAAATCTTCCATTTAGTACTCCATGTGTCATCCACTTCAAGGAGTGAGAAGCAAAACGAAAATGTAGCTATGACTTTTTTCCACTGAATTTGTTTTCTTATTTTATTATACTAGGATACTGTTTTTTTAAAAAGGTAGCTCAGTTATGCTGACAGGTAGAGTTTTCAAAACCACTCACATCGCTCAGTGTTACCTTAATTGATTTTTCTTTGAAGTAAAAGATAAAACTCCTGTCAAATCTGAAAGAAGCTGAATTAGGGCAAGGGTGGAAAACTGAAAAAAAATATAAATTGTCCATTTCTGTATGTTGGAGGATGCATAAAAACATTCAAAAATACTTACATTTGCTTATAATCCTAATGTTTTTCATTTTTGAATAGAGACCACAAAGTCGTTGCATGGCACTTGCTTAAAATAAAGGTCTTGATCTATGTTCATTCTTGACTATTGAGGTAAATCTGAGTTTAAATAAAATATATTTTTATATAATGGCATTACTCTTCAGATCTTAAGCCCAGAATATAAATTCTTTTAAGATCAACATTGATCCTCTGTCAGCGCTAAGACATTTTGTGTCTGACAGTTGCAGCCACGTTGTCCTGTTATTAATAGCAAACAGTGACCACTGTGGTCAGCTTCAATGTCAGTGTCTCTTGGTAGTTAAGGTGAGTTAAGAAAACCTACCAAAAGTAACTAGAAAATGTCAAGGGTAAGTGTCCCTGACACACAAATAGTCTGATTTTCCTGCTGTGAAAGATACTGTTGTGGAATCCAATGAGTAGCCTCATTAATGCCACTAATTATCTCCTGCTGCTTCAAAATGTGCATTAATTTTTTTAAAAGTTTGTTTAGCTAGGAATGTGTCAAAAGTCACCAGTAGCATAACAAGGTCTCTAAGTAGATACAGAACCCTATGGTAACATGAAGGCACATGCAGATACTATTATGGTCTTTCATTCCCATTTATAGTCATGTAAAATTCCACTTAAAACCAGCAGTAGGCTGTTTATATTTTGTATTTATTCTGGTGTACCAAAGATATGGAATATGACTAAAGCAAAATTATTTTAGACCTGTCTTTATTTTGTTAAGATATTAACAGGTCAGATGGAGAAAAGGCAAACAATCTTAGGGAAGGAAAAAAGGTGCCGATATTATGAACCTGATTTTTTAAGACTGAGCTCAATTAAATTGAAAAATATTAAAATACAATCAAAATATGATCAATAATCTATGCTTTTGTCACACTCCCCAAAAAAACCAACCAATCAAACAAAATCAAGAACAAGAAAGTTTTCTAGTGATTCTCTAAAATTCAATGACTGTTGATAATGTTGATATCTTTATACATTTTTTTAGATTATTTTTAGAACAGAAATTTATATATTTATATAAAAAGTAGATTTATTGTAATTTGGAAAGTATTGATTTTTATAAAACAACAGAATACAGTCACTGGAATAATATATTTAAATACTGCAAATATATGGAGACCAAAGACATAAGTCCAACACAACAAAGTGAAAAATATTTTTGCTTTCATTTGAATGGACAGAGACTCCTTGTGAAAGGTACACGTTTTGGCAGAGAAAGACATGGCTTGTAGGATGCTCGTCCAATTTTCCTTTTTTTTTTTGTGGTAGAGAAATGGATTAGTTTTGCTCACAGGAATATTTCTTTGGGGAGTTTTGTTTTAATTTATATATGCAGGACATAGTGCTTCCAAGATATCCTAAAGATGGACTTTTGCCTACGTCTTAGGCTGTGGAATTGAAGAAAGGTACAAGCTGAAAATCTGGCACAACATGTCATTTTATCTAGCAGAGCACAGTGACTGTCTAACAGAGTATATGCAAGTTTGATTTTGAGAAATGAGGGCCTTGCCCAAAATTAGTGCAGTCTACATTTAAGATATAAATTACGTATATATATAAGCAGGAGATTAATTCAATTTTCTCTTATCAATCAGTACTAATCTGTTTTCCATATTTCAAATTAGGTTCAAAATTTGTAATAGAAATTCTGTTATTTCATAATCTAAATGTGTTCTAAGTTGTGGAGGCAAAGAAACACATTTCAAAGAACTTTGACTTTGTGTAAAAAGAATGAGTCCTAAACTTTCTCCCTAGCTGCTTGTGGCCATTTGACCTTGGCCGAACACCAAGTGCCAAATGCCTATGATAAAGGTCCCAAAGGCCCCCCCCGGCCACAGGGAAAAGGAGGGAAGGAAAAAAAAGAATGCAAACTGAATTTCAGTAGAACTGAAAGAGTTTATATATATTTACACATATATACACATATATATAGAGAGAAGAAAAGAGAGAAAATCTAGTCTCTCTATATGCATACACACAATAAAGAATAAAAAGACAAGTTTTTCACTTCTCTCTCACCAAAACAGCTGCCATTTGTGTGTCTCAATATGTCTCCTCCCTGACCAGACCTCAACCGACTGCCATCCGTACCTGCAGCCCACTCCCATACCAAGGGATGACCGCAGGGAGCTCCTTTGCTCTCCAACACTGCCGGAAGAAGGACTGACCCCTGGCTTCCTCCCCTCCATTTTATATCTCTGCTTATGTAAAGCATAGGATGGAATACTTCCTTAGTTATGACCTGGTTGCCAGGAAAATACCTAAACCAAACCACTACACTGCTGAATCAATAAGGAGAGAGCATGTTCTATGTTTGAAAAGGGAGAATACTTCCCTGAAATACTTCCCTTTCCAGGTGAACTCCAAAGGGCACTGTTATGTTAACGAAGCTCTGCCATGAATATCAAGACCTTGAGTAGAAGAGTAGCGTTTTTACAATCACCCGTCATCTGTGCATTATATAGACCAGTATGTATATATGGATCCAATGCATTTGTTTTCAAGTTTTCTGTCCGATCTGCTCTTCATTATGCATAGGAGAGCCTGAAAAAACCCCAGAAAATTATAGAAGTTTCACAAAACATTCTTATGGGGTCCAACACTGAGCAACACCTTGCACCAGAAAAAAATGTAATAAAATATTCTGCTGGTACCACAAATACAGAGAAGGTATTGACAAGAACTAGCAATGTGAAGCAGCCTTTTTGTTTATTTACTTTGATAGTGAATAAAATGTACCAATCAGATTGTTATATGAAGGAGGAGGTCTAAATCATCCATACAAGTTGAGTAGTGCACATATAGGACCAGTTGTTTCTCTGTATGGAAATATTGTGACTGTAATGGTCATGAGACATTAATATCTCCGCTCATAGCATCATAACATTTATGGCTTTTCAAGATTAAAATTAAGAACACCTCTTTCTTAATTCTTTATATTGATAATACAATTATTGTTTTTTAAAAATAGGAAATGGAAAAATGCCATTGCATGCTATAACAGTTTGAAAGGATCAAAATAAAATGATCCTCACTTTACTCTGTACAGTCTATTGTAAAACTTTATAAATAAGTGGAATTTTAATATAGATATATATTTTAAACATGATGAAAATTCATTTTCAAGTTTCTTTAGGCTATATTGGAATGTAAGATACAGTAGAATTGAAGTTTTCTTAGATGTGGGCCTACTTCAAAGAGCAATATCTGTACTGGAGTTTTAAACAAAAATTAAATCTGACAATTGCCTGAAACATTCAGAGACATTCTGGCAAGAGGTATAGAATTTCAAAAAATATCTGACTTTACGCCAAAGCCCAAAGAGAGATGAGTGAGTCTATTCTGAATGACAAAACTGGCATGAAAAATTGAGTCAACTGGTTAAAACAAGAAATTTATAAACTTTGCCCTTCTTTGGTGCATTTTTTTTTTATATCACCTATACAAAGTGTACATGAACAAGGGAAAAGTATTGTCACTTTCTAATTTATTTTTCCTACTTATTAAATTAGAAAGTGTGATATAATATCTTCATCTCATCATTATTATATTGACACACAAGTAGGTTTGTCGTCTTCTTTGGTGTCTTTATTGAGACGTCCTATAGCCCTCTAAAGTGCTACCTTTGGTGAGAATTATAATCAAATACTTTGACAAAATAGCTTCTGCCAAGTCATAGCTGTTAATAAGACAAGCAAAATTAACTATGAACTGTGTTCAGTGACCTTTATAGCACTGTACATAACAATTTACTCACATGTCAAATAATCTCTACAAAGTACTGATGAATGGTCACTTTAAATTGTTACATCTTTTTTTTTTTCTCTTACTGTTTTTCTCAAACTTCTTCAATGGAAGACTGAAAAGTACTTTTGGAATGGAAGATTGAAAAGTACTTATAATACCTAACTTTTCTTCTTTCCTAATTAACTTCTGAAGAAGAGTACTTAAGACAGAGCTTTAAGTACTATGAGGCACTGTATTTTACAATCTCAATATCAAAAATTTTTCTTAGACTTTACCTGTTGAGGAGTTTTGCTATTTAAGTCTTAGTTCTATTTGGTTGAAATAAAAGAAGTAGCTAAGAGTTTCTGATGTGAGATTTTATTAATAGTTTATATTTCTATTATTCTTTATGATGTCCATATTTAAAACTATTTTTTAATTTTCTCTGTTTTCTCCTATCCTTTTCTTCATGATTCCTTCAGGTTTTATTCAAGAACATTATGCTGTAAGAAGTAGTTAGACAGAACTAAAGTTTTCTGAATTTAAATTTCAGGGGAAATAAAATCCTAAATCGGTATTTTCACATTCATCTCAACATCAATAGTCAAGCGAGGTACTGCAGTTGTAAGGACCCACAAGGAAGTGTCAAGCCTTCCTTTACTATGTAACTAAAGAAAATGCTGACTAATGATACTAGGCAGATGCTAGTTGTTGATTTCTGCCATCATTAATGCTGGCTTTGTATTTATTTGTGTTTTAAATCTTGGAATTATACATTTAGCAATCCCATGTAACTATGACCTCTCAAAGTTTTCAATTACATTTTTCATCTTTCATCCCCTCTAAATATTATATCTTGCCTTAGGCTTACATAAAGAAAAAGCCTTTCAAGTCTGTTGTTGTGTCTCACTGTTGTAGCTTCCATACTGACCAGAACAAACTGCTAAAAACTGAAGTGAGACCTCTGTGCTAGTAGAAAGTTTCATGCTAGAATGTCAGATAACCAGACAGACATACTACTATGTTGTTGAACACTACATAAGCTGTCTTCTTATCTAGTTTTTCCCTGGTATGCTACTTGTACATATTTATAAGCAATTTCAATACACTATGTTCTCAAATATGGCAATATGTTTAATTCAAATGATCTTGGTATGCATTTTGAATACATAAGTGTATATATAAAATAATCTCTGTATGGAATTGAGTCAGGCATTTGAATTCTGCTCTTAATTTCAGCTAAGTTTGACTCAACCAGATTTCTAGATCTGATTTTTTACTGCATTTATGATCCATATTATATATTATAATCGGTCTACTCAGGATTTTCCTTTGAGAACTTATTTGTAAAACAAGACCAAACTCTCCTTCAATACAGATACATGTTACACATACTAAGAATTATGATTAATTTTTTTGTTAAGATAAGATGAATGAGAAGTAAATAATGTAAAAAAATATTTGGAAGAAGTGAAGAACCATCATTAGCCATTGAGAAAGCTCTAGAACAGTTAGGAAAAGTTGAATTAGTCCTTCCTTCTACAACACTGTTCAGTGTGTCCATTCTTACTAATGACTTTTCTAAATTGTCAAAAAATACTTGTAGTTTTCTGAAGATATATGTTTTCTATGACAAGAACTTCCTCTTTTGTCTTGGTATTCTGAATCAGAGTAGAGGAAAAAGTGTGGTCCTGAAGTAAAAATTATCACTAGAAACATAATTTCTATATCCCTTTTCCTTAAGTGAGCCTTTCTCTGTGACTGTATCAGTTTTCTAGTCATCATGTCAGCCTGTCTCTCAGTGCCTTAAATATTCCTGACTAAATTATCTCTTTGAAAGCATGAAGTTAAGACAATTCTATAAAGATTGAGCTGTTTTTATAAAACTAGAGCATGCAGCTTTGGAGCACATAGCAGCTTTGTCAGTTGTGTTAAACCAGTCAGGGTATGGCTGAGAAGAGAAATAATGCTACATGTTCCACAATAGTTCCTAGTAGTGATTCAGGACAGATCTTTTCTAGGAGCAGTGTGCTACAGAAATGCTACACATTTTTTTTTTTCTGTAGATGGAATAATGATAAGTAGCCTAGTAACTGGAAAGCATCATAAATCAAAAAGTATGTGTCACAGATTTTCTAAGTGAAACTTCTGGATAGAATCAAAGCTGGCATTAATCACAGACTATTAGTTATTTTTAAGGCATTACAAAGCAAGGAGAGGAATTTGGAAAGCCAAATGTGAGGAAGGAAGAAGAAGGAAATAAATTATTTTATATCTGTTTTACCAGTCAACAGGTCTGTAGGTCTTGTCAGTCAACATGCACTGTACGTCTCAAGGACAGAAAGATATCAAATAGTATAATAAAATTCAACTGCAATTGAAATTGAAGATCCAATGAAAAATTAAGTCTGAGAGCTTTAAATGGACTCCATACTTTACAACATCGCGTGATGCCTGAAGATTAATAATGAATATTTCACATGTTCACATCATAAAATTTCTTTAAGAATCAAAATTCCTATGACTGAGTAGTGTCTGAAATTCGTTGCTTTGGTATGGGCAGAGGAAACAGCAAAGGACTCTTGTTTCACATACTTTTATACAAGAGGATGTGCACTGGTACCTTGTAAGGACATTAGAGGTAGAATTCATATATAAAAGAAGGTTGTCAATGGATCTTTTTAAAGTTGTTTTACCCAAATAGTTTCCTTTTTGAATAAAACCAAAAGATTGTGGGATGGTAGATAGAAGAATAGGGGAGCAGAATTTAAAAGAAAAAAAAAAGGAAAATGGACCGTAAGAGACTCTGACAGTCAAAATTTTCAGGGGTTAGTTGAATTAGTTATGTATATATATTCTTTTCATAATTAGTGGTGGTTTTATAGTGATAAGGCAAAAAGTATCCAGAGTGTATTTGTTGTCTTTGTGAAGCCATGAAAGAACAAGACAATAATAAAATTTTTCCATGGGAATCCTAGGGATTTCTATGTGACATTATATTTCAACAATAGCTCTGAACAAGTTCTTTCCAAATGTAGTGACAGTGTCTTTTCAACAGTCGTTTTCTTTAAGTGACAATGAGATTATTGAAGCATTTCTGATAAAAAAACTTATCAAAAGACACCTGCAAATTGTTATTATTCTAAAAAAGATGAATGCAAAGATTAGGTGCACAATTAACCATTGTCAGACAGTCTGATTTTTAGTAGTAGGCAATATCGTTACACTATGTCATTAGAAAAAACAACCAACCCCAAAACCAAAAAAAACAAACCAAAACAACAAACCTTAAACTATCTAAAGGAAAGTTGTTCAAATATTAAGAGCTTTACATGCCTACATTACTTTGGAAAAATTCTGTCCTTAAATAAGTACGCTCATTTTTTAAAAAAATGCTTACTAGGTGCTAGGGAATTTGCAGCTATTGAGTGCTTAGCAAATTAAGACATTGCATGTCTTAAAACTTCTCTGCATAGACAAAGTTTGGATAAAAGTGAAAATCTAAAACTTATTAATTCTGTAAGACAGTGAACACTTATACCTGGTACTTACTATATCAGTAAAATTCTAGCTTCATATCTATCTGTTAACAAAATCTTCACAAAAATTCTAGGAAGTTTAATAAATCATAACTTAAGTGATATTTTTCTGCTGTTTCTGGTCTGTGTCAGTAAAGTGCATACAACATTTCTCAGTAAAGTACTGGGCTTCTGCATTTTGGGGTGAAAAAAATGAGAATGTCATTTACTTTGAAAGTTCTTGAAACACATTCAGAGTTGATAGGGAAGCCTGTTTCTGAGCCCTAGCACAGAAACCATGTTAGAACCTGAAGCTGTGATTCATATTCTCTTTTGTTGACATTTTTAGCCACTAAATATTGTTGGCAAAACTAACACATTAAATAAAAAGCTCTTCTAATATATTAAACATGATGGAAAATGACAGTTGGTAGTCCTTGAAGAAATGCTGAGTAAAAATATAATACTGGAATATAGAGCTTGCAGACTACTAGTGCACTGGGACCTCTACAAATGCAGATTTAAATCACCTGGATAACTAAATATAAGACACCAACCTTTCTGATAAAGAACTTATTTCTCAAGTATGGTAAATAAATACTTTAAAGAGTACCTATTTCCAGTTCATAATTAGTCAGGCACTTTGGCAGAGATAGTTCAGGCAACATGGCTATTTAGATGTTGTTTCTCCTTAGTGCATTTTGCAGCTCAGGGGCACTTTAGCTGTGATCAGCATGTTGGCTTGCATGCAATCTTGTTATTCTGCACTTTGAAGCCAGCTAAACTCAAATGATGGCAAGGCATCATGTCCCTTAGTTAGATCTTATAATTGTGGTTTACACCCATGATCCATTTTTAAATGCCTGTTCGCAAAATTTAGTTTACTACAAATCAGAGGGTATATTACTCATTAGTTAAAATTGTATGGTCCAAAGTTATGACTAATGCCTTGAAATTTGGTTTGTCCAAATGTTTGTTGATTCCAATGCTTGTAACAGGTTCATTTGTGTTGGCCAGATGTTCAGGAAGCTACCACACAAAAGTAACAACACTAATACTTCACTGTTTAAGCTAGTGATATTTATGAACAGTTCTTGCTGATTTTAAATATATATGTCTATATTTGACATTTCCATTTCAGACAGAGTTGTTTCCTGCATATATAATACGCATGTTGTTTACTACATATAATATGAAGGAATCTAAATTTGGCTTAATTCCTGAATTATTTTATTGCTTTTAGTTGCTTGAGCAAAGTCTCGATTCTAAGGTCATCAGGATAGATCTGGGTAGGTGTGTATAAAGAAGGTCCTATATGTGTGTGGAAGGGTTAGGATTTTTTTAAATATTGTGATCTGCAACTGAGAAGAATAATGGGAAAAGGGAGGAAATTTTAACTGAAAAAATGGGAAATCAAAAAGACTGAGCATATGTTAAACGAAATGTATGAGGGAAAGTTAGGATTTATTCATTATCTAAAATATAAAATATAAAAATCAATTAGAGCTTCCAGTTTCTTCCAGATAGTATACCTAGAGAGGAATTTCTGTCTTTTATCTGTAGACACTTTTTCTGCTGCTTTCTCTGACAGAAACACTTCCCACTGATGTCTTAACTGCCACTTACCTCTTCACGGAGCCCTCCATTCTTGCTGCTTGATGAGTGCACTTTCTCCTGTGTCTTGCAATCATGATAAAATTACAGGTTTCATATAGTCTGTATTTTCTGCTGTAGAAGTCCTTCGAAACCACTGTGAATTTACTTCGAAACTGTTGGAAATTATGGAAGCAATTACAAGTTCTACTTTTAATTTAATGTGAAAAGTGTTACTTTCATTTTGACATAGATACGTCCAATGTCTAACAAGTTCTCCTTATTTCCAATATGCTGTGTAACTGTGGTTCTGTGTCGGTATGAATAACTATGTTTGTTAGCTTTTTTACTTTACTTTATAATTTTTATTTAAGTTGAACAAATAATGACCTGATTTTTTTAAGACCAATTTTTGAAAAAAGTTCAAAACTTTTCTCTATAAGAGTAAATTTTTGCCTAAAAAGAAGGGGTCCCTGTAGGTGTCTGGCTGTCCTTTTTTCTCATTCTTCTGTACAGTCGGGACCTGGCATCAAAGTACAAATACTAGACAAAAAAAAAAAAAAGGAATTTTATGTACTGGGGAGCTGTTGCATAGTCTGTGTGTCTGAACACTGGAGATAATACATTTTAAAGCACTGTATATCTCAACCCACTGCACAAATTCTGCTTCATGTGAACAGTTGACTGAAGACATCTGTTTTGTTGGTTTTTTTGTTTAGGTTTTTTTTCCAAACAGATGAAATTTTTATTCTTTGATCATTCTTAAACATGGTAAGTATTTTGTCTCTAGATTAAATGCAATATTATTGGGTTTTTTCTTCATTGTCTGGTGTGTAAATGCATGTATTTGTTTTTCGCTGTGCACTTTTTCTGTCATATTTACAGAGTATTTCCACTTGATCTGACCCCAGAGCAGAACAAGTTGGTGGTTGTCAGTTCATGTTGGCCTCATAGTACAAATATCTTTAGACAAAAGAAATTGCTACACAGAGTAGTTGCTTGTTTGTTTGGTTTGGTTTTGATTGGCTTTTTTTTTTCTGTGTGTGTGGTTTTTTTTGGTTGTGCGTTTGATATTTGGTTGGTTGGTTGTTTTGTGGGGGGCTTTTTGTTCTTGTTTTTGTTTTTTTTTATTTGTTTTGTATGGTTGGTTTTTGTTTTGTGGTTTGTTTTTTTTTCCTAAACAAAAGAATGAAGGCACCAGAATACACACTTCTTGTTAGAAACAAATACAGCAGAAGGATGAAGCTGATAAATATTTTTGACTTTTGGGGCAGAGCTGCATTGACTGTGATGAGTTTGACTTTTGCACAAGAGCTTAGTGCATGCGATGCTACCACCAACTCATTGTGGAGGTAAGATATCCCATATCCCTGTCCTTCCTTACCTGCAGGCTCAAACCTACATCTTTCAGGAGGTCATCAATACATCGTAACAGATGGAGTCAGAGGTTAAAGTAAATTTAATTCAAAACTGGAAAACACTGGATGACAACATTTTCCCTCTAAAATGCCACAGGATTGCAATCAAACTATGGTTATCATCTTTCTGGCAGCTGGCACCCAGCCGGCACCCTGATCAGAGCCAAAATACCCCTTTCATTCACCAGAGGGTATATTGATTTCCCCACACCCGGGCAGCTACACCTTGGAATCCATCTGAAACAGGTGGCTGAAAATTAGCTTTTGCACAACCTAAACTGTAGCTGCCAGAAACCTCTATTTTTTGGATCTAACTCATTAATTGACGGGAAGAAGAATTTTAATCATATTGTTAAAAAAAAAAAAAAAGATAAGTGCTGTTCTGAAGTACAATTCTATAAGTCATTGTCTTTGGGGAGCAATTTAAATTTTAACTGCAGCAAAGTGTAAAGCTCCTGTTACTGACTTTCTACTCTCTAGGCTTCTGTGTGATCAAATAAAAGTAGCAGTCGCCAGCTCCAGGTAGCAATAAAATTTAAATGCTCAAAATTTAGGAAGTAAGTTCAAGGACTGAAGACTAGTAAGTATTATAAAGATGAAAAAGTTAACTCTTTTAGAGGTAATATCACAGTTACAGAAGGAGCTTATAAAACTTCTAATGAAGAAAGTCAGCGTGAATTAGTATGAAGACAGGAATGGTGTAGGAACATGATGGAACTATGCAAATATTACTGCCCTGAAACATCTAGAGAAAGAGGAAAAGTAGTGACTTTAGTGCCTTCTCCAGTGTTGTCAGTTCTCACTATTTTAAATGAGTCCCTTGTCCTCAGTTTCAAAGCTTGATAAACTGAGTTCCATCTAAATGTTCCCACAAAGACTGATGTCTCTTGCAAAAATAACACATAAACATAACCAGAAGGCTGATGTCTCAACATTTAGTAACACAGTAGAAATAAGTTAGATGTTAGAGCTCAAAAAATGGTTATACTTTAAAAATATCATGTTGTTCTTGTATCTTGTGACTTTTTTGCTCGTGTGGAACTTTAAGAAAATATAGTCCATTTTGGGACACACCTCGTCATATTTTTTTCTGAAACCTATTTCTCAGCCATGAATATGCTTGCTTAATTACAAGTTCAAGGAAATTTTCCCAAACTCCATTTAAATACTTAGCAACATGGGTGTAGCACATCAGTTCTGTGTGATGTAAACTTAAAAGAGATATTAAAAGATTTAAAAGGAATCAGGAAAAAACCCAAAACCCAAAAAACCCAAACCAAAATAAAAACCACAAACAAACAAACAAACAAACAAACAAAAACACACAAAAAAACCCTCCTGATTTTTATTTTCATGCAACAGGATAATCCTTAAGCATTAAAAACTGATATATTCTCTGTATTTTTTAATAGATACTTTGGTCCTTATCCTAAGAAAGTAAACTAAAATCAAATGGAGTAGCAGTATCTTTAATTTTTTTCTAAGCCTATAAAATAAGCTGAATGCGGGGAATGGGTGAAAAGAAGTGTAAGAGCTGGAGTTGGGGGAGTTTGTAGATCCCTCAAGAGAAAAATCCCAGACTCTTCAATTTCCCAGTTATGTTAAAAATCTTCTCAATTGTTCTTTGTCCTTTCATGATATCCATTTCCAGCAGTAGTTATCAGGCCTTACAGAATTTGTGTGTGTGTGTCTTAAAATGATTTGTAGTAACTTTGGGACAATATCAATGTTTATAGAGAATAAATTTCTTAAAAACTAATATATATATATATATTTTAGAGAAGAAAGAAAACTAATTTTTCATAGAGTATGCCAAATGTACCATTGGAAGTAGGCATTGAAAGTGTAAATATGAAATATTTTTGCTTTGCAATACTCTAATTTTTACTTTAAAACAGTGTATTTTTGTTCACCTTGTTAAATAGTTGAAACCTAAGTTAAATGGGTTCATACAATTTCCACAGTATAATATGTGTCTGCATTTTCATATAGAATAGAATAATATCAAGTTACAGGTATGTATGCTATATGTATGCTAATATATAAGCTATACCTATGCTAAAAAAAAGTATTTTTAACACACTCATGAGTTACCTAAATGTTCAAATTTACTTTCTGCTAGCAGAATATTTTGTTAAACTTGGTTGGAATTTGAGCTGGACTTAAAAATCCTCAGGGATTTACTTTGTTCAAAGGACTGTAATTTTTTTCTCTGCATATATACGATTGTTGCCATGATGCTGTCTGATGAATTTTCATAGACTAACACTGGCTTGATTGAGTGTCTTGGAGAGGAAGTGACAAGATGTTTTTCCTTTTTACCTGATCAATTGAAGCAATAGCCTGTAATTATGTTGCTCAACCAAATGCAAAAACAAGCTTCAGTGGCTCCTCTAAGTGAGAATATTCTCCATATTCTTCATTCTTTTCCAGCTTGATACAAAAATAATCCCACTGTGCGCATGCCTCTAAAGACACAGTAACGCAACAATTTCTAATTTTTTTTCTGTTTTTTATTTTGTTGGTTTATATAATCATGTAGATACAAGGGAGATGAGAAAGTTCCCTGTATCAGTTAGGATTTTCTGGCCCCTGATGAACCAGGAATGGCCTTTTGAAAGATACTAAGTGGTTGCACAGCATTTATTGCCCAGATGTCATGCAGGCTCTCTTCTCAAAACCACAGGACATTTAGTTTTGGAGGCTTTCTCTAATCAAGTAATCAATAATCCGCTTTTATACAGAGGCATCAGGTTTCGCTGTATAACTGAATTCTGTCCGGCTGATTAAAAGATGTTGTGTTTCCAGTTTTTTTTAGATAACCATTTTGATAAACTTGTAGGGTTAATGATATACAGAGTATCCCACCACAAAGATGGATCTTATCGATTAGTTTAATGCCTCAGTTTTGTGTGGGAGTAAATGGACTATTTTCCTCCTATGGAGACTCCAATCAGGAGATGACAAAGCTTGTCCTTCTCAGTGTGAAGAATCCAGAATACTTCTCTAGGTAAGTAGTGAACTTGGGTCCACTTAACCTCCTGTGACCGACATGGTGTTCAGGCCACAGATTACACGATGAACACTAAATATTATTTTAGAGTGGAACTGAAGGTCTTCTAAAACAGTGTCATTATCATGTTTGCTCTCGGAGCACAGGCTATGCAGACTCAAACCCTGAGAAGAAAGACATCAGCCTTTTCTTGCAGCACAAAATCAAAATGCCCAACAACATGAACTTCTCTGATGTCCAGCTTTCATCTTTAAAAAAGCTTTAATATATATTTTGTATGTAATCTCACAAGGTGAAATTTTCCAAGTGACACCAAGTTCAGCTGTGCATTTCTGGACTGTCAGATTTGACTCTGAGCACTGTGCTGTTTGCAGTAGAGGTATAATTAGCAGAATGAACAGACTGCTGTCCCCTCTGCAGCCTGGCCACCAACAGCACCTGGAGTCTAGGGTCTGCCCAGGGACAACATCAGTACTTGCTGAGCAGATGGGGAGGGTCTGGCTGTGGTAGAGATTTTAGGCTGATGTGGTTTTGTTGTGCTTACAGATCTCTTCTCCTCTTCCAACACAAATCTTTTTTTCCAGGCACTACCTCTGAATCCTTGACAAGGTCCTGTTGCCCTGGTGCGCACAGATTTTTATAAAATAAGAGTCATGTTTCTCTTCCTTTTAGAATGAGGAGTGCCTGTGAACTCAGCACTGAAATTTTATGTTGTAGGCAGCAAATGACCTGACTGACACAAAGGAAGATATAACTTCTAAATGGACTTCTTCCTAAAGGTTGCATAGGGTCTGCATTAGAAAAGTTATATATATTCTCCCTGACAATATTAAAAGGAAATATTCCCTTGTTAGGGATGTGATGTTTTTATGATTTTTTTTTTTTTGGTAACACAGCTACTTTACTGGTGTAAATTCTAATATACAATATATACTTAAATATTAGGAGTAAGTAGTGAGGAACATGAAAGTTGCAACATGAAGGTTAGGGCTTGATCCATTTGCCTTGGTAGTTAATAAGAACTCTTGTTGATATAAGTGAGCATTACATTACAGCCTGAGTAGTCCCCACTGGTTTGTCTGACTGTCACAGTGTAGAGAAGAGACCTTTGTATACCTGTAGGGGCTCCTCAGTGATATAGTGAGAACAGAAAACACATGATGCAGTGGTTAGGAAACAGCTTTAATTCTACATATTGTTGATTAGGAAAAAAAGTATCCGGGAAAAGGAAAAAGTGAAATTAAAAACATAATTGCCATCAATTTTTGCCCGGAGTATATCAGTTTTGCTATGAACTGGAAAACATTCCAAAAAATCATGTAAAAGTAAGGTTGTATTTAAAGTATTTCCAGCAAGTGCCTGATTTAAATTTTTAAAAATACGAATTTTAGACCAATATTAACTGAAATATGCTTAACTAATGTATTTAGGATTTGATGGGTAGGAGACAATGAGACTATGACTACTCGTTCCAACCTGTCTGACTTCTTTGAATCATTATTTTTTATATGTTGAAATACTTTTCCTGATATCTTACAAATAGAAAAAAAAGCTAAATTTTTCATTGTTGCTGGGTATATCTAGTAAATGTTCTAGCTGCTCACTAAATAAATACAGTATGCACTTGCTGTATTTGCTGTTGTGTTATGGTATATATTACGTTATGGTTATGGTTATAATAAGATTAATTATGAACATCACAAGAATATGTTTGTTAATATAGTTTATTATGACTCACATACATACTTACTTAAATAAGCAAGTTATTGCTGAGATGTGACTTTTAAAAGTCTTATTAGTTCAATGAAATTTATAGGCTGATAACCAAAAGAAATTAACTCAGGAATTCAGAATGTTTTGGTGGAAAGGGGGAGAAAAATCCCACAGCACAGAACCTCTAGATCTAGAATTTTGCAATTAATATCATTTGGAACCAAATGTTATATGTGATTTTCTCTGAGCAATTCAAAGCATATTAGCAGCATTCATGATATAAAAAAGAAAAGCTTAATAAATGTCTATTATACAGAGGAGGCACAAGTGGGTAAAACTGCAAACTGATTAATAATTAAGATAGTTTGCTAAATATGTCATCTTAATTTAGTCAAGTGGGTTTCACTTTCAAAACATTTGCTTTGAGAAAGGGAAGATTGAAGTTCAGCATAAGTGGGAGGGCAAAGTCTGCAAGGAGCGAATGGGTGCCTGCATGCTGAATAGTGCCACGGATAACAGTTTCTGCAATATAACAGTGTGTATCTGGAGTTACTGGAACTATGCATTACTACAAAAGTATTACTGAAATGTCTATTATTGAACTGTAGGTTATATGAAATCCATAGGTAGTTAGCTGTATAGTAAACATTATCTGGACTTTCTTTACCTTTAAAAGCATAGTGGGTGTACACAGGTGTGATTACTCACTTACCAGGTTGTTCATATAGACCAGAGAGACATGGTAAAAAAGAGACAGAGGAAGTTAATACAGATAGGCTCTGAAATCAAAAGTGATTTGGGGATGGGTGAAGGAAAGTAATAACTCATTATTTCTTCTAAATTAAGAAACTTAATAAACTTAGAAGGACATGGTTAAAGCAAACACTTCTTTTTCACACTATGTAAGCTGTATTGCCAAGACAACATTGTAGAGTCTAGGTGAACGATCTAAGAGAGCGCAGAGTCATCACTGCTTGTTAAATACAATACTGAATATTAAAATCTGGAGAAAAAAGAGTGAGGGAAGTAAAACTCCAGGGACACGGTTCAGCTAGACAGGTGTCATAATCTTTTCCTCAAGTCATCCATTGATGGTTATTGTGAGGGACCCACTGTTCTCACAAAGAGAGAGACCAGAGCTGTAATGCATGAACTATAGAGAAATACCAGTTATAGAAAATTCTGAGATCTAAATGAATGTCATTAATGCTATCACTTTGGATAAGTCTGGTTGTTACTTGGCATCCTGTGAAGCTATGGGCCCCTGAGAAAGCAAAAAGTACGAGTAATTGCATATGTAAAGGGAGAATGTCTGGGATTACTAAATATCTCAGAAATTTTTACTTTACTTTTGCAATTACAGTAACTATTGACTATCTGGGCTGTAAAAAACCCCATCTTTAAATGATCTAATCATGCAAAAGTTTTTTGAAAAAGCCTTTCTGCATCTTAATAGGTTAGCAGAAGCAACCACCACTATGTGTTTTGATAAATGCACTAAAGCAGAACTCCAAACTTACTGCGATGTCTTCTCTGATGGTAGTCAGTGTGTGCCAGGCACTATTTCAGTGCTCAGAGTATATGTGTAATTTCAATTGATTATGCCTTGGCAACGGCACTGTGATGCTCATGGGGTGTTACTGATGAGAACCATAACATATGTTTCATGGAAGAAGCAGGCTGTGTTCTGACACTTAACCAGAGAGTTGTAAGTGAGCACGTTTCATACTACATTTTTATAACATTTTTATAATATTTTGATTTATTTTATTACTGATCCTTTAACCAAAAGAGTTAACTATTAATGGTTTAATAAAATGCATTCTGAAAAGCCACACAGTTGAAAATGCACACTTTGGGCTTTCAGTGCTGCTTTCTTACCCATTTTTAAAAATAATAATTTTTGATTTCCCATTTTCTCCTCAGCATTTCCCTATTTTCTAAATTGTATAGTCAGAACAAGATCTTTAGAGACAGTTTTGGTATGAAAATGAAACAGAAAAGACATATTCAGAAAGTTGCTTGTTTATTTCTGCCTCTTTCTTTTCTTACATCTCTAGTGAGGAAAATATGTGGTCCCAGTTTACTGCAGTTGAGAAGCTCTGACTGGGTTCATTCTTTCATTCTTTTTTCCTTTCTTTCAAAGATGATTTTTTAATTTGTTTATTTTTACTATGGAGGAATGACAGAAGTGGAAAGAACAGCTAATAGTAGCACTTGAACAGTGAAGGAACAAAGGAGTTATTTAGCTATTCAAGATCTATGATTTGCTCAGCAAGGACTTCTGAAAAGCTTAGATCTTGTTTGAGCATCAAATTTAATGGTTTCAGAAGCACAGCTTTTTGGGTGCTGAGTCTCTGTAAAAAGCATGGGCTTCAAGAGGCATACTGGAGCTGCTGAGTTGAGTGTTTGTAAATGCATGGACAGATACTTTGGTGCCCACAAAGAAGCTAAGGTGTCTTGACAGTCCTGTCCCTAGTGTGCAAAGGCATGTAGTGTGGCTGGTGGTGGTGTCAGGACCTATATGAGGAAGGGACAATGGAAAGAAACAGTTTTACAAGTCTTGGAAAATGTATTTATTGCTACAATCAAACTTTTTGTTTCATATTATTAATTAGTGACTCCTTATAAGGCTAAAGTTTTGTCTAGAATAAAAACCCCAAAAGAATATTTTCTACACAAAACAAGCAGTTTATTCTCGTTTAGCCAAATAATGTCAACATCCAGACACCCAGGGTCTAGTTTTGTTCAGCTTTTTGCCGGCAGGAGAAGGCCTCTAAAATCATAATATACCATGTTGTCAAAACAAGAGAAAACTGAACAAAAAAGATCCTTTGAATCAACAAGAGTTTTTAGAAGCAGTGCAGAAACTGCTGCCACTTACTCCAACCTCCCAACACTTTGGCAGGGTGCATCTTGTCCTATAGTTTATGGGTAGGGTCCTCCTGCCATAATGGCAGGAAGAACAGGGGAGAGGTGCTTTTTTTACATCTTACATAATTTTTAAATAGCATATATAAATCAGGACATATAAGTGCCTTAGGAAAAACAAGTTCATAAAACAGATTTTGGGTTGAAAGAATATTGAGCTGTAATGAATCTTGATGGCAGCGCTGAAGCATCACATCCTGCCATGGAAGAATGCCCAGCATGGACCTAAGCACTGAACTTCTTCCTTTACCATCTGCATTTACAAAGCTTTAAAACAGTGCTTTCAGCTCTTTGTAGAAAGCACTGCAGACTAAGGAATTCATCAGGAAGTTAAAAGATTCTCCTTTCAACCTGACAATCATTCCCTTAGAACATCTGTTTGGTTTTATTGTACTTCTGATATTTTTGGCTGACATTTTCTTGGTTTTCTCTAATTTAAATGTGAAAATAAGTTAACAACTGAAAAACTAACTGTAACAAGGTATGTTGAATTTAAAACACATAATATTGTTTTTTATTTTTTATTACTTATTACTAAGTGATTAGATTTCACAGATTTTGTGCAACAAATAAACCCTTCTATAGTTTCTAAGAAAACCCTATTACAAAATTAAAGAAATGTGATATGTAATTTATTTCTGCTTTGAATAAGTAGTGAAATATTAGAAGGTATAGCATAGTAGCTTAAGAGGCTAAATTTTGAATGGAATAATAGCATCTTTTATTAGTCTAATTTTTATAGCTGGAAAAATGGGAAAAGCTTTCAGGTTAATAAAAATCTTTATATGTGACTGAAGGTACATTTACTCTGGTATATTGCTTAATGTAATGAAAAAGGCCAATCTCTCTGGACAGATCCTGTCTACTAGTCTATTGAGGTACCTTAGTTATTTTCCATTACATGCTGTTTCTCAACAAAGGAAACTGAGCTATTATGTGGCTGTTAGGGACTAATAAATGTTTAACAGCTAGAAAAAAGAGGGTAGAAGTACATGATAATTTTGAATATGTAAGAAAGTTATCAATTTTGAGAGCTGATCTCTGCTGTTTGTCAGTGAAATGAAATGAAAACCAAATTGACAATGGTATTAAATACTACAATATTTGTGATAATCAAATCTGAACCTGAGTCTGGAGAGTTGCAGAAGAGTCTAGTCAGAGTGACTGAGTGATTAAAATGAGAGGTGAAATCAAATGACAGCAAATGCAAAATAATGTACATGAAGAAAGCAAAAAAATCATATAATCAAAGATTGGTTTTCAGAAAAACAATTTTTACTCACTGTAATATCTGAAAATATCATGTTATTATTCAACAATTCAACGAACATGTGCCTGAAGATACTTTCAGGAAAGCAACAGTGAATAAATAGAAAATATGTGTATTGAAATTCAGACCAGAAAATCCTAGAACCTTGAATTGCTGGAAGCTAACAAAAAGTACTTCAAATTTCTGTCTAAATCCTGGGACTTCTTTTTGTTTTCCTGAGCATCCTTCATTCACTACTGCAAGAGATAGTATATTGAGCTAAAGAAATATCTGTTCTGTCTCATTACAGAAAAACTTACATTGTTTAAAATAGCTTATTATTTTAAAAAGAGATTATTTAAAAAAAAAAAAAGTTGGACTATATTGTCACATGATAATGTGCATGGTTCCACTCAAGTCTGCATAAACAAGATGATTTACATCAGTTGAAAATGTCTCTTAATATCCACCTTTATAGCTTGGAGATTACTTTCAGACATTTTCCAGCTATTGGGCCTTTTTTTTACTCATTACGAGTTTCAGTTTGTGGATTTATAAATTCACTTTTCTACTTCCTCTATGGTTATAGTTATTCTATTCTCAATAGGGACAAACAGTTTTCTTAGTAAACCTTCCAGTAAATTCTTCTCAAATATATCAGAGAAGCATCTCAGACATAAATTGCTCTTGTTCACAGACACTGAGAATACAAAGTACTTAAAGAACTCCAAAAGACAGTTCTGACACTGACAGGGCTATTTATAGTTAGCTTACTCTAAGAAGACACACTGAAATAAGTAGATTTTCTGAAGAGTTAATTTAAACATTACTCTTACTCATGATTTTTCTCCCTAAATCATAAGACAAATATGTCTCACAAGTTGGTTGCAGAGAAGGACTGTTCCTGTTTCTGTAACTAAAGGGGGCGTTTAGCAGAGTTGCCTTGACTGCAATTCATCATTTCCTCACTCATTTTGTCATCCCAAACACCAGTCATTCTGGCAGGGCAAAGATTAAACCAAACAACTGAGTTCTGACCTATGGGGTCATGGGGTGGGAAGCAGACCAGGATACAACCTTGGAAAGGAATAGTTGTGCATTTATCACACATACTTTTATTTTATTTATTTGCTGGAGAATTGTGATCTTCATGCTATCTCTTTGTTTCTGACAATAAAATTTGTCAAGATGTACTGCCGCGTTATACCTGCTGCTTTGATAAGTGTTAATTTTTACACAGATTTTCATTAATTATTTCACGCATTGTCAGGAGACCAAAGGTTTTATGTAACCAATCCATAGTTCTGACTCCTAGTCTCACAGAAAGAAGTTTCTGGTGATGGAAGCAGTGACCTATACTGATGAAGAACAAATTTTCCAGGTTCAGTACAGCTCAGTATAGATAACAGTCAATATTCTTCATCATATCCTGCTCTTTCTTTTCCTTCTCTCCCTT
The DNA here is from genome assembly GCA_013396755.1 of Sclerurus mexicanus. NCBI lineage: Eukaryota > Metazoa > Chordata > Aves > Passeriformes > Furnariidae > Sclerurus > Sclerurus mexicanus. The sequence goes on from VWZF01004268.1 coordinate 187,082, forward strand.
TTGTGTTACCACTTGTTTGTAATTAATGTTTCTACTGTGTTAGAACTACCCATCTCCCTAGGTGATACAGCTAGGTAAAGCAAGGGGCAAATTGAGTGAAAGAGGAAATTTAAGCATGGTTCGATCTTGCTATGTTTCCATGCTTTAGCATGATTTGCTACCTCCTTTCATCCTTCTTATCTTTGGAGGCTATAGTTACTGAAGGACCCCAACTGCCTAATGGGGCACTACCACTTTCTTTCCCTTCATGAGCCCATGCAACCATTACCTTGAAACCTTTTGCCAATGCATATGAGATGAAAGTACAGTTTATTTCCAGGAGTATTTCACTGGGTAAACTGACTGTTGGAGAGTTTAAATGAAACTGATATTCACTAACATACAGGAAATGACAAAGTTGGTGTTTCCAGACTTGACAGATACATTGAAGATTCAGATTACTGAAATGTGATCACCAGTATATGTGATGTTGCATGGTCTGTATGCCCTCTATAAAGTTTTTGTAAATATTCGTGGAGTCTTATTGCTTTTTATTTTATCATGTCTTTTGTGCACCTCTTTTCTGTTTGTCCCTTGACACAATACGAATATTACCAAGAGCATAATTTCTACAATGTTTATACATTACTGAGACCCAGTTATAATAAATACTAATTCAAGTCAATGTCTTCAAGCATAATCTAGCTTGGGTATTTGTGGGTGATATAATTTTCACTTTGACTTTGAATAAAGAGTGTAATGGCATAGCACTGTTGTCATTGTCTTTATCTAATCTGCATCAGGCAAATGCTACCATAAAATACTATTTTGCTCATTAAAGGATAATTATTCAAATCATAAAATCTGTCTCTTATGCTTTTACAATGCCCTGGAGTGGAAATTCCTGATGAGAATTGTACAGATGCTCAATGAGAGGAAAATCAGAAACATACTCCATATTCTTGGAACAAGGCCAAACTATTTATGTTCTTCTGAACTGGGACTGAGATTACTGGTGCTGTTGTACAAGTATTCACTCAGAGGGTGGTTTATATATAATATACGACATAATTTCTGGGCTTTTGCTGCCAACTGGGGACTCTTCCAAAGAATTATGTCTCAAATACTGAATCACGTTTGAATGGGATACACTTCCCTGTTATTTCCCAATACATCCATATTCCATCTTGCCTTTTTAATTAGTGAATATATTGACTGTATATGTGTTATTATAATTGCCTCTGCCAGCCTGCATGCTTTTAATTGTGGATAAATTTATTCCATCATCTCTCCCTAATTGTAGAAGTCTATGTTTATTGCAATTACTACTGACTGCTGGAAAGTGGTCTGCCTACTCTTGAGTCTTCCACTCTGTCATGCATATGGTTGTGATATTGTTTGTTAGATCATTCCCTGTTCTTTCCACCTTCTCTGTGCCTCACATAGATTTTGATCTTTTTGTTAATGTCTGTTGTTACTGCAACATGCTTCAAGCTTCCTGTGGGTTTTTAACTATAAAAGTACAAAAGATCCCTGGGTAAAATATTTTGTAATTGTCCAGATTTCTATCTTGGCTTCTGATGCAACATAAAGTGTGAAGGACATTATCAGTACATTTGTCACATCATCTATCATCAAGCACTAATATGTTTAATAGTACTTAATTTAATAGTAATGGCTGTAAAATAAAACACAAGAAGTTTCATTTCAACATGGGGGTGAACTTTACGTTGCAGGTGGCAGAGCACTGGAACGGGCTGCCCAGGGAGGTTGTGGAGTCTCCCTCTCTGGAGACATTCAAAACCCACCTGGGCAGGTTCCTGTGTCTCCTGCTTTAGGTGATCATGCTTTGGCTGAGAGGGTTTAACTAGATGATCTTCAGAGATCCTTCCAACCCTAACAATTCTTTGATTCTGTAAATAAAATTCACACTATTTTCTGAAAGAAACAGTATAATTGAGAAGCCATTTTATAAAAGTGCTAGGAAGGTGGTGTTTGTATCAATTTTGAATATGGAAACACTAAGGAAAACTTTTATTTGTCTAAGTGTCATGAGTTCCACAGTTGAAAATGACAAACCAGTGCTCATCAGGGTTCTCTCACTGATCTGTACTTCTACTTATTACTCCTCTACTTTTCAGGTACAGTCTGATTGTATTTCTGAAACTGTGGGTTTCTGAATGTTTTGTTCTCCGCTCCACATTTACATTGCCAGAATGGATCAAAAAAAGGCTTATTACTGTTTTCATACTGAGATGATATTGTTCAGAGCTAGAAGCTACCAGTGTGTCTGGTTAAATTGTCAGCATTCTGATTATATTCCTATTATTTCCCATTAATTTTGTAAACATCTTTTTTTTGAGTTTTTCCAGTGTAAAGGGCAAGTTCCCAGAAAGAATGAATAATACTCTCTATATTTTTTCTTCTTAATATTTCAGCTCCTTTTTAGTACAAAGCAAAACTAAGTGTAACAAAACCTCCTTTTCCTCTTCTTTTGTCACCATCATTCATGGCCTTGAATGTGGCAATTTGTAAAAGTTATTGCCTATACACAGATCCAAATGGTAACAGGCAAATGATGCAATAGGTACCTAAACTTTATTTCTCAACATAATGAGCTTTTCATTGTCTTGGTCTGAACAATTCAAGCACAGACATTCTATGTTATATAGTGGCTTGTAATTTAGCATTTTTAATCTTTTGTTTAAAGTTTTACCTTCCAATGGATTATACTTACTTGTGTAGTTTTGGGTTTAAGCAAAAGCTGAATAACATCTCAGTCCTGTTTCACCATCTCACCTTCCTGGGGGAAGTGAGAGAGATCAATGATACCAAATGAGTAATCTGTTGGTTTATTGCACTTGAATATATCTTCTATATTCCTTAAAAGTTGTAACAGATGAAGAAGCAACCGCAGCCTGCAGAATACCCTGTACAAATATAAGACTTTAAAAAGTTGTAAAAGAAGGTGAAGATGAAGCTGGCAGGGTTTTATTTTGATCTTGAAAATTTTGCCCTTAAGTGATGTAAATAAAAAAATTAAATAAAAAAATATTTGTTTTTCTGAATATCTTTTCAACTTTGAGAAAACAAAACAGCCTTCTTTATACTGTTTTTAAAATATTTGCTTTGAAAATACAATATTTACTGACAATCACAAACCATCTTTTAATGTGAAATAAATATTAAAAATGGACTCGTGAAAGGATTTCTGAATAACCCCAGTCCACCTTTTTTCTTTTTTATTTAAAATAACCTTCTTGAAATAGTCATTGAAATGAATCACAACATGAGTAAAAAAAGTAAAGAATTTCAGTGCATTTTATAAATAAATATCACAGGTTTAAGATAGAATTCTGCAGTGTCATATCCCAGTTCCATATCCCAGGCAGGAAGACTCTAGAGGATATACAGATCCAGATTCTACAGGAAACTAAATAAGGTACTTTGTGTAGGATGTACAGCTAAAAAGTGCACAAAAAAGGTACTATTTGACAAGTATCAGTCTCATAGAGCTGATGTGTTTACACTGAAGGAAAACTAAATATGAGTACACTTTCAGGGCTCAGCCACTGATTTCTTTGAACTTGGCAGTCAAAGTTTCATAGAATTCAGTTCCACTGATATGTATTTTGCCTATGAAACCATAGCTATGAATGAAAGTACACTCTGCTGCACTTCAGTATCCTATTTAAACTTTAAGAATTTCTTTTCAATTATTTTTCAAAGTTATTGAGATTACAGGACTTTTTAAGGGCAAATGTTTACCGGGACTATTTATGGATTTGAATGCATACTATAACAATATTGTTCACTTGCCTCTCTTTGATGAGTTTTTTTCTGTCCTGAATAATGCTTCATTGCATTTTATGGGTGTGGGCAAATCTGCAACAGAGTTTTGGAGTACTTAATTTACTAAAATTTTCTCTTCCAGGAGTTTCATTTCAGGTTTTGCTGTAGGCTCAGTTTTGGCCTTAAAACCATACCTCTTCAATTGGAAAAAGAATTGAGCTTTTTTTCTCTTTATGCTGCAGTCCTGTATCATCAGACAAAAGGCATTCTTGTTGAAGAAGATGAATGGAAGACCAGAGGAAAGAATTTTTCTGTATTAAGGTCACAGTGTTTACACCATCTTAGCAATTCTGTGCATGAGGAGTTACTTTCAAGAAGATTGCTTAGAAGTAAAGAAAACTCAAAGAGCTTCACGTTGCCTATAAGTTTTTCTCAGACAGCTGTACAGCACTTTAGATGTCATCATCCCAAAGGGCAGGTGAACCTCACAATTGAAAAATCACATAGTTCTGAAGTGTCTTTCTGGGAATCTTCTCTCAATTGACTTTTGTCTCATAGAGAGCTTCTCAACACCTAAGTTCTGAGAGATTCTGGAGTCTCTTGAGATACCTGTCATAATTTTGAAAGGCATTTCCTTATTTTTTTTTCCACTTTGAAGAGAAAGGAGATGGAAGGCTTTAGACAAAGGGTAAATGACAAAGGATTGTCATCAGGGCAAGAAGATTTTGTTTTTATTCCTTCTAACCACAGAGATTTTACTAATTCTTCCTCTTATTTCTTAACTATATAGAAAACAAGCCCCTTACTCACAGTTCATTCTATGACTTTCCCTGCATCCTGAGGCTTTCAGTTCCCTTTTGCTAGATTTTTTGGTAAGTATGGAATCATTTGCAGGAATCATATCTTCAAGTTGTGAATATTCTGCATTACAATCATCTATCTTTGCACATGATTGTTGGTATCTATTTTTTTCCCAAAACATTGTACACCTTTACAAAGTAAAGCAAATCCTTAATTTTTCTGTATATGCTTTCATTGAATTTGGCTGCAAGTAAAACAGAAAGGAAGTTCTGAAGGAGGAAAATTGAAGTGCCCACAATCCCTATGCTTCAAGTTCTTTCCTTCTAGGGGAAAAAAAAAAAAAAAAAAAGAAAACAAGAGGAACAGAAGAGCGATTGAGGGCTTTTTCTTAGTCTGAATTCACTGGAAAAATGGAAAAGGAAAAAAAAATCATACCTTTTATATTCTGAGCAGGTTATACCCATTGCATGTCATTTCTTATATATACATGCATGAAAGGGCTAAAGACTTCTTTCTTTTTAGCTCTCTGACCCAGCCCAAATCACTACCACATATAGTCCTGACCTTGCCAAACATACATTGTTTCCTGGATTTACAGCCCAAGCTAGCTAATTCATTCTTGGTTTATCTACTGCCATCTTGGCTCTTCGAGGATTTAAACTGTAACCCATTTTATAGTCTGAATTTACGCAAAGATTTGTAAATATGAACAAAAATGTAGTTTACAAGACAGACTGAGATTAACCAGGTCAAAATGAATACAGTTTGGTGGTGTCCTCTTTCTTAATGGGATGAATTTAACTAGCTGTTGTCCCTCACCTCCCTTTCTCTGTGGTATCTGATAAGACCACAGCCGTAGCAAATGTTTCTCCCTGTGTCAGACATCTCTCACAGTACAATCAATACACTTCATGGTGTGTTTAGCTCAGACAATGTCCACTTATTAGTGTGAAAGGGAGAAAGTATGCATGAATCTGAAATTATTTCTATGTCTAAGAGAAGACTGGCGGTGGCCTAAGCCTTTTGCCTCACACAGTTCCCTTCAATGTATCCCCCATCTCCTTCTGTTTTGCAGCTAGTATCTTTCTGTGCTTCTTTGCTTGTTACTTTCCCCCCTGAACAGCTATTTGTCTTCTTAGCATTTTAAGAACAACTAAATCTGAGAGGTTTTTTGTATGTGTTTTTTTTTTTTCATTGAAATCAACATTGTAACATAATAGTGCGGCTTAAAAAGTATGTAAACAAGCACGATTGTATCTGTGTTCAGCTGTATGGTGGGAAAAAAACTTCTCTAAAAAAAGTCTTAGCTGGGCAGTTTAGTGAAAACAAAAGTAGTGAGTTCATAAACTGTGTCTCTTGGAGGCACAGTAATGACAGACAAGATTCAAGGGATCAGTCCCCCCTGATCTGTGCTAGCAAGTTTAATGACACTTACAAAGTGCATACCATTTGAAGCAGTGGAGTGATGCCCAGCACAGTGCTGGTACACCAAGTGAAAGAGACACTAACGTTTATCTTATAAAGCAAATGGGGACTTGATTGCTCTTTCTCAGATCAACGATTTAGCAGATAACCATGAAAAGTAGTCCTTGTGAGGACTGTATCTTTATACATATAAATTCTAGAACACTTTAAATGTACAAGTGAACTTAAAATATACTACTTTAACTGAATGGAAGAGTCTGAAGTGTGAAACTGCAGATTTTTTCATATTAAGTTCCTCTTTTCCACTTTGACTTTAGTCTGTGTGACAAAGTACCCAACAGTTCCAACATGTAAATCCAATCTTCAGGTATTTTGTATTCTGTTCTGTATGTAATACATCGGTAGAAGCATGCTAGGGATGACTGTATGTATATTTGTCCTCTCTAGCCCCATGAATGTATGAATTCCCTATAACTGTGCCCAGTCATGTAGGGTAGGTTGCTCTGTGTGAGGGTGTAAACTGTGAAAATAGTTTCTTTCCAACCATAAAAAGGCTACAAAATAAAAAGGAAAAATTAAAGTTTAGAAGAAATTGTTTTTAGAGAACAATGTTACTCACTGTATTTGCAAAAAGCCTTCCTTACAGAGGAGAAAAAAAAAGAATATTAGAGTACACAATACAGAGGAGTACCTGAAATTAAATGCAGAAATGACAACACAGACCTCTAATACTGGGCTTTAAACTAGTCCCCATGGAAGTCAGCATCAGTATGGAAGGAGAATTTGAGTTAATGTTAGCAGTGCAGATCTTCTGTGACAGTGGACATAAAATGTCTACTTGTATTTCCTGTAGATCTTTTAACTGTAGATCTTTAATCCTGTAGATTTTTTAACTGTGAGTTGATGACAGAAACAGCCACTCGATAAAGAATTCCATCTTATATACTATTTTAGCACTTTAAATTGACAAAAGATAAATGAAACCAATTTAGTACATATTGAATTCATAGTTAGAAGCAGTAGGGAGAGTCTTGAACTAGACTTGAACTGCTATTTCATTACATAGGAGAAAACAGGCACATAAGAGACCTGGGACATCATCTTTACTCCCAGTTATTGCTGTCATTCACTGTTATACTTTAAAAAAATAAACAATCAAATTATTTTATATTATTTTGCCCACTGTTTCATTACCTAGAGGGGGTATTCTTGTTCACTGCCATGCTTATGACTAGAAAACTTCTATTATTCAGTTTGAATGCATTTAGGTTCACTTCATAGTATGTCCTTATCCTTCTCCTAATGTCCTTCCTTGTTTTCTTGGTATTGCAGAAAGCCTTTGCTTTCCTGTCAGCCCTTGTTTAGCTGGGCCATAATGATTCAAACACCAACCATGCTTTCCTCCCCTGCTTGTTCTTCTGGAGGAGATTCAACATTTTAACATTTCACAGGCATCAATGAGTCTGATGTGTGAGCAGTGCTCATTATGTCTACCTGGAAAGCAAAAGTAGGTGGTGGCCTTCAACATGCTGCACTACCAGAGGCAAAGAAAGCATATGAGACAGAGGGTATTGCAGGCTGGCTAGTAACCCTATGACTTGCAAGATCCCTAACCCTGGGATGTGCAAATTACTTTGGAGACCACTTGAAGCATGTCAGATCAGTCTTTCATGCCTTGAGAGTGTCTTGTTGCTCTTTTGATATGGTATTTTTACTTGAAAAATTGAACTGAACATTTTGTAAGAGCAGTGAGAGCTGCATACAAACCATATTATCAATTTAGTGTGAATTTATTGTATTGATTCTTTCTATTAATAGTACATATGAAGTAATGCCCTTTAAAGAACATCAAAAATGATGCAATAGCTCAAAATGTCTAAATGTCCCTTTTTTTTCTTTTTTTTCTTTTTTTTTTTTGCAAGGGTTAGATTAGGTTAATTTTGTCTGTAAAGATCAACTGCTGCACTTTCATTCCATAAAAAAACTGAGTACCTTTACTATGTACTTGCCTGAAAGACCAGTGAATGTATACTTTTAATATAAGAAAGTTTGAACTACTTGCATTTGTTCTTAAGTCTGGACATCACAGTAGTAAGATGAAAAGGCATTAAAGAATCCTCACAGTTTTATGAGCAACAAACTGTATGGAGAATAAAATGTACCTTGAAATATTGTTCTCAGTAAGTTGTCACTGTCCTTTAACCTAAGTTAAAAAAAAATCATCACTATAAAATAACTATGTCATTTCTAAATGGCAGCTTTTTCATCTGACACTTTGACCTGTTAGTGTGGTAATTCTTCCTTTGCCCTTTAAGTGCCCTTAGCTTAATTTAACCTTGAAAGTAGTATTGGCATAGCAACTCTTTTAAAGAAAACATGAAAGTTTCCAGCCTTTCTGCAGTTTAAAGGTTAATTATGCACGCTGCCAATTTCTGTGAGCAGCCAGGCTTTGTACACTCTTCTAGTGTAAAGCTGAAAAGTGCTATTGGAAGAGGATACACATTTTAAAATAAAACTTGCGAAGTCCCCCTTTTCCATTCAAACAGCCGGCACTGTCAGTTTAGCTAACCTTTGTTTGCCTGTCACTGTGTTCCCATGATTAAACGTGAAGATTATAATCATTAACTGTGCTGAGGGTTCACTGTGGGTGGAATTTTGATGGGTGGATGACATTCTGTTTATATGACGAAGTCAAATACAGACTTCATCTCTTCCAGCTCAACACCCAGGGGTCTCTAGGTTAGCTACCAAGGCCTAGATGCAGTAGTGTCACATGACTTTAATATTAAATACTGCATCCATGGCAGATTGGAAGGTATTTCACTATACACTTTAATCTCTGTCTTTCCTTTTAACTGGAATAATCTACTGGACATCGATGAACTTGATTTGACCTAGAGATGAACTGGTATAAAAAAAAAAATAATAGTAATGAAGAGGGAGACAGAGAGAGACAAAGAGGAAAATCTCATTTAATGTACAGAAACCCAGAATTTTTATAGTTCTTCCATTATCCCCCACCCTTTTTTTTCCCATAGGTTAGAAAACATGTATTAAATGTTAATTTCCCTTTTGAGATCAGCTTTTACACTCTTTTCTTAAGTAATCTTATTGATGGCATATGAAAGTAATGAGACGTGAAAGTTGTATTATCAAAAAAGCTAGCTCTTCAAAACATAAATCTGAAAATAGCATTTCTGAAAATGTTATTGTAGTTTTAATTACAATGATACTTTATTAATATTAGTTTCTCTTCAAAGATGTAGAGTAGTTCTAATATTTGAATTGGCATCACATGGAAGAAGGACTGAAATCTTTTCTAGATACTAATAGAAGAAAAAAAGCCATACTAATGACTTGGTTGATTTACCTGCTTATTATATAATGTGACATCAATTTGTTAATGCAATAACACATATTATGTTCACTTTTAACTTTCTATTTTATTCTTTATGCCATTTAGTTAGCCAGCAGAGATTTCACAGAAAATCATTAAAATTTAACTCTATGCAAGTGATCAGCAAACTCTCTTAAACTTTATGAGATCCACTAGTTTACTCAACTAACATTAACAGGAAAAAATCATACCAAAACACCAACCAAACAAACAAACCAAAAAAAAAAAAAAGTGTTTTTATTGCGCATTTCCTTGAGCTTCTTGCTAGTTCACATCATCTTTTTCTCATTTCCTGTCAGGCTTCACCATCAGATAAACACATTTCTGAATTACATTGAGGTATGTACCAAATTCCAGTGGCTTTCACACGTATGCCTTGATCTCAGTTTTGTTATTTTCAATGTCAAAACACTAACACAAATAGAATTTGGAAGGATATTTTGGCAGGTATCACAGGTACAGCTCAAGTGCAGGTGACTTTTTATGTCTTTAACAAGTGATGCTTAGAGGGCTAAAGGGCTTGTTCATCAACACTTGAACTTCTGATGAACTCTGATCTTGCCTTTAGCCATTCATACTCTCCTTATCATCTTTAAACTCATGGGCTCAGTCAGAAGGGGCCTGTGCAGAAATAACATCAAAGATCCTTTGCTGTTTTCCAGCAAATTTAGGTGAGCTAATATTTCTTATTATTCAGCTAAGTGTGTGAATAATCCTAGGAAGCCTAAAAACCACATTTCAGTGGTTTTGGTTTCGGTTGTTTTTTTGTTTGCTTGCTTGCTTGCTTTTTTGTATTTTTTTTTTTCACTTGAAGTGAAATCTTTCTTTCTAAATATCTTCAGATATCTGATTCCTTCCATGCTTTCTCATAAACTTGAGTCACTGTCTGCATTGGTCAAGTAACTACCCCTACCTTGCTCAAATATATATTGAAAATGCACTTCTATCATGATTTTTTAATAAAATTATCCAATGCATAAAAATCACATAATTGTCCACAGACTTTTTAGTCTTTTGTGGGGCATCTTAGAATATCCTCTATTTGCAGTCAAATCAGTGTAGAAGGATTAATTCCATTGTGCAGCATCATATCAAATCTGAAGATGTAGTTGTGCTAACTCAGTGAAGAGAAATGGGTAACTTAATGGAACACTCTAGCTTTTTGTATGTGTGTGCTTGCACATGTATATGCATCACTTCTAACTAATATGGAAGATATTAGTAGGAAATGCATATGAAATTTTGGTACCTAAAATGCTATGCTGTGTACAGCATAGCAAGATATACCATTTTCTTATAAGCATATATAATGTAGGAAGAATATTGTTCAAAACAGTGAATAATGAAAACCTCCTCTGAGGATTTCATCATGGCTATTATATATTTTTATGAGGATGCATTATACTAAATCTGTATGTTTGTGTAGAGCACTTCTAATGGAAATGTCATTGAGAGGAAAAGTAGAAGAAACCTGGTCAACATTTTCCATTCAATTATAGGTAATGTTGTAATTATGTCTTCCATTAATTGGACATGATTCAAAATATAGTGATTTCTAATAGATATAATGGTTGTAAAATGTTGACAGTTGGAGAATATCTCATTGAAATTAAAAAGATTAAGGTAAGAGTTTGGAGGCTGTTAAGCTATTAATGATAATGAGTATAAGAAAAGTGTAACTAGCAAAGCTGGAATCCCATTTAGCTGTCTTCACAATGACTTTCCATAAAGCAGATTGAAGGTAAAAAGGTTGCACTGAATTTGACTGCATGAATTTAGTATCAGGGATAGATACATCTCAGTACTAAATTATTTAAAAGTTTCATATAAATAATTACTGTTGAAATTGAAAACATATACACATGGGAACCAAGATATAAATATATTTCACATATCAGAACATAATTATAAGCCAGCAGTTCAGGGATAAGCTCTTTACCTCTTTACCTTCCCCCTATCCCTTCTCCCTGAAGCCTTTTTAACGCATTGATGCTGAAATAAACTAAAAATTGCACTATGAACTGCATTCCACCATAGTATTTGAAGCCTGATGCTGCCTCAGTAAAGCCAGTAAACAACATCCTAGTCATCTCCCTTAACTAAACTCTTAAAGAAATTCCAGATGTCGTCCGTATTTCCATACTGATGAAAGACCAGATTATTGTTCAACATTATGAATCCATATATCTACATGACCTTCCCTTTTTGTTTATTTTTAAATCCAATAATTATTTTGAGTCTTTGATCACCTGAACTATTATAGCATAATGAAACTGTTGCACAATACTGCAGCACAGAATATTCCTGCCAAAAAATATGTAACTAGTTATCCTGTCACTTGCACATGAATGCTTAGAAGTTGTAGTAGCTGCAAGTACAGCTGATAGCTAATCTGTTTTATGTCTTAAAATAAATGCTTAAAAGAATGGATCCATTGAGTAAAGTAAATTAAAATATTGCAGAATAACATTTTTCAGAGTAATACAACTTTTCTGTATTTGTTTCTTATAATAAATAATTGACCACATGATAAAAGTCTATTTGGACCCTTACTTAAACTTTGGTATAAGATGTATACACAAAGCCTTATCCTACTTCATTTCTCATAGAAAGATCCAGAGAGGCAAGATTAAAACTGATTCTCAGCACATGAAATTCAGCGTTTTTACTCAGCACAGAGGTTCATAATGCAAAAATTGTTCAATCTGTTGCAGGAGAGAAAACAAAACCTCATAATTCAAATATAGGGCTAAAACCTTTCTCTTGTACATAGACTTTTGAGAGAACTCTGTTGAATATATGAATACTGGACTTGTAGATCCACTACAGAATATTTTAAAAATATTAACTTGTGAAAACTTGCATAATTCATCTGTTGCCCACAAGACTTAAAAGAGAGAATACTAGTCTGTTGTGTTACCAATGAGTTCATTTTAAAAAATAAGTACTTGAAACAAACAATAATAATAAAAAAATCCCTCCATTGCAAGTCAATTATAGCAGTTAAAACCTTAAGACTGTTGCATTTGTCATGTTAGTTGGTAATATATTCTAGGATTTGATGCGAACATCAAGTATTAGCCTACTTCTCTGTGGCACTTCTTATTGAAGGTTATTCTGTCAAGAGGTGAAGCATTTCCCTTGTGGAGATATTCATTGGCTGTTCTCCTGACTCTAGAGAGAAGCAATTTATTTATTTACTGGCAAAATTCACTACATTTGAAACTATATTAGAGTGACAAGAGTAGTTTTCTTTGCTTGATGAGAAGCTTTGAACAAATTGGCTCCAGTTTGGTTTTCAACAATGCAGAATTTTCATACTGCCAACATGAAAACTTTGCAAAGCCAAGAATCAGTTATTTGAATTAGTAGCATAGCCCTCATAGAGCATACACACACCAGGCAAACGTAAAGAGAGAATAGAAAATCTTGCAGATTATATAGAACAATATGATGAGATTGAGACAAAAGAAACAAAAGCAAAGAAAAAATAAATAAAGAGAAAAGTAGAAATTTCTTAACAGTGTAATTTCATTTGTATTTATTGAATATCCGAACTTTATTTTATTGATCTTTCTTTCTGTTGTCTAAATGCTGGTATCTCCACATTACAAAAAAAAAAAAAAAAAGGAAAATTTAATATCTTTTCATTGATACCATACAAAGATGACAGCATGGTATCTACTTCACAAAATGCCATTATGCTATGGGATCTGCTACTGACAGCACAGGGCGTGGCATCAAACCTGTGTTTATTTTCTTTTGGAACACCTCTCACCTTCCCTGCCTCTACTGCTATGAAGTCAGTATCTTTCATCAGGTGAGTGGGATGCACTTGAGCAGTGCAGCAAGTTTTGTCCTGCCTCTATGAACTGCTAGCTCTACAGTGGCCCCAGTCTTATCTTTTCTATGGGACTAAAAGCCTATTAGTCACTTGTAAAAATGTAAGACTTTATTTTCCCCTTTCATTATTTTCATTACTTTGGACCATTTTAGGATAATTTACTCATACTTTTGAGCAAAGTTCAAGTTGAGGTGAATAGCCTGTAAAAGCATTAGTAGAAATGAAGCCTACGTAAACAGGCAATGACTAGAAATAAATTTCTGGTTTGCATATAGGAAGAATACCAAACCTTGAGACTTCTCAGAGCTTTTTTTGAAATCTGAAGAGCTGTGTACACTATATATTATTATTCAGTACTCAAAATCTGAACCTGTTTAAACAAAGTTCTTTTTATACAAGAGTTGCATTGACAATGACAGAAGAAATTCAAATGTCTAAATGCCTATGACTAGCTCAGTAAAAATATTGCTATAATGCACTGTGGTGAATGTAGAAGTCAATAAACCTGAATGTGTACAGAAACATAGAGCAACATATTTTTTAAAATATTCAACTATACTCTAAAGTCTATGGTTATATCTTCACTATAATAATGATTGTTGCAATACATCACAGATATATTGTAGCTTGGTTTAAACTAGTTAACTTGAGTACCAGTATCAATTAGACATGGCAGCAAAGAACAATGTATTTAGTATCTTGGATGAATCTTGCAGTGGTTCAGTGCCTACAGCACTGGCATGTAGTTTTGTCATTTCAGAGACTGAGCAGTCCTGGGCATCTTAGCCAAAAAAATCTCATTCCTAGCAGTAATAAGCAATTTTCAGATGGAATTTATTGAGAGTGATGAAAACTAATCACATAACCAATAACTGAGTTTTCTAAGGTGAATGGAGACATGCAAGGTGGGATATGTTTCATATACTAATGAAAATTCCACTTTTCCTCAATTTTTCTCATTTTCACAGCCCAATTGGAATAATATAGAAAGAGTAGCCAACAGGTTCAAACATAGGAAATAAATCAAGGAACTCATTGCCAAGTGCCATCCAGACAAATGACTTAAAAGACTGAAAAATAAGTAGAAATTCCTTTAGTTTCTTGTTTCTCCAGAGCAAGAAAAGATGTTCAGTATCATGGGGTCTTGGAACTCAGTATATCCTGCACTCTGATCTTTGGCTCAGGCTAGTAGATTGTTAGCTAGTGTCCTTAATAAGCCAACTCTTCTACTCTTTTTATAAATGAAAATTAGAAGTGATTCTATATGTGATTGTAATGTTTTTAAAATGCAATCTGTCTTTGAGGATAATGATAGAGAAATATATGACCTTCTTCCTTTAGCACATTCATCACTAAACTTTTATTGAACAGACCCATAAATTATATTATACTGTGGAGTCAGTTACAAACAGTAAATAGACTAAAAAAAAAAAGGATTATTAAAGCTAAGGGAAAAAAGAAATGTGTATGGCTTGAGAGGGAAGGAAAGGCTCAGACGGGCCAATAGGACCCTGAAACAATGAAATCATCAACATTGCTTTACACAACAGTCTAATTCAATGTGTCAGGCTATAATCAGCTCCGTTTCACAGTGCTTTGCTCCATAAAAGCGGATTTGTTTAACCACAGCCTCTATTTCAGCTTGACTGAGAATGAAGAATAACCAACGAAGCCAGGCATATCTCACGGGTTATGTTATGGGCATAGAGTGAATCCATCATTTGCTGAAGAGGCAGAGAAAAAGTGACAGGCTCATTCATGCCTTAGAGTCATTTTTAGGCCTATAGAAAATTTTAATCTGTGCACTTTGGATGAACTTCCCCACTTCTTAATTTAGTACATGTAGCCATGTGATAAAGTCTGTCTGCCTCAGATAGAGCAGACTTTCTTCTCTAGGACATCAGCCCCTCCAAGCAGTTTTCTTCTATAGGTTCAGCTTGGCTGCCTTGAACTCTACACAGACACATAAGCCCCATTTACAGGAGGACTTCAGAGTTAATTAAATGCTGAAATCACATATTCCCAAGGGCTAACATAACACCATTCCAGCAATAATTTTAATTTAGGATTAAAGATAGCTTACATTTTAAAATATATTTTCTTTTAAAAGTACACATCTATACTTAACAGCATGGCTCTTCTCTCCCCTCTCTCTGTATAATAAAAAAGCTGTTGAAAAAAAAAAAGAAAAAAAGAGAAAAAAAGACAACTTAAAAAAATGTTGCAAATCAGCAAATTCAAGGAAATTGCTTATTTAGAAAGTGTATGCAGCTGTCAAATAAATGAAATTCTTATTAAAAATGGTGGCAGCTCAGATAAATGAGGTAAAAGCCTTGGCTCATTTCTGCGAAAAGATTTCATATTTGCCTCTCAGTGCCATAGACTGTGCTGCACTGTGCATTTGCTGTGCATGAAAGATATGTTTGAAACACTGGAAGTACTGAGGCACAATGA
Organism: Sclerurus mexicanus; assembly: GCA_013396755.1. Lineage (NCBI taxonomy): Eukaryota > Metazoa > Chordata > Aves > Passeriformes > Furnariidae > Sclerurus > Sclerurus mexicanus. Next base: position 202,774 of record VWZF01004268.1, read on the forward strand.
GTATAAACGCTTGACCTAAACTTGACAGTCCTGATTAATAATATCAAGTCTGGAAAATGGCAGCATTTACAGTACTCACGCACACCCCACCATTAGATTTTACCCTCTGCAGAAAGAATATAAAGATGCGTGAGTTAATTTCTTAGCGCTCAAAGTGAATGAAGAAGCATTTTTCTGAGGTAAAATTGTTTTCAAAACATTTTCACATGAAATAGAGTAAATGCGGTGTCTTACATTGCTTTTATTGACATCTCAGGGCTACAATATTTTCAAAATGGCTGCACTTCAGTGAAATATGCAATTTGATAGCTCACAGGTTTGCTGTGAACCTTGGAAAAGAGCAAATTGCTCTGATGTTAAAATTCAGGAAGAAACAAAAATGCTAACATTTTTCAGGTGGTAGAACCTTGAAAAATGTGGGTGGCTTTGTGCTTTTGTAACCAGGTTTGAAGTGCACAGCTTGCTAAAAGTTAGGTCTACATCACTTCCCTTTCTTCCTGCTTCTGCCTAAGCTCTCATTTCCAGACATTTGAATTGAAAGTTAAGAGGGAAAGGGACAACTACCTAAATCTCAGGGCTATATGTATGGAGAGAAATTATAATCAGCCTTGTTAGTTTCAAACTTCAGATTTAAATGTAGAACGAAGCCATTTGAACATACTGTAAGCCAGATGAGTATTTGCTTGATTAAAAGATAAAAAGTTTAAGGGGTGAGGAAGACCAGAGACACCAGTGAATGAAATGACTACAGTAAACAAAACATTACGAAATTAGGGCAAAGCATGTCCACTCTCATAAATCTTTTTATCAGAGGTATTCTAAAAAGCAGTTGAGCAATGGAAGAATTTGGGTATTAATTTTTAAGAGTGCTTCAACTATCCTTTTTTGGTTAAACAAAACCCCACAATTATAATGGGAATATTGAGCCACTGTCTACCAGCAGTATTAATTACAGAATAAAACTTGTTTCTTTTGCATTCAGTACATATGTGTATTTTTCTATAATAGAGAGAAATCTTATTTGTTGCCTTTTACCACACTGAAAGTAATTCATTTTATAAGAAATTTTACAAGAATCCTGACAGTATTAATAAATGCACCTGTCCTCATGCTCTGTCATTCTAAAGTTTTGTGAAACAACTATGTTATGTCTGAATACTATAATTGTAAAAGAAAATTCATAAGAAAAAGTCAACAAAGTAAACATGCATAGCAATGAGAAACAATGTATAATCTTATAAATATTTGCATTCTAAAGATGTTACCTAAAACATGCTTGTTTGTTGGAGCTCTCTGCATTATTCTCACATCCTGCTTCGTATTATCAAGTAATCAAATAGAATACATCTTGAATAACACTTGAAATGATAATGTCCTTTCATTTCCTATGATATGTATTCCTCTATGATATAAAGCATTTCACAGGATTCAACAACCTCTATGAGTACCAGTATCTATGCATCAGACCAAGAGGATCTGTGTTAAGAACCGACAACCTGTTTCTGTACGCAGAGGATGAACAAGGAAATGCTGAAAACCTGTAGAAAAGCTTCATCAAAATTACTACAGTATCTTGGTAAGTTTCTGAAATGTCAGTATCGCACATCAGCATAAAATACTATGCACATAACCGTAAATTATCAGTTATCTTTCATAGTCATTTAATCTGGCATCTGTCTTTAAGAACAGAATTTTTAAAAACAGATATTAAACTACATTAAGATGTCTGGTTTTGAAATCACATTCGTACACACAGATAAGCTAGCAATAGGAAAGACAGGACTGGAGATTTATTTTTTTTTTTGTACTAGGTCTGTGCCATGGTCACCGCTCTCCAGATGAGAAGTAATTCTCAAGTCTGTCTCTGAAATTGTTTTCAAAACTCTGCTAGCTTGACATGTGTCCACTGTGAAAGTGTGTATCTCCAAGAGATTTCAAAGCTGACAGCAATTTTTCAGGTTGAATTCTTGCCCTCACATCTTCTTGTTTGACTGGTATTCAGCTGTGAATAGCTGTGTATAATATAGAATAAAACAAGAAAAAGAAACTTAAAATGGCCAATATATGTTAACATTGTGCATTGTATGTTAATAATTCCACTTTTATTAATTATATTTTAAATATATTATTCTGAAAATGGGAAATTACAGTAAAAATTATGATCATGTAAGCAGTGAATATTGATTTATTGAAAAAAATCAGCTGTTCTTTTCCTTCTGTTTAAGAATATAATAATCAGACAATATTGTATAATATATTGAAGTTATATTTTCCGTTGTAGATATTTCTAATATTAAAATACCATTCAGCCTTTTTTTTTTTCTGTTTGTGTAGCAATTACCTGAGAAAACAATTTTTATGGTCTTGGTGAGTTTTACAGTTTGACAGATTTTTAGTATATTTCAATGAATCAGAATAAGTTATGTTTTCAGATTTACAGTTGCCCATCACTCAGACATTTGTATGATATATTACTTGATCATTTTTAAATACTTAATCTATTTTTGTGATCAAACTGAGGCTTTAGTTTTAACAAAAAATGGATTACTCAGAGGACTCCTAATGCTTATGTATCTGGAGATGAAAAAGGGATTTCAGTTGTGCATCTCTTTTTCAGATTAGACCAATGCATATTATAATATTTTGACTTTTTGATTCTTGCACTAGGATTCAAATAGAAACAGTTATTCAAATCATTGAAACCCTCAGATATATTTTTCCATTTCAACTTGAATTCATTCAGGTCAGTTTTGAGTCTGAACCAAATTTCAGAAACAGGGATAGGCTATAATTTCAACTGTTCTTAAAATATCTTCCAGCATCACCCGGTCCAGCTTCTTCTCTTGTTAAGAAATTAAATGGTTCTTACAAATTTCAGTGAACAATGTTTGACTCATTGGAGTACAGAACTTGAAAATTCAGTTACATAGTTATGGTTTCCACCTTTAGTCTTTTAGATTCACAGTCCTGCGTGATTTCTGTGAAAGGAACAAAAATATTTTTTTTCTCTCGAGCTCAGAAAAAATTTATGCTTTCTGAAAAAAAAAAATCAAATTTGGTTTAAATTGAAACTATTAGAACAAATACATCGAACAAAACACATGCTCCTATTTCTTGGAACAAGGTAAGGAAATCAGTGGTCAGCAAAGCCACATACAGATTTTACCCAAAAGGCAAACATTTAGCACTTTCATCAGTTTCCTTTTATTTGCCTTTCTCTCTGTTGGTACCACTCAGCTCAGCCCTTGATCTGATGAGAGGGCACTGGTGTCATGACAGAGAATGTGAGCTAATGAAAGTGTAAAGCTTTGGTTCAACAGAGTAGAAAATTCCCATCTAGTGAGCAGAAACTGCAATCTGATATGATTGAGTATTTAGTAGGTGTTGCCATTAAGCACTTAAAGGTCCAGGATGGTTAAACTTGTGATCCAGCAAGCATTAGACATTTGTTGTTTTGTTTTGTTCTTTTAATTATTGTTGTGGTATGTTTCATTTTTTAATTTATGAAGGCTTTTAACCCAAAAACCCAACGTGATAATTTTTTTATGTAGCATAGCTTGTTACATTACAAATGTTTTAATTAATGATGCCAGAGAACTGTTACAATTCTCAAACCAAAATGAGAAAGAATCAAAAGCAGAATCAGAATTCCTGATTGCTTAATATAAGATTGAAACTCATATATGAATTTTGTAGAACAGTTTTATCAATACAGTAAGCACACTTTTGGAGTGTAAAATCTGGGCCCACATAAAATTTGGATTCTGACTTGCTTTGTATTAGATTATCACACTAACAAACATACCATCCTATGTGATCACCACATTAAGTATTTCTGAAGTCAATTTGGTTATGTAGCTATTTGCTACTAAGCTCCATGTAAAAATGAAGAAAATCTAAAGAAATTAGATGGTCTGGGCCACAAGAAGTAATGGATTTGCTGCTTGTTGCCTTATTACTAATCATAGATTTTTCCTAAAATAGTTTCTTCTGTGAACACCATGGAAGGAATTAATATGACTTAGCCCCATAAAACTTAGAATTCAAATTACTTATTCAAAACTGCTTATTTAGACACTTGCAGAGGTATTTCATTCCTTCATCTCAGATGCTGTAAGTCATTCACAAGAAAAGTCTTTCTCTCCATTGACTACTATGAAGTAAACCCAAGCTGCCAATTTTCACTAACACCCAGTTTATGCTAAAGTTCAATCCAATTAATCAAACGTATCTCTTTCTTCAAAGACTGTGCTGACTGCTTGTTTTCACTAGTTTGGCATTTTGCTGCCAACTTGAAACACAACCTATTTTGAACGCCCTGAAAAAGGTGGAAATTTTATATCAGTCACTCATAGTGTTTTTTTTGTTTTGTTGGGGGTTTTTTCACCAAAAAAGGGAACACTTAGGGTAAATTATTCTCTTAAGAATTCTGCCACTCCATGCATCATTACACAGGAAATATGAGATTTTGAAAAACATTGATATTCTTGGCTAGTTTGTTCTTAATGCTAGTTCTGTGTGAACCTTTGAGTGCCAGCTTTCATTTTGTAGTTAGTAAGTATTTGGTGATTTTTCAGCTTATAAGACCTTTCCTGAATCATCTCTCTTGCACTGGTATTTGTCAGTCTGTTTACTCATAGCAGAGCTATCTTTTTAAGAAAAAGAGTTGTAGGCTCTGAGAAATACTTCTTTGTTCCAATTTTGCATAACAACTATTGTTTTATTATAGAGCTAGATTTTTATTAATTAGACTTAGCATTTCTCTTGCATTTTAATTTTTGCATTTCTTTAACAACTCTGCAACATTGCCCTGGAAAGAAGTTACAGCAAAATTAATATATATGCTTTAGCAGCTCACAGGAATTAAGAATATGATGAGATGCATTTTTATGCATATTTAACATACTATTAACATGCTGCACTTTTTCCTAGGGAAAACAAGAATTCAGATATTCAGAACCTTAAGATTACATTATCAATTCCCCCATCACTGATAATTTGTGACCACTACATTTTCTGAAAACAATTCTGAGAATAAAAAATAACTGAAAATCATTTTGAATTAAAGGATTTTAAACATTAAGATAACTTGTGTTAGCATTTCTAAGAAGCCTCAAACATCACAGAAGGTTAAAATGAATCAGACAAGTTGGAACATCTCAGTTAAGAAGCTTTTTGATAATTTTTTAAAATACTAATTCTCTTTGGTTACATGACTGTGGCAATAAGCCCAACTACCTATTTCAGTATAAAGCTCTGCTTTGAAACTTGAAAAGTCTAAATGATTAATTTAAAATACTCAACTGCAAACAATGTCAAAAACCCCCAATGAGTTCAACCTCTGGGTTATTTTGTATCATGTGATTCAAAGAGTAATACATGCAATGCTGCAGTGTCAAGGTGCCATCCATTAACACTGATGCAAATGTATTTTGGCAGGTGATATTGCGCTTGAACTTTTTCACAGTGTTTCCACAAATGTGCAAAAGAACCAAGCAGACAGACAAATACTATTCTTTTTATACTACATTTTGTGTTCCTATTCATTACGTACAACACTGTATTCTGTTCCTTCACGGCTAATGTGAGGCATAGAGTATCACCGACTGGACTACATTCTGAAAGAAGTACTCTATCTTTTTTATCTTTTGTTCTTCTATTGGTGACTGGTTGACCTATTCCATCTTTCTGTTGGAAGCCAAAAAATAATCAATGTACATTTTTATTGTTTTTCTGTGGGTCAGTTCTTTTTGGTTTGGTTTAGGGTTTATTTGCTTATTTGTTTTTTTGTGTGTTTGTGGTGGTTTTTTTTGTTAATTTGTTTGGTTCGGGGTTTTGTTTGGTTTTTTTTTTTTAAAATTTATTTATTGGTTGGCTGGTTTTTTTAATAGATTTTTTTTAAAAGGCAGGTAAAGTTCACTTCATGCCAGTGGCAGACTAAGTATCCATTTCCTTATCCCTGTAATAACTTCAACATACTTCTCTGGGTGGATAGTCTGGACACAGACATTATCTATTAACATACCTCTCATATAGCATTTAAGTTACAAAAGAATTAAAAAATACAATTAAAATCATCCAAACTAACCCCAAACCTCTAAAACCTCAGTGGACAGCGCAGACTTGAGCTCTAAAAAATTACAATGGTTTTTGTCTAAGGCAAGCCACAGAGAGCAAAGTAAATACTATTTCATGCAATTCCATTGCAGCTTGACACAGAACAGTAGACAGAAAAGTATCTGAAAAACTGACAGCAAAATGTTGAGAAGTGCAGTTAGCTAGCTCTTCTTCACTGAAAATGTAAGCTCCTCCTTTCCAGCATCAGCTCAGAGAAGACGTTTATCACTCAGAGGAAATTACTGACAGAGAAATCACTGCTATATCTTCCACTGGTGTCCTTTGAATGGATTGGTTAGGAATGACGCACTTTAAAATGTGTTCTTTCAAAGAGAAATGTATTTCTGTGACTGCATGCATGACCTTTAGTCATAGACACAACCATAATGTGTTAATTTGGAAATACTTGTTAGATATACAGATGACAGTTATTTGTCACTTAGTATGAGAAGAGGAGTAACAACAAGGATGTAAATACTAGGAGTGGCATTTGTACTGTGAATCATGTCCATTATACAGCCTTGTTTCCAAAGCAGCTCCTCTAAAATCTGTGATGTTCACATTCGGTACTGAGGTGTTTTGTTATTACTATGTCAAATCAGTTAATAATAACTGTGCTTTTCTCCAGTCATTCAAAATAGAATACATCATGTAAAAATGGTGTGTTATTTTGCATTTGTCACAGGGTGTACACTTAACACTTGCCCAAGAAAGCCCAACTTCCATTTTAAAAAAGGGCAATTATTAATAACATTTTCACTGGGGATACCCTTAACTCACCTTAATTTGTACTTTAAAACTATTTTCACAGGTATAATTTTCAAAATGTGTGTGCTGTTTCTTCCCTTCCTAACCTGCATAATGTCTTACCTGATCCTTAGTCCTGCTGACACTGGTGAGAGTGTGGTTGCAAAAACTAAGTTGTGTGAAAAGCGTCGTTTGGTACAATGACATGTTTTACAATCAATAGGCATTTAAGCTGCCTATGTCCTTTGTGGTGTGAAATTCTGTTTTATCCAGCTCAAAGTCTATTGATTCATATCAGTTAGGTACAAGCTGTGTTGTTAATTCTCTCTTTGGTGTCTGTTTGTGGCTTGTTCTGTGATTAACAGATGCTTTTACAGTATATTAAAACTGAAATTTGTACTTCTCTGTAAAGTATATTCAGAAAGTTGTGGACTCTTCTTTCACCACCTGTGTAATTGCTACTGAACACTGTGAACTGCTACTAAACTCAGTATAAAAAATGTCCATGTTTAAAAGCAAGTGCAAAGAATTGTGTTTTATAATGTAAAATCACTGATGTCCTTGAATTCTAAGTCAGAAGTATTTTAGGGGAAATTTTATATAATTTTTAAATGCCAAAGATATTTTAATTCACAGCATGCTTTAGATTAGACTGAGTTTAAAATTTCTTTCATATCTGAACTTTCTGTCAGACTTTGGTGGATAGACTTTAATTAATATGGTCTTTTGTTCTCATAAAAGCAAAAAGAAAGCTCCATTGTAAAATGTTACATGTTGGTTTGGTTTCTGTTCTCTTCTTAAAACAGTTTCTTCTAGAGTTTGTGCACAATTTCTTCTGCAGAGTCAGCTGTATATTTGGACAGAACTGAAATTAATGCCAGAATTTACTTCTACTTGTCTCAAAATGAAAAAAATACCTGCTATTGCAGAATATTATCCACAGTAGGTATCCCACATGGTTCCAAAAAAATTGTGGGGCAGGAATACAGAAGTTAGCATAATTTCTTAAAAAAACAAACAAACAAACAAAAACAAAACAACAAAAAAACCCAACATTGTATTTGAAAATGTAGGATTTATCTGAACATTATTTTAGATATGTGCTTATAGATCTTTATTCAATGAAGTACCTGATAACATTCTTTACTCTGCTCAATGGGAATAAGCTTAAATGTATGTGTAATTACTGAATTGGAATTGTAAGGGAAAGGCCCTCTTACTGCCTCAAAACTCTTACAAACTGTTGGTTGGTTTTGATATGAAATGTATGTTTCTCTTGGTATATCAGCAAAATTGCAGTAATAAACTTACCACTTTCCTGCCTAATAGAGCAGGACAGTTTAGCAGTTAGATAAAACGATCAGTAGTATCTCTTCTATTTTTTTACTCCATAAATAGAACTGAAAATATTTAGGAAAACTTTATGACCTAGGGTTCAAGAAGCAACAGGAAGGTTTTCACTACATTTTTTTTTCTCTAAAAGCACTTCTTACAATTAATCCAGCTAAAATCTGAGGGAATAGGTATCAACATGATTAAATCAGCCACCTGTTTCTGACTTTTCTGAAGTCTTGTAAAAAAGACAAAACTTTATTTTTCTGAATAGGGGCACCAATTTATCAAAGAATATTGTTGAGGCAGTATTGAGCTGCTGCTGCCTGCTTGTACATTGAAGATACTTGGTCTGTTTTGTCACAAACATTGTCAGAACACAGAGGTACTACATACAATTTTTTTTTGTTATAATTGCATCAGTAATCGAATAGCAGAGCATTTTTCACTTGATAACAAGTTTTAAAACTAGGTTCTTAATAAAATGAATACATAGGTTAGGGTGCTCTTAAGTAATTGTCAGAGCTTGAATTATTCTCACATTTCTGTATTAAAAAAAGAAATCTGAGCCTTTGGAAAAAAATAATGGTAATTTTTCAGGGCACAGTCAGGGCTAGAATGGTCAAGTCTTAACGGTGCAGCTGAGAACATGTTCTGTATTGTGAATTTCAAAGGAGATAGCATTTTAAAATCATAATGGGAGGTCTTTTGTCACTGAAAAAAATGTGAAGACTTGGAAAAATCTCTTTGAGTTCTTGGGTCCCTGATACTCTGCTCCTCTTTGGTGCGCATGTACTTGGTAATCTCTGTATCCATTGGAGATATTCAGTCATATTTAGTAAAATAGGGAGCTGTGCCTGAAGTAGGTTTACTATGCTAAAAACTTGCCCTTTGCATGCTCCATGTAACAGGATGGAGACATTGCAGACTTCTCACTCCCAGTTCACAGCTATGCACGTGCCAGAGAAACAGTCTGCCTCTGAATAAGTGTCGTCCCTAGTCTGTGAAAGTTTCATGCATGCCTTCTCAGGTTATTTAGCATCTGACACATCGTGTTGTTATACTTCTTGTTGCACTACAATACAGGTTGACATGATGCAGCAGTCTACCCCACACACACATATACAGGACAAATGCATGACCAAGCTAAGGGGTGGAAGGGTGTTTCTTCTTGTAATGACATTAGTAACAAATAAAAAATTTAAAACTCTTGGGAGGTATTAAGTTCATGCTGTAACACAGTAATCTGAATTTTGTCAAAAGGCTTTTAGAACACCCCAGCCCCAAAAAAGAAAAATGTGTCTTGTTATGTGAGCTAACAGATGCAAGTGCATTTTATTATGTCTCTTTGCATTAGGAAGCAGCCATTAAATAAAAGAAAAGCTTTCTAAAGCACCCTAGAGGGAATACACAAGGAAGTGTGCTTCAAATGCCCTCTATGCTGTAAGTATCACTGCAAAGCTTGTTTCATACACAGTAACTTTTCTGCTTTCACATTCCCTGCAAGTGACACTGCAGTTGAAATGATTTAATGCGGAATTATTCAAATCTGAAATAATAGACAGTATCCTTGTTCCCTAATGATAACATCATTGCCTACAACAGATTCTTTATGACATATTAAACAGCAGAAGTACCCCACACAGCTGTCAGCTTCTATTTTCTGGATAGGTAACAATTATGGATTCTTAAGGTATATGCACTGGAAATAAATAATAAAGCAAGCCACTAACTAACAACAACAACAAAAAAACCCCAAACCAAACCAAAACAAAAAACAACCAGCCAACAAACAAAAAAAAATCTGTCCCTGAACCATTCTTGTATTACCTTATTTTTTTTCAGAGTAGGTCACTGAGCACTGAAAATAAAACCTAATTACTCCCAGTTGAAAAGTTCAATGTCACTATTATGGTATGACCTACTTTCTGAAGCTCTGAAATTTTTGGCTGGGTGGATAATAGTTGAATATATTTTTTCCCTTTACAGAGGGTCCTCTGGATCATTTTTAATATACCACAAAAATCTGAACATTCACTTAAATAAATTGATACTATTATTAGATAAATTTATGGAAAATTTAGGTGAAACATGACAAGCAACAAAATGATACAATTGCACAGTATTAGAATATGTATTTATTATTAGAATGAGACCCAAATTGTGCTATATAACTAGCATAAAAGAGAAATAATATCTTTAAGGAGTTACACTGATTATTAAAATGAAGTAAATATAGCACCCACCATTAATTTCATAATAGGTATTTATGGACTCTGTATTCCAACATTTTTTATCTAATGAAGTTATTCATTTAAATTCTGATCTGTGCATGAATGTTTCCACTGCCCATTAGTTTTGTTCAGAAGTGAAGACATGCCATTGTGTGAAAAATGGGAGTTATAATGAGTTTGTTGGACTGCTCCTGATAGAAACTATGAAATTAAATCAAGTAACTGTCTGCTTTTCAATTTATTTCCCCAGTATGTTGACCGAAAAAAAAAAAAACAAACCCACCAAACTAAATGTCTTTAGCGTTTTTACACAGCCATGTTCTTTGACCTGCTAAACTTGGCACATTATCCTCAGACAGATATCATAAAGAGCTGAAATATGAGCAAATAGCAGTCTGAAATGTTTTTAAAAGATGGGCTTTTGACGTGTAAGATAAGTATGACAAACACAGCAGTTATGCAAATAAGGGAATACTGAGAGTTGTTAAAATAGAAATGATTAAATTTATATTCCTGCTGTACTGTGGAAAGTAAACTTAAACTATTATGATTTGTGACAGTTTAGAAGGGTGTGTTAATTCCTTTTGGAATCTCAGGTACCAAAACCAGTTACTGCAAATGTGGCAGAAAGAAATAATTGGATGGTCAAGGTTTATGTTTTATAGAGACTACTATTAAAACAATATTTTGTCAATAAAGAGTGTGAATACACCTTTTTTTTGTTAATTGCATTAATATAAATGGCTTTTCTTTCAAATTTACTCAAACCTCCTGCATATGCCAAAAGCTGAACTTGATACAGAGTAAGAAATTTGAAGAAAAAAAAATCATTTTAGTGATTACATTAAAACTACTTCTTTGTTTACTATTTGAGACAATCACATCAATCATGTTATCAAATATTTGTAGTGAATATGGAACACTTGTATTAAAAATGTGACAGATATCATATTCATAAATTAAGCCTTTCCACAAAATAATTCTGATATCTAAAGGCTTTCTTTTTAGGTAATTATATTCTACCTTCAGTATTTTATTCCCCCTCTTACAGGAGAAAAAGTCGTGCACTTGCAGCTGAGAAAGTCAATTATATCTTAGGTTGTATAAAAAAAGCATGATGAAGAGGTCGAGGCAGGTGATGCTGTCACTCTACTCTCAATTTTTGTGTACACTTCTGGGTCTCCCAGTGCAAGAAGGACATTTACCTGTTAAAGTGCATCCAGAGGAGGCCCATGAAAATGATCAGAAGGCTTGAACATCTCTCCAATGCAGATAGGCTGAGGTATTTTACAATGGGTGTGGTGTGACACTGGAGCAGGTTGCCCACAGAAGTTGTGGATGCCCCATTCCTGGAAGCATTCAAGGACAGTTTGGATGGGGTTTTGACTTTGTCCAACTTGATCTAGTGAAAGGTGTTCCATGGTTGAGTGGTTGTACTAGATGATCTTTAAAGGTCCTCCCAACCCATTCCATGTCAATTAAGAAATTCCACATTCCATGATTCTGTGATTTTTCTACTTATAACTTGTCAGTGGGGTTTTTTATCAGAAAATACTAAAAGAAATAGGGAAGAGATACAAACCCAAAGCTATGTAAAAAAAACTTATCACAGGTTTGTGCTTCTGTTGACAGGAAATGTTTATAAATGAGAAAATGAAGAATAATCAGTGAGTAGTGAACAATGTACTCCTGTCTTTTCTGAAGAAAAAATTTTAAAAAAGGACACTGATTGCTTTCTCAAGAGGAACTTAATTTGAATGACTCTATGATTATAATGAATGATACAAAGTATCAAAATGTATAGTCCAACAAAATAAAGACTGTGCCAACATGACTCACTGAATCCATAGAATCACAGTATGATTTGGGTTGGATGGGACCTACCTTTAAAGACCATCTAGTCACAAACCCCCTGTCTTACCAAGAACATATTTTACTAGATCAGGTTATTTAATGACCATCTCATCTGACTTGGAATACTTCCACTTATGGAGCATAACATACTTGCCATCACAAAGAAGTTTATTATAATCTGAAAAATTCATTTTTTTTCCAGGCTGAAGTACAGAGTTCCTTGCAAATATGTTATATAAGGGGCAAATATTTTCATTTTGGAAAAAAAAAAAAAAAAGAATGCTTCACTGAGAATAAAGACAAATATTTCAGCTAATGCACATAAAAACAAATAAATTGTGATTGAGTTTAAAATACCCTTAACTTCTTCATGATTCGTGGAAAAAAATTAATCTTGTTAACAATATTGTTGAAGTCCTTAGATTATAAGCCTTATTGAACCGAAAACAGTTTCCTAAGGTTTTAATCTAAAATCTAAAGATTTTAATCTAAAATTTTACCATACGCTTAGTCTGCTCCCCATGATAACCTAAACTGTTCCTTCTTTGTTCCAGTTTTATTAGAATGAAGGGAAAAAAATTTCTCACTGAAAATTAGGTTTCATAAGCAGACAGATTTCAGTATCCAGATCTTATTTATTGAGAAATTTAAAAAAAATTAGAAAAAAAATTTATTTCAGGTTCCACCTTTCTATATCCAAGTCATAATAAATATGTAGCTATAAACATGTTACAACTATATATATATATATATATATATATATATATATATATATATATATATATATATATATATATATATATATATATATATATATATATATATATATATATATATATATAACTATAATGATCACCGTTCCAATAATGGGCTGGTAGATTCTGTCTGTTGAGGCTAATAAGAAAACATTTGCAAATTACAGCTTACAGAAAAGAAAATGACTTTGCATTTTCTGATGTTTTACATGTTCTGATGTTTAAAATACCTTTTTTTCTTAAGATTAGATGTTTAGGCCTTTTCTACTTATATAAGGGAAAAAATACATCCTAGCCTAATAAATGCTCACCAGGTTTTCAGCAGAACTTAACACCCCTAGGTAAGTAATACAAAATGTTAAGTAAACAAAAATCCATCAAGTATTAATTTTGTGATTTGAAAAAAAAATGCTATTGTATAAATGATCAAAATTCTCTTGAATATCTAATTATTTTACTAACATTTTCTGTTTCAAGTGAATGTGCTTATGTGTGCTGCTCCCATTAAGTGTGTTATGAGCCATGATGTTTCAGCCTGGAGCTGAAACCTGTCTTTGAAGCATCTGAAACGAGTCTACAGACAATTCCTTAAAACCATAGAAATAACCAAAATAACAGCTTGGAGCTAGACTATAAGAGCTGCAATGTATTTTTCATTCTTTTTGTAAAGAACTTTATCACTATTGTTATAATCAATAAATGACTACTTTGTACAATCAACTTCATCAGAGCTACTTCTGGTGTCAGAATACGTTGCATATGTCTTTAGACATGAAAAATACATTTGATTACTTCTATTAAAAACTTTATTCAACTTTACTGGAGTCGATTAGGCACTGTATTTTTGAAATGAAATACTTTGGTAACTACATATTTTGCAATGGAATCCATTTTTACTTTATTATCTTACATTTTGTGTGACATAATTATGTAGAAAGCATACATGTGCTGGTACCAAAATATCCTTGTTGTGGTTCAGGAATGGTACTTCCCAATTTAGTGCTTCCCCCTGCCCTCTCAAGACTCTCCCAAACCAGACACCAATCACCTGCTTCTCCCCCTTCCCTCTCTGGAGATGAAGGTGAGAACTGGAGGCACAAAGAGGTGAAAATTATGAGGTTGAGATAAGAACAATTTACTGGAAACAATAATGAGATAAGAAAACAAAGAGTAACAGCAACAGCAACAATATTAATAGCAAAAGTCTACAAAGAGAGGGTGATTTATATGAAACAAATTACTCATCCTGCCACGAGACCTTCAGAAAATGAACAATGGCTGCCCCACCCCACTTTTGTTTGACCCAAAGCCCTTTTTCCCAGAAGCAAGAGTCCCTTCTTGTGTGTCTAAGTGCTGTAGCAGGATGTTAACCATTTCCCATTGGATTTTAGGGGCTTCTTTCTTCTCCCTGTCCCTGCCTTCCAGTTCAGGGTCTGAGTACCTGAAGAACAACCGGTCTTACCCTGGAAGACTGAGGTAAAGAAGGCATTCCATGCCTCAGCCTTTGCCTCATCCCTTGTCACTATGTTTCCACACTGTATGCAGTAGAGGATGAAGATTCTCCTTAGCCATCCTTTTTGCTAATATATTTATGTAAACATTTTTATTGTCTTTTGCACCAGTAGCCAGATTATTTTAATAAATTACTGTTTATTAAATGAGATATCAAAGTTGCAATTTTTTGCCAAAATAGTAAAGTCCATTCATAGAACAAGCAACTATACTTGTTTCTTGAAAATGATGGTAGTTAAAGTTGACATGTGTGAATTCTGGCCTTTTTTTCCAGAAGATCAAACTGACTCTGATGAGGATGTAGACCTGGAAAAAAAGTATCTTATTTCCTGCGGTTATAATTATTAGCCTATTTGTATTTCTTGTCCCTTCAATTCAATAGTCATTGACATGTAGATAAGAAGACTACAAGTCAGAAAACTGACTTGTTTATTTGACAGTACATAGGAAGTATTTATCAAAAAATGTAGCCTAGATAATTCAGAACAAGCTTCCTTTAAGATATCTTTATCTGAGCTGCATCAGCAAATGATAGGCCAATAAGGCAATAAATTAACTGAGATGGCTATTAACTGTGAATTGAATACTTTTGGATGAATATGCACTTGCAGTTCCCGCTATCTATAAATCTATTCTTCTTTCATTTTAACATTAATTTACTACATCTCTGGTACTGAGTTACCTGCTATCCTGAAACAAGAATCATCATATTGTGTACTGAAGCTTTCTACTGCTAGAAATTTTGTTATGCAATTGCTACCTGCCACTCCAGTATCATTAATCTGACAGTTTTGCTTATCTCCTTTGTTTATTTCTTCTCTGTTTTTCCTAAAGAACAAGTTATATTATTTAAACAAAGGCCAATGTCATCAACTGTGAAAATAAAAGGATTTGGAGGGTGCTACGTATATTTTAGATATTGTGCATTGATTAGTCTTGTTTTTTCTTTCATCTGTTCTGTACTGTTTCATCTGTTCTATTTGAGAATTTTAGGCATTATAATTTCAGGAGATATCAGAGAAAATTATTACAAAATACTACCCAAATTATTGCCATCTGCCATTACTAATGGAAAAATATTTTGGCACCTAGATGATATGCAGGAAGTAAGGTTTGTCAAGCCTGATTTTACATTAATATAGCTTTCTGTTTGTTTGTCAAAGGGAATCATTACTCAATGTTCATAATACCGGAAGATCCATTCATGCTAGAGAATTTTTAATAGGGTGAAAATCAGAGATAATAATAAAAAAGGCAACCTTCAATCTCTTCCCTAAAGAGACTGAATTTTGAGGATACATACATATATGTAACAATATAGGTTTCATCAAGAAAATTAACGCTTTATGTTATAACAGATTTTAAATAGGAGAAAAATTGCAATAGCAATGTGAAGAACAGTGGGTTTCTCACTTTCCTAGTGGAAAGAAGAGATTGTGGAAGAAAATATCATGGACAGATTTCTTAAAGTATGTGAGTGTAGGAAGTGTTACTGTATTGTATTCTCTTTTAAAAATTAAAATTCTTTAACTCTGTAATAGAGAGTGCTGCCCATCTTCTGGAAATGTTTTTATTAGTGCAGAATTTTAGTAGCCAGAGTTTTCAAGAAAAGTTTATAATTTTTTGCAGTCATTGAGTGCAGAATTGAAACAATTCCAACATCCATGCTAGGCTCTTGAATATTGGTGTTGGAAAAAAAAATTAACTATAATTTTGATTTTTTGCGTGTGTGTGAAAAATTAAAATCTTGTTTTCCAGTCATGCAAAAAGTTATTCTAAATGCTTCTGCTATGGATCTTTAACAAGTCACCTCAAGTCTTATGGGTTAAAGCTCTTTAAGCTTTGTTGGCTACATGGGTACTCATGAGTATGAAGGAATTTCATTATGAACTGGAACTCGCCCGTCTATAATTTTATTTTTTAAATGTATTCTGAATATGATTCTACTTTTTCTAAATAAACAACCTCAAATACAACACCCTTGCATAATTTGAAAATTTGTATGAACCAGGCACCATTCCCAAAAGGGATACTATATCAAGCCATTCAGTTTTGGATGGAAAAAAAAAGTTAAAAATTAAGTCTATTCCATACTAGGGGTCAAGTTTAATTTATAAACTCAAATGTAGCTCCCTGAACTGTTCTAATAATTTTGCTGCATTTTGTAACTATTTTTGAGCCCTTTTTTTTTATTTTTGCTGTTTTGTTAAAGAAAGCATGGATGTCAATATGATATAATATTGCTCTACTTGTTTCACTGATATTGTTGTGGATTAGGATTTCCTAGTTAAATGGAAAGTCGAGCAGAGAGGAGGCCTCATTCTACAGCTTCCTGCAATGATTATCACACAGTGTAGCATATACAATTTAGGTCATGGGAAGTAGTTACTGCTTTCCCACTCCATTAAGTTCAAAATGCTTTATCAGTTTCCTATTTGGATACTTCACAGATTTGCTTTTTAAGTTACCAAAGCAGATTCTAACTTTTTTTTTCCATTATCGTTGTCCAATCTCTATCCTTATCCCTTCCAGTATCTTCTAATGTCAGTATAATCTGAGATTTGCTCTTTGTCTTTGTTTTTGCTGTTTGTGGGTAGCAAAGATGTGTGGGCTACAGATGTAAGAATGAGGTAATCTTCTGAAGGACTAATGGCTTTTGAAGACAGTTGAGAATGGGAGTATTTAATAGAAAAATTATGAGTGAAAAAAAAAGTGAAAAAAAAAAATTCCCATAAATTGAAATTCTAACTTGATCAAAGAAAGAGTTAGAACTTCCTCTGCCTTCATCAGGGCCAGAATTTCACATATCTTGTCTATTTAACATTTTCTCTAACCAAAGAGCAACCATGAGTTCAAGCCAGCAGGAAATATGCTGACATAAATATGAATATGGTTTTAATTAGAGCCAAGAGAATAATGGACATTTTTTTGTGAGTAACTGAGTTGAAAATTCAGGAAAACTTACTTTTTTTTATTTTTTTTAATTTCACACTGACAGTGTTGACATTGACATTGACACACTGACAAATACTTTATTTGTCCTTTTCTATATTTTTTTTATATTTTGCCTTATAAAATATATTTTTATAAGGTAAAATATGAAAAAGATCAGTTCAGAGCTGCTCAGTGAAAAAGAGATAGAAAGCATTGTCACATCCTACTGAAGTTTGACATGCAATCAGTTTTGCAAATGCAAAAGAACAGTTGAATCAAAGTTCTAACACCTCTCAAAAATATTAAGCTTGAAAACATGAAATGGAAGATGTTTTCTAAACTTTTTCTTGCTTACTGTGTAGCTGAAACTTTTTATTTAGCTTTTTGTGTCTGTCCCAGTGAGCCACCAGGATGAGCCTGAACTGTGTTCAGTGCACATGCAGAACAGTTTCAGGTTCCTCATACTCTAAGGTAGAGTCATAAACCTTTACATAAGAAAAAAAATATCATCAGTTTTGTTATAAGCAAAATGTTTATACATTTGTACTCCTAACATCTGGGAAAGAAAGCTACCATTTTGGAGCAGCTGACACTTGTCTGTGTATTATTTTGCTGTTTCCTCTTAACCATGAGGCATCATTGTTTTCATCTGGTATTGATTTCTCCATTGCACTATTTAAATGGGTTTTTTTTTTGTCTCAGGACCCTTGATGTTTCTCTTCTCCTAGAGAAAACTTTTCTGAGGAATGTTCCTATTTAGCATAAAACTTTGTGTATATGATATTTAAAGTTTTAGGAAGTCATCCCATAAGTGATGAAGAAATTACTATACTTTAAGGTAATGAAAATCTTTCTGCTAGGTTCTCAAGGGAACGCTGCACCCAGTGAGCAATCCTGGATTGTTCCTGGGGTGTTTGGGGTAGGTAGAAATCTAGGTGTGTGGGAAGGGACAGAGAAGTCCCTTAGCATGCTCAGGGTCAGGCACAAGGTACAACATGGCTGATTACACTTGGTTCAGTTTTACTTAGAATATTTTTGTTATTTTATGGGAAAACAGATGACATTGCTTTGTATGCCCGAACAGCACAAATTTCCAACCCAAAGCATTCTATGATTCTATGGTATCATGGTCATGGGATCTAAGTCTGCATGGTAGAAGAAACTGAAACAAGAATGACCTGGAAAGCAAGATGCATTCTACGTAAAAAACTGATTGCATGTCAAACTTCAGTAGGATGTGACAATGCTTTCTATCTCTTTTTCACTGAGCAGCTCTGAGAGCTTGTCTTTGAAGTTAGATTCTGCATGTTCTCTTTGTCAGAGTACACCTTACTGGAGAAGTCTGACCTCTACTTTTGTAGGCAGAATTACAAAGGTAGGTAAATGTCAGTAATAAGTAAAATGTAGTGATAACCCAATTCTTAGGGGGGAAAAAAAAAAAGGACTTTTTTGAATGGAAAATGGAGATTTATGCCTGAGCAATGTAGATTACATTTTACTTTCATTTTCCTCCCCTCTTTCCAAGCCCTGGTGTGTGAACGACCCATGTACCTATCAAGAATATGAGAAAAAATAATACAGTTTCATATCCTATCACAACCACTGTGAGCACAATGAATAAATCATTAAAATGATACATAATCTGTGTCTTAGATAATTTCCATCCAAAGGATTTGTCACATTACTCTGAGAGAACAGAAGGTAGGGTCTCCTCTTTGTAATCTACAGGGACTGGATATTAATTGGTGACATCACAGACTTCTGTTGATAACACATATTCCCTTGTAATTCAGCTATGTTTAGCCAAGTGTTTGCTTTACACATCCATTATCCATGACTGTGGGCAAACCACTCATGTTTGAAAACAGTATCTTCCTTTTTATCATGTGTAGTGGCAAAACGGACCACTTTTTCATGTAATAGCTGCACTTCCAGAAGCATATTTAAATAGTAAAATGACTTTATCATAACAGTTTTTTGAAGATTTAGTGATTGATTTCTGAAGATAAGCATCTGGATTCCAGGATACAAAAAAGTGCAGGTCTCATGTTTAGTGCAGTTGCAGAAATCTGAAGGCTGAAACTATGATGTTTAAGCAAGAACAATAACCCATCAATCACTAGTAATTTTCCTTTTGGAATGTATTTCATATTTATGGCTACAAAGCTGTTATTCCCTTAGATGATTTTAAATAGTCACAGTTAAAAAGGTTTCTGCCTGATAGTTATCAGGAAAATTACCTAACAAATACAGTGCTTTTGAACTGCAAAAAGATAGGGATACTACAGTAAAAAAATAATATTTTTCTCCTTTTTTTTTTTTTTTCTTTGCTGGCTGTGTCTATAAACACAGGCCTTTGACCTGCTATTGAGGCCTTTGGTCTGCTATTGTTACTGAAAAACTATTAATTTCTAATAAATATATTATCAGAAAAAAAATTTTGAAAAAGTGAACACAATCTCTAGATATGTGATAGACACTGAAAGGAAAGCATAGAAACAGACACTGGTTAGACGGCTGTATTTAGTTCTACTGAAGCTATGGTGCACAGTGGAGTTCTGTGATGGCAAAGGCTATAGCGAGAGCCCAGATTTTTTCTCCATAATGCACACAACTAAGCAGGTTTTCATATTGAATCAGTGTGATTAAAATAGCAGAAGTTTTTAAAATGCTTATTAAATTGATGGTAAGAGTTTGTTCAAAGTAAAATAGATAAAAAGACTAAGCCTTCACTAGCTTAAGGGCTAACATTACCTAAAATTGTCTAATCTTCTAGGTTTCTTCTGTGGCCAATAAAAAGTGATTTACAGCACCTAAACTTAGTCTTTTCCTTTGAATGTGCCTCAGAAGGAGCCTCTATTGACTCTAAAATGAAGCTAGTACTGAGTTTTAAAATACCACCTCAAAATGTGTGTTTCATTAACATTTTGACTACTGTCCTCTTTGCTCAAGACAGTTTTGAAAAAATCTAGAAGAAGGCCTATTAGAAATCCATACTGAGCTGAGCTCAGCTTTTGTTTTGGTCCTATTCCAGGTCCAAAGCTTTTTTTTCCATAAGCTTACTCACTGTAACACTTTCTTAATTAGTTTTGGCTTTATCTTATGTGTCTTGAAGGCCATGTCAGTACTAATACTAACATCTTCCAGCACTGATGGTAGTCATTCCGTTAGTACAGTTAGGGTGGGAAAGCACGGTTGCCAATGTTTAAATATCAGTACATCCAAGTCCCATCTCATTTGGGTTTAGCAATATGAGAACAGAAGTTCCATCACCTACCTGTACTGTTCCTTTTGGCATGTCTGCTAGTAGTAACAAAATAAAAATGCCATGTTACCTCTTGCTTGATGGTGATAAAATGTGCAACTCCAAGAGTAGTGTGAGAAAGAAACGACATGTATTTTATTAGTAAAGTGTCAAAAAGTTGCAAATATCAATATCCCATTCCATAATCCCATTCTAATAAGAATCTGGGAAAAAAATAATTTAATAGAGTAGAAGAGAAAATATTTTCTCAAGTAACAGGTTTTTAAATGCTAATTTATGCAGAAGGGAGAGCAGTTAATCATTACTGGCAGTGTGTTCTTTAATGCAGCAGCAGAGCAGGTTGGTGGGTTCCTTTTTTTTTTTTCTTTGCTTGCTGAAAGCATCACTTCTGTTGGTGCTAGGAGGTTCTGAAGAACAAATGTCAAATCTCAGTGGAATGGTGTAATGAATGAAAGGGGCCATCAGGTATATCTGGCACGTAACACAAGTCACCTCAGGGAGAAAGTAGGTATCAGATCTCATGGGGCTTTTTATATACATATCTTAGCCTCTGTTTTCCTCTCACGTAATTCTCCCAATTATATTTAGTACATCAGAATAAGTGTTCTAAAATATTGTATTGATGTAGTTTACAATTAACAGCAATTTTCTTTCCTGGATGAAAAATTACTTGTTGAAATAAGCATTACACATCAAAAAAACTTTATATTTAACACGATCAACTTCACACAATTTATTTGTTATATATTTGTTTAGTGCAAATCTATCAGCCAAGGGTAAAAACAGATAGAATAACTGATAAATGGTATCTGGGATTATAATTTTTTTTCTCTCTTTTTGAATATGGCACCACAGTGTTATAACACTTTCCATGAGGTGACACTTTTCTTTATCTTTAGTGAATGTGTACATGAATACAGGCATGTGTGTCTGCAGGAAGGAGTGATATGAGAGAACAAAGAGCTAAATTTCAAAAACTGTAAATCAGGAAAATTCCATGGAGGTCATTGGCAATTTACTGAGACGCATACCAGAGACTTTATCAGCAGAAAATTTCTAAATCCTTCAGCATATCTCTATTTCTGCATTCCTGAATCACACTAGATACAATTAAGGCATGGACAGTACATTAATACATCCCTAAAGATATTATTATTGGTTTTAATAATTTCCATGGTAATAATCATGGATTAATCACTACTTATCTTAAAGTATTAAAAATGGATTTATTGAAAAGTAGACCAAAATTATTCATTAGATTAGCATTTTATGAGTGGGGGGAAAAACAATTACAATGAACTCATTAGAATACAATGGTAAATATTTTATAAGCTAAATTTGATTATCAAAATGTCTCAGAATTTATAACTTTGTTTTATTTAAGGTACCATAAAGCCACTCAATGGAAATTGTGGTTTGATGAAACTACCCGGAGTTTTCTTTTCTCAGATTAACTTTAGACAAATAAAAATAGTTTAGGAAACATTATGAGGAACATTAAAGGGCATTACTAGTGTAAAAATATTTTTGTTTTGAAATAGAGCAGAACGAGATATTTTTATTGCATGTTAATTCCCATCTCTAATTTTCTAATATTGATAAATTTTATGTAAAGCTCCAGAAATGTTTGTTCTACAAGTATCGAGTGCTAAGTAGAATGGAAAGAGGATATGTACAGAAATATCCCCTGAGCAAAGAAACGTTGCCAAGTTCAGATAAACCAAACATTTTCTTTACTGAAAATAGCATAAGTTGCTCTTTTTTAGGGGTAAGTACCAAATTCAAAGCTATGTTCCATTGCATAGCAACATGACAGTACGTGGCTTTTGGATATAGCTAAACATGTAAGAATTCAGGAAAGCTTTTGAAGAAAATGCATTTATTTGCATTGCTGATAACTGTAGTGGTTCAGAAAATACTAGCAATGCAATGAGCTTCATGCTGAACAAAGACAGAGGCTCTGAAGAAATGAAAACTCAATTTTTTGCGGTAATCCAAAGCTGTTGAAAAATTAGACCTACATCTGCATATCATAAATCCTGAATCCACTGCAGAACAGTATATTTTATATTTTTTCCCATCCTTTCTGCTCACATTAAATGTACTATGATTAGAAGATAGAGAGAGTTTTTGGAACTCCATGTTAAAATAGTAAATTTAAAAAAAAAAAGTATGAGAAATTAATTGGTAAAGATTGCTGGTCTTAAAACACAAGGATTAACACTCTTTTTCATGAAATTCAGTGACATGACAAGCAGAAATGTTGACAGAGACAATATAGGCTTTATAATCCACTTTCCCCAAATGCCACCTGGCACATAGGAGGCCTCAAGGCAGACTGGGCTCTGAATGGAGGTCACCAGAGCCCCGACGTGGTTGCTGCAGCATCAGGAGGCACTGGTGCCTCTCCCTGGGGCTGGGGGTGGTGATGTGATGCTGATATGAGGTGCATCCCGATGGAGGCCTGGAGATCTCCAGGAAGGTTGCTGCTGGCAAAGTTGTGTTCAGTGTACGAACTACGAACTTACTGTGGAAAGAGAGACGAGAACACATGGAAAACATGTTCTTTCTCCAGTCAGGTAAGGCATCTGTTTGTCAGGTAAGGCAGTTGAATTTAGGATTTTCTTTTAGAAAGTATTTAGTCCTGCACTGGTATGGGACAAGATACCTTTAACTAATTGCTTTTGGAAGGCAAGTGTCAACAATGGTTACTGCAGCATGCACTTTTGGTCACCATGAGGAAGACAAATGAGTTCTTGCCTTATATGTTTAGAAGCTCCTAAAGTGTTGTAAAATTGTGATACCCCAAAATCAGTAGTGATACCTATATTGTCCAAATGAAAAGGAAGATGTCCTCATCACTCCCACAGAAACAATCTCCTCATTGCAGTTTGAAATAACAGAGATCTTTCTTTTAAAAAATACAATTTACAAGTCAGAGAAAAGAAAATGAAGAAAAGTGGTACATAATTACCCAAACATAATTGGAGAACACAATAGACATATTGGCTGCAGGTGGCTGATGATAAGATAGCTAAGACAAAGTAAACACTATTAGCAAAGTTTCAATTATTAAGTGTTGCATGCAAAATTAGTATATGACAAAAGAATCACAAACTAAGGAATTAACATGAAAACTAAACAGAGTAAGTAACCAAGACGTTGCTGTGCTTTGTATTATCAGAGTCATTTTGTGAAAAAGCTTTCTTACATTTGAATTAGGTTACCCAATCCAGTGTGAGAGACCATTAGCCAGGTTAACAGAGAGGCCTGCGGAGTCCAAAAGAGTCTTTCTGAGGTCAAGGAAAAGCAGCCTGGCTAAAGGACACTCACTGTAACACAGAACCACCTTCCTTAGCCCATCTCATGCTGAGCTGAGAGAGGAATGAGTAGAAAACATAGTTTAAAGACAGGAAGACGGCAGTGACTGATAACAGTCCAGCCTCCTCTTGCAGTGCTTTGGTGTGGATTCAGTGCCAGGTAGGTCCAACTACACCACTACCTGACCTGACCTGGTAAGGCTGAAAGGCACGGTGCTTCCAGGCTTGGATTTCCATGTGGCCTTGCTAGAATTCAGTCTTACTGAATGTTCATCTGAGTGTTAAGTATCTCCTTGCCCCACTGTAGAGGAAAAATAAAAATGTGTCCATAGGTATATGTGGTTCTCAAGACCACTGCTGACTATGTCACACTGTTTACTCTATTTGTTGATACAATATCAGGCTGTTAGAAGAGCTTACTTGACAGCCCTCAAATAAGTCATAGAGCTCAGTATAAGGAGAACATAGTCTTGTGAGTCTGTAATAAAGCATGAAGCTGACATGGTGGTCTCACACCACACTGTTAATAATTTCCAGGAAGGATAACTTTTATTAATAATTATGAGATAACACAATTCTCAAGTGCTACTGAAAACCCCACATTTTCTATAAAACACGATTAAAAAAAAAAGAAATTAGAATGTGTTTCCTTTATATCAGTGAGATTATTTTCAATATCATTATTTCTCCTATTTAGAAGATTTTAAACAGCTGTATGAGACAATTTGAATCAGCTAAAACATAACATGAGGCTAAATCTCATTAAAAGGGATTATTAAAATGAAATAAAAAAAAAATCCCTTTCAATATTTGGAAGATGAAGGCTAATATCCAAAATATTTTGAAAGAAAAAGGTAGATGTGCTTACTGTAGGTATGTTTCCTGACATGAAATCTACTTTTCTAATTTATTTGTCTGCTTCAGGGTCTACAGAAAATAGAATAGACTTTGCAAAACTGATTATAAGGAACTCATGCATAGCAGAATATTGACAATCATATTTGAAATTACTATGCATTTAGTTTTGAGGATTTTTCTCAATAATGGAGTGTTTGCAGTTTTCCTTATCAACAAAACAGTATTAAGGACAATATTCTTTCATGATGAACTATGATTGAACTTACAGTGTCCTTGATCCTTTTTTTCTGATCTTGACTCCTGCTCAGAGTAAATCATGGTGCGGTCAATCTGACTGCTTTGTAAATGCTAAATCTGTTGATTTTGGGTTACTGTATAAAGAAAGTGATGTTAGCATGCTTACTTCATTCATTGGAAAACATAATCCTTGAGGTTTAATAAAAGTTAGAGAGAGACTAAAGTTTTCATGTCTCAGGAATTGCAGACCCTAAAGTTTTATATTGTATGAATGAAGACTGAAAAAAATCCCATGTTTCTACAGACTAGACTTTGTTCCCTGAATTCAATATGAATAATCATTAAAAAACAGCAAATACAAAAAAACAGAGAACATGTAGGTTACTAAATGTAATTTCCTGGTTAATTTGGGAAGGTATTGTGAGAAGCAGGTATGAAGAAGGGTGTAACCTACTCAGGAATTTACATGGAATGACAGTTTCTGAGCACAACATCAGAATCCTACTTGTATTTTGCCCAATATCAATGCAGTAAACATTGAACACTTTTAAGCTGATTTGAATCTCAGAAATGTTTTGTATTCAATGGTGTGGGTTATGTTGTCCAATAATAACTAATGAACATATGGAAAATATTTTTATTTTCACTTTATAACTTGCTTTGAATTATTGTTATATATTTCCGCTGCATATTTTTGTGTATACTTAACATATCATTATCTTGTTTGGGAGATGTTTGAACTCAAAGTGAAAGGAATAGAGAGTATAAAGTTATCTTCAGCTCATTCACAGATTATATATACCTTTATCAGTTTAAAAAAAAAATCATTATTTTAATGTATCTAATTTAGTCTTCTTCTGTGAGGACTCAGGGATATTAGAACAGAAAGGATGCTTATAGTGAAAATTATTCAAAATCTGTGCAGCAACTATTTTATATTATTCATAATACTATAAAAAACATCTACCAAAGCTGCAGGTGAGAAACAGATTAGGTCCTTCTGATACATGATTTGTCTTCCTTGTTTTAGTCCCAAGATTAATTATCAGAATATATTTATGTGACTAAGAGCTTATACAAATTTAGTGGTCTTGTCTCCTATTTATCTGCCCTTAGTACTTTTATTCAGTATTGATAAATACACTCATGGTCACTTTGTAAAAATAATAATTGCAAATTATATATAGATATATATATACGCACCATAATAATTGAAAATTATATATAGATATATATACGCACCATATTGCAGAAAATATCTTTTGTGTGTAGGGTCCTATATATTCCTATAGATACAGAGATGGTTCTGTCTTCAAGGAACTGATTTATTTCTGTATATATAAGTGTAGTATATGCAGTGCTCCAGGTGGGGTCTATCAAAGCAGAATAGAGGGACAGCATCACCTCCTTCTCTCAACCTGCTGGTCATGCTGCCTTTGATGCAGCTCAGGATACAATTGGCTTTGTGGACTGTGAGCACACATTGCTGGTTTGTGTCCAGCCTCTGTTCCTCAGCACTCCCAAGTCCTTCTCAGCAGGGCTGCTCTCGATCTGTTCATTTCTCAGCCTGTATTGGCACTGGGAATTGTCCTAATTCAGGTGCAGCACCTTGTTCTTGCTAAACTTCATGAGATTCCCATGGGCCCACTTCTTGAGCTTGTCCAAGTCCCTCTGGATGGTATCCTGCCCTTCAGGTGTGGCAACCAAACCACTCATTCATCTGCAAATTTGCTGAAGGTGCACTCAATCTCTTCATCTACGTCTCTAATGATGATATTAAATAACACTGGTCCCAATATGGATCCCTGAGGGACTCCATTTGTCACTGATGTCCAGAGGGACTCTGAGGGACTCTGATTACTACCTTCTGGATGCAACTGCCCAACCATTTTCTTATTCATCTAGCAGTTCACTCATCAAATCCATTTCTCTCCAATTTAGAGAGAAGAAAGTAGAGTGTGGATAATAAGAAAATATTTTGGTAACAGTCAATGAAATAAACAAAAATGCAAGAATAAAAATAAAATGTGAGGAGACAGAGATCACAGATAAACTAATAAGGCACATAGCCCATGCAGTGCTGTGGGCTATACCTGCTATACTTGTAGCATGTAGCACAAGGAATTAATTGCCTGTGGACCTGTAGAGGGAAATAAGTAGTGTTGAGTTGTGTTTTGCTTCTTTTTTTTTTTTTTTTCCTGGCCTGATGGTAAACATTTCCATTAGTGATTGATTGGAGCATATTAGGCTTCCAAAGTACACTTTGCAGAAGACTTGCTGCTGAAAGAAGTCCAGTTCATGTGCTCTAGGACTGTGCTTTGATGAGAATCAAAATCCAACAGAGCACGCCTACTTAACATCTTCCTTTGGATCAGGTGTGCAATTTGGAAACATATTCCCCAGCTGTTTCCCCTCACTGCCCTTTGCTTCTTTGTCACAGGGAAATCTTAGAAAGCAAAAAGAGAATCTTCTGATGAAACTAAATTGAAAGGTGCACAGTAGACTGCAACTAGAGACCGGACTATTTCAAGGTCACTTTGTACTGTGTTGGATCCTCAGCATCCTGTTTCATTTCACAGAATGGCTCCTATTCCACTCTGCTCCTTTTAACTGTGGATGTTTGGAAGACTGGCCTCTTGCATACACTCCTGACACAGGCTGAACTGCTAATGTCAATGTATCCATAGAAGATAAAATCTGTTAGGCTTGAATTGCAATAAATAGCAATAAATTATTATTAAAATAACTAAAAATTCTAAAAAAAGAAGACAGAAAAGCTTTTGATACCAATACTGCCTTTGAATTCATAGGCCAAAAAAAGCATTTCTTCTGTTTGTCATCACATTTTTAATGATATACTCACTGTTGCTGACAATATTATTTGCATTCTAAATATGAACTAGTTTGTAATTAGTTCAAGAACAGAATTTTACCTCAGGCTGTAGAAGAGAGTTGTGAATGGGGGAAATATGTCAGCAGCATGCCTAAAATTAAGAAAGGAAATAGAATACAGCATTTTCAAGCAATAATGATTGAGGTGTATGCATGTCTATGAAAATGGATGAGCAAGAGTTTTCTAAACAGTGGCAAAAGTGAATTAAAAATAAATAATGAGGAAAATAAATTGACTAAATAGTTGATAATGAGGAAATTTGATGTAATAGTTATTGTTCAGAAAAAGACAAAAACAAAGTAGCTTTGCATGGAGTCCAGAACTTGATCCAAAGCTTTTGAAGTCAGCAGGAAGCCACAGGCTTCCACACACTTTTTGGCAGCCTTGCACTGTACTCTCAGTGGGAGAAATCTGGCACATCTCTCAGTTGCTCTATAACTCAGTCTCAGCCTTACAATACTGCTTCATCAGTTCATTCCTTTACCTATCTTCCTAAATTAATCTCATGAAAATTCATTTCATAGACTCTTTCTGACCTCTCTAATCATGATGGTGCTTGTAATCTAAATGGTGATTTGAATAAGATTCCCCTGTATTTGTCTTTCCTCCCCAGAGAAGAGAACATTTGCCAGGGTCAGCAATAAAAAAGGATAACATACTGGGGAAAGTAATTTCTATAATATCATAGGTGTATCAATGAATTAATTTTTTTAACTAAACCTTTTGGCTATAGACTGTTACATTCCCACTCATCTTACTTTTTGCTTCACATCAGGTCTGGTAAGCTAAACATTTACCTCCTGCCTGGCATTTCTACCCTTTACTAAATCATCCTCTCATTTGTTTACAGAAATATCAAGTCCTCAAGGAATACCCAAACTAAAGGGAGAAATAATATCTTCAGGTTGTCAGAGAAAGAGCTGGAGCTGTTCAGCAGAAGTGGCAGAAGAGCCAGGAGTGTTGCCATGCTGTGAAATCCACAGCTGAAAGTCCACAGCTCTCTCTACAGGGATACCCCGACAGATCCCTTAACTCTCCTGCAGTCCTGACAGGTGTAGCTTGTTCTCCCATAGGATCTGAGTAAAGTTGGGCAGCCCTTCAACTGGCTGAGCCTCCATTCACATGTCATTACTCTTGGCCATAGGACAGCTACACAGCAAAACAGTAATGCAGGCAACATCCACATAATTTTAGTAATCTGATAGTTTAAGAGCAATGAAGGCTTTGTTAAAGCAGAAAATGCCAGCCTAGTGCTGGTCCATTGGTAAAACTACAAAGCTGAGAAGTGTAAGAGATTTCAACGAAACCAAAGAAAAACAACCTACAAAACCCCCAAAGCATAACAAAGCTAATCAAAGAAAAAAAACAAAACCAAAACAACCAAACAAACCAAAAGAAACCCCAAACCCTTAGACAAAACTTCATTTAATATTATTTAAAATATTTAAGGTATAGGAAGCTTTTCACAGTAACTCCTTTATCCTCAGTATTTTGTAAAATGAAATGTTTTTATAATGAATGCTTACAGAAGAAGCAGTATATATCAGAATAAAAGATTGGATTTGGATGGAAATAAGATTTACTTAATTTGAAAAATAAGACATTATTTTTGGCGTGGAATTTCAAAAGTGAAATATTAGTACTGCATTACAGTGTCGGTTCTCATTGATGGCACTGGTTTTGTCTGTTCTGACTTTTAGGACTAAATCATGAATAAAAACTCTAACACAATTTTCCCCCTAAGTTTCTTGTATACATCCTGATCTGTAACTAGTTTTGTTTACAAAAGAAAGCAAAACAAATGACCACAACCACTGCATGGTTCTGTGTTCTTACAGAGACTATTTTGAACACATGCAAAATAAGATGTGTTAAATCAACAGCTGCTAAGTGAATCGTTCACTTCAAATAGCTGGTACTGAGGGACAATCACCATAAACCAAAATTTTATGTGAAGGGAGAAACAAGCAGGACAGCAAAAATGTAATTGTCATGCTGTTAAAAATTGTTAAAAATTAATTAGATACGGAGATTTCAAATTTGATAGGTAAAGATATGAGTGAAATCCAAGCAATCAGAATGAGAGAACAAATTAAATTGTACGAACGTGGATAGTGACAGTTAAAAAAATCTGTATGTATATCACAGAAGAGCAGTCATTGCAAACTAATAGACATGTATAAGAAGGTACTATAAACTAGAAAAAAAGTATTTCTTTTTAGGCTTTCATATCCCAGAGAGGACTTTAACGTCACTTTTTCTCATATAATGAATATAATTCCTGACACTTTACCCTTTTCTTCTTTTTTATGTTGTCCTGGTTCACTCTTTTTTGAGAAATTACACTAAACTTAATAGCACTACTTGCTTGAATAAAGTGAATAAGCGTAATTTCTTTTATGTAACCTCAGCTTAAAATATAATTTATACATAGAGGTAAATGCCTTCCTCTTTTTTGTTTGTTTTTTTACTTTTTTTTCCCCGTCATTTGAAAGGAAAAATCCCGAAGATCTTGTGGTTTGTTGTTCACAGATGTAAATGTATTTCAACTTTCAAATGTCAGATTACTGCAAAACAGATTTTTATCAGATCATGTTTAGAAGCAGCTCAGGTTTATACAAGGAAGAAAAAAAACATCCTGTAGTGGTCACTGAGAAAGACACAAGTTGTTCTAGAACTGCTCCTCTTAATTGTCTTGGGTGTCTTCTTAAACCACAGTACTGCAGAGGAAGAACTATTCAGTTGTGAAATTTATAAGTTAAATGGAAACAGTTAGTTGTTTTCCCTGTCAGAGCCATAAATGAGAAAATGAGACAGGAGAGAAATGCAGTAAGATCCTGACAACCTGTATTTCTCTTTCCTCCCAGTTGATCCCAAGACAGTTTCCTAAATTATAGCTGCAGTGGTGATATCTGAAGTAAAACAAACACAGAAACACAAAAATTACTGATAGTTCCTCTCAATCTGTGTTACTGCTTCCTTCTAAAAAAAAAAGCATGTCAGAAAAAGAACAGAATTCTTGTGTTTCAGAAATAAAACTAGGTGCAGTTTGGGGCATACTTTTTTTGGAGTCCATTACTCTCAGTGAAAAGGTAAAAAAAACCAGACCTCTGGAAATCCTACAGAGCCAAAGTACTGTATGAAGGGAGTTGTTTTTAAATAAGTCTTCAGCTGAAAATACATAAAAATTAACTAGTCTGGTAGTGTGTAAATTTGAACAGCTAAATGAGTAATAAAAAACCAGTAAGTTGAGACACTCTGCCAAAAAAATACATGGGATATATTGCAGTCTGTTGTGGGCTAGACAGTCATCTGACTTGTTTGGTCAGTTACAAGTTAATTGAGGGAATGGGACATGCTATCAAATAAAATTAGTACTGGTCTGTTAGGCACATCCTAATCAAAACAAAAGGGCCCAAATTAGTTGCCATTGTGATTTTTTACCAACATTTTAAGCCTATTTATTGCATTTATGGGATAGAAATCAGAATTCTGACTAGATTCATCCTTTAGTAAATTATCAAATAATAAGACATATTTACATATAAACGTTTTAAAGCCTCAAAATTTTACTTGTGCTTTTGTTCCACTAACTGATGATGATAATTAATTTTAACAAGCCTTCTCACTAAATGAGGCATTTTCAGCATGCAGAAAAGAAAGAACTAATTCCCTGACCAAGCTCTGAAATACATATAAAACTTGAAGAAAGGTACAGCAGGTATGAACACTACCTTACATGATGTTTGAATCTGATGATTCAGAAACATTCACTCTATATTTACTAGATTTAAATTTACTTCCAGTTGAATATATTTATTAGATTTGAATTTACTTCCACTTGAATTCCTCAGCTATTGTTCTTTGCACAATTTTGGACATCTCCAATCAGTCTGTTATTTCTGCCTGCAGTTGCTGGTGCGGGTTTTGGGTGTTTATTCCCTTTTTTGCCCATTTGTTGTAACATGCAGGAAGAAGTAGAAGGTAATTATACATGAAAAATGGATATACAACAGAATACAAGCAGACTTATAGCTTTTGGGAGTAGAAGGATTGTTTCTTACCAATATTTATGGCCTTGGCAGTAAGATTTAAGCAACCCTGCATGTAAATATAGGTTCACATGTGTCTTGCATCTGGTAAACTGGGTGGGGAAAACCAAAAAGCATCAGAGGATTATGCGCACATATGTGTACACAGAAATAATACCAAAAATTGCTGTTTATTCTATTATTGACAATAAATATAATATATAAAAGGGTCCACAATTTTTTTCTCTAGTATCAAAGAACACACTTAGAGGATCTGTTTAAAAGACTCAACCTACTAAATGTGCTTAAATCTTTCTGTGACCTAGGGCTTCCATGTGTGCTCAAGATTGCATGGCCTTGCAATAGAGATAATAATTTCCTTCTACTTGAGTGAAGTACATTAAAGCTCTTAGCACATTTGAACTTAAAGCGTGAGTCTACATTTTAGCTGAACAGAGGAATAGAGAGTTTAAAAGGAAGCAATGACCAGAAAAGTGTGTGTTGAACTGCTTGAATAATTTCTTTTTATTTTATTAGCTCAACCACACAGTTATCATCACCTCACCCCCTCCACAAAAAAAAAAAANAACAAACAAAAAAAAAAAAAAAAAAAAAAAAAAAAAACACAGAAAACCTGACATATCAAAACTAGTCTATCAACACAAAGATCCATTTAGCTATAGAATTTACAGTGCTCTGAGTTGTATTTCAAATAAATAAATGAAGGACAACTTACTTCAATTTTTCATTTAAGACTTGAAACTGCAACCCATGCTGGTACTTAACACTGAATAAGTATCACTGAATTGATAGAATTGCCTGAGTCAATGCTATTCACAGCATGAATGAGGATTGTAGAATTATTTTAA
Source organism: Sclerurus mexicanus (assembly GCA_013396755.1). Lineage (NCBI taxonomy): Eukaryota > Metazoa > Chordata > Aves > Passeriformes > Furnariidae > Sclerurus > Sclerurus mexicanus. Next base: position 235,732 of record VWZF01004268.1, read on the forward strand.
TCTTGTTGGAATGACCAAGTGATTCAGTCATGTAACTGAAAAAATATCTCACATATATTCATTTTCTAGTGTTTCAAGCATAAACTTTTTGTATCTTATCCCTTTTCTCATGTTTGCTTTTTCAAATCAGTAAGTAGTATATGCAAAGGCTAAAAAGGGTAATGACATTCTCATGTATTACATAAATAGCTGTCTCAGTTTGAGACAATTTGGAGGGGCAGAGACTTCAGACAGAAGTCTCCTATCGTGCATTCAATGCCCTTGGTTTCTCCAATACAGAGAGAGAGATGAAATACACCCAGATATAAGTGAAAAAATAACTCTTTACCAAGAAGAATACTGGTAACAATGCTGATAAAACTGGGTTAAACCAACAGATGAGGAGAAACTTCCCCCTCCCTGCCCACTGGACCAAATCTAGATGGTGGCCTGGCCTCCCCCATCTGGAAAAAACACATGTGACCACAGGACAGAGACAAGCTGGCCACCCTTCCAAATGGCTCACCTCCCCCACACCCAGAAAACCCAGCAGGAAGAGTTGGAGAGTCAGCACTGGCAGGAAACAGAGGATAGCTGGAATTTGATACTGGCAGTTGCTTGCCTGGTGCTGAAGTCAGACTGCAGTGCCGGTACAGGCAGATGAAGCAGGACTGTGGACCCCTCAGGTGACTAGAAGGACCAGCAAGGCACTTACTGGATCCAGTGATGAGACTTGGTTGCTGCAGTTCCAGTGATCATTGGTCGAAGTGGTGGTTGCAGACCAGATCCATCAATGTGATGATGGAAGCCCTGGGTACAGAGGAAAACCCCCAAAGTGCTCAGGTTCAGGTGGGAACACCTCTGGTACCTCCCCTGGGACTGGGAGTTTTACACTGGTTGCTGTAATACTGTGAGTCACTTTGTGATTCTTTGATCCTTTCTAAGATGCTGCAGCTGTCTCTTACATCAGTGCAGCTGAGTCCATTATGGCCCATTATGGCTCATCAACAAGAGATGAATACCTTCGGACAAGGGTTCATGGAGTTATCACAGCTGAGTCACCTGTGTAAGGAAAAAGAAACACTACCCCATCTTGCTGGGTTTGCCTCTTTCCTTATCTTGTTTAACACCCAACTTGTAGCCTGAGAAGTTGGATGTGTATACTTTCAGCCCCTGGCCTGGGTGGCCGCTCTGCCGCTCTGCTAGTTGTTAGCAAAGCACCCTGCTAATTGAGCCAGGAGCACCAGTAGTCCAGTGTCTTACAGCCTGGGTGGTCACTGCAGGAGGTCGGGTCTAGTGTTTGAGTCCTTGATCACTTTAAAGTCTCTTTAAAGAAGACACAACACCAAAAAGCCAAAAAAGCATATTTGCAGAAAAGAAAAGTTGGATACCAGAATTTTTGTGTAACGCAGGAAAATAGAATTTGAATAGTTGCTTGTTGCACTAAATCTTTGGTCAATGACTCCTAATTATTATTATAATTAAATACAGCATTTTTATCTTTGATAGATTTAAAGCTTTGATAGTAAGATTTTGCAAATTCTCATCCTTCTGTTAATTCATTCTCCTAATTGAAAGGCCAGAAGTAACTCAATGATTCTTTTTCAAAGTCTAATAAGATACATTCTGAAGTTAGTTTAATTTACTTGATTCATAAGTGACATATCATTGTAGATCAATGTACAGTTAATGACTGAATGGATCACCATAGGAAATTTTATTAACTTGACTACTGACTCCAACTCTAATCTAGTTCCCTTGTCGATTTCATCTGTTATACACAAAATATGTTTGAAGTGATTTTAAAGAGAATTATACCTGGTTTGTGGGAAAAAAAAAAAAACACCAAAAACAGAAGGTGGATTTTAGATTCCTTTTTCTCCCTTGTTTATTGTATCTTGCCTTTTCTTACATATTTTATAGGATTCATATAGTAATCAGTTCTTGTATTGTGTGAAGTAACCACCACAGAGAGAAAATTTTCGTAAAGACATTTTATTCAACACTGATGAATATTCTCTCTGATTATATTTTCATTGTTTCTATTTTTACAATAAGAAAAATTAAAATTCATAATTATATTTCAGTTATATTCTCACGAGAAACTTCAAGAGGAATATAAATGCCTAGAGTGACAATATCTTGTATAGATTTTATGTACTCAAACATTTTGCTATTTCAGCTGAAGATATGCACAGACCCTTCAGAGGAAATGGGAATAGATTTATGCATACATTAAAATCACAGAATGTTCTGAATTGGAAGGGGCACACAAGGATCATCGTGCCCAGCTCTTAAGTGAATGGCCCATATGGGGATCAAACCCATGACCTTGGTGTTATTTGCACTGTGCTCTAAGCAGTTGAGCTAATCTCAGTGTCCATGGTATAGATATATATTTAATATACAAAGGATATTTATATGACATTTGATAATAAAGAATAAAGTTAATGTCTAGTTTTTCTTATTTGTAGCCATCACAGAATCACAGCATGGATGAGGTCGAAAGGGATCACAGAAGGTCATCTGGTTCAACGTCTCTGGTCCAGCAGGGTGATCCTAGAGCACATTGCATAGGGTTTCATCCAGCCAGTTCTTGCATATCTCCAGGGAGAACCACTTCTCAATCTCTCTGCACAATCTGTTCCACTGTGTGGTCCCTCACCCACACAGTAAAGAAGTTCCTCCTCTCTTAACTTAGTGTTATTAAGTTTGGAGGCTTGTGGAGACAGTACTGTAACTGACTGTACATTCTGGAGCACTGTGAAAGTTCATTTAGAGATTGTATGGTGTAAAGCACCTGAATTAAATTGTAGTTCTTGTTCTGTAATTTCTTGCCTTTATCTGTCTATATTGAAATATATCTGTTGTAGAGAAATATACCTGTTGAGAGAAAGTTGTGATCAAAACTTCAAAAAAAGTAAAACAACAGTCAGTTAATGTATTTCTCTCTGCCCCTTTTTTACTGATAGAGGTATCAGTTTACTAAATATTTGGTGAAACAGCTCCAAATTGTAGTTAGTCTGATCTTCTGAACTTGTCCAGTGAAAACATCAAATACCAAAGTACAATACGAGTCAGTACAATATGAGGTTAAAAAAAAAAGACAGGTAGTATTTTTAGTACTGTCCTCTGTCATCTTCTGTTGAGAACGGTAATCTCAAAAAAAAAAAAGGTAGTATCTCTTTAGAAAGTGCAAATCTCATTATCATAGCATTGTTAGTAATAACTTATAGGAATCAGTCCACTGCGTAAAGTAATTAACATGCTTGTATTAAAATTATGGGGTCAGTGCACAGAAGGGTTTAAAATGAGACGTGCATATTGTCTCACTAGGCAGGAAAGTGTACACTGCTATTATTGGATATTGATCACCAGCATGGAAGATGCACTCACCTGGCCTGCCAATAATAATTTTTTAAAAAAAATAACATTTAGTAGAGCTGATGTAGGTTAAAATGGTAAAAATGCCTCTAATTTTCAAAGGAAAGAAAAGAATGGGTTTATGATGAAAAAGAATTGTCTAGGAGGATGGAAAAGTGGAAATGGAGAAGGAGAAAGGCTGTTATTGATATACTAATATCCCAATATGGGAGCAAACATTTGAGACTCTCTCCTGAATGAGAAGAAAACTGAAAGGTTGTCTCTGCCTAGAAGCAAGGGAAATTCAGCCACATCAGAAGGAAGACAGACCATAATGATGTCACACATGCAGACTGAGGGTCCTTAAAAACTTTGTGGACATCTTTGTGTTTAGTACCATGTTGGAGTACTGTGGACACAGCTGAATGAGGCAGCTCCAAACCAGGAAGAAACTCAGCCATATCAGTATAGCATTACATTCGGTCTAACTAACACTACTGGAAAATACTAACCCTACTGCTCCATTGCTTATACATTCCTCTACCATTTCTGTATTCCCTCTATCTCACAATTAAAAATAAACTTACCACTTTGTACTTAGTCTTTGCAGGAGAACAAATTATCTGTTGAAAATTTAAGAAAGGGATAAAAAAAAAAAAAAGAGAGAAAAAAGGGCATTTTGTTCCCTGCCTCATTTATAACAGCTCTTACACCTCACATGGAAGCTGCCAGACTCAAATTTTTTTTGCAAAGGTTGCAAGTCTCTTTCTGTGGTCAAAGCTGTGAACAGACGCATAAAAGAAGACAGACATTTTAAAAAGAGTCACATGGAAGGAATAGATACAGGGAAATTTTTAAACCTGAGATATTTCTACTGTGCAGCCAAATGCACTGCCAATAATCTACAGATGTACAGCACACGGGTGTGCAAAGCTGTGACTGTTAGAGGTGTGAAAGGAGTTCTTAGTATGTTTATTGAATAGCAAACGTACCCATCTGTTCCACTGACATAAGTAAGATCTACATCTAAAATCTCATACATTTGGGAGGCTAACATTTTCAGGCAGTGATATAACAGAAGTAACAAGGTGTGGTCCCTGATACTGACATGGGTAAACTCAAAAGTAAAAGTTCAGGACTTATAAGAACCAGTTGCACATTTTTTCTCACTTATCTTTTTTTGTCTTGTTGTTTCCTGTCTATTCAATTTCAGCCTGTGTTATCTTTTCAGGGCAGAACAGCAACATACCTGGCTGAACATCTCTTTTGTGTATTATGAATGGTGGCAATGAAATTGAACAACAGTCTCCATGGCAGATATTTATGGAACAATGACTTCAAAATGGAAAAGTCTTTCTAACTTAACAGCTATTGGATTGCTGTATATCCTCAGGTTTGAAAAATATCAGGAAATATTCTGGAAACATATCTTTGATTTTGGACCCTGAAATTTCATTCACAAAAGAAGATGGCACTGCAGATTATCCCTCCACACCCCTCCAAAAAAAAAAAAAAAAACCAACAAAAAACCCCTCAACCCAACCCAAGCAAAAAAAAAAAACCAAAAAAACAAACCACCAACAAAAATGCCTTGTGTGCTTCAAGCAAGGTGGAGTTGGGACTCAAAATTTTCCATATAGCAGCTGCCTCAACTTGCTACACATCTGAATCTGAATCTGAGTAGGTTCACAGCTCTTTTCTAAGTCTCATTGCAATGATTAAGGAGCGAAACAGATATCTAAGTTCCCTAGGGCTCAATCATATAGACATTTTTTGAGAATAAGTTATATATATATATATATATATGTATGTATGTATTTTGGATTAAACCTTATTATAACCCTAGATCTTTACTGAGGTTATAATAGTTAGATTACTCACCAAAAACTGGGATAATGGTATTAATTTGTCTCCAGCATTCACTTGGAATTCTGCCCTTCCAGAAGAGGAGGTTTCAGCTGTTAAAAAGCTATAAGCTACATATTTTCTAGAAGGGCTGTATCATGTTCTCCTTTTATAAAGTTGTCCTAGAGGACATCAAATAATGAATAATAATATTTGCAGTGAGAGCAGTATGCAAAAATTATCATGGGACTAGATTAATGGGGAGAAAGCAGAGTCTTTAATCTTTCTCATCTAGGATAAGATTCATTTATGCATTTAAAATTAATCAGTCACTGAATTTATTGATAACAATAACAACAATAACAATAGCAATAACAAAACCACCACCACCAATAAGAATAAATCTCCTACCCAAATACAAAGAAAATTTTGGAAGCAGGATTCCTGTATCTCAGTTGAATGTCCAAACCACTAAGTTAACAAGTTGCATCTTCTGTTAGATGAATACTGTAGAGTGTTATATGATCTCTTTCTTAGATATAATTTTACTTTCTAAAACTGACTTTTGTTCCCTGTTGTACACAATAAGAAGATGAAATTAAAAAATACAGAATTCTGGAACAATTTTGAAGTCTGAATGGCCTGAATGACTATAGAACTGAGAAGCGCTTTCTTCCTCTATGCTTTAGGGTTTGAGCTCCCACCTCCACACTCCTTTCCATCCCAAAAACATTTATCTTTCTCATGTAAAACTAACATCAGATGCAAAACAAAATCTCCAGTGACTTCATTTCATAGTGATAGTAGTTACCGTATTTTTCAGAAAAAAAATCTTGACTCATGGTTAGTATGTGGTACTACTAATTCACTTTCCATATGAATTGTTCTCATTTGACAAAGTGATATGAAATGATTCTTGTGGGTTTTGAGGGTGCACAGAGATACCAGGCTTCTTTCAAAAGAAATACTAGAGCTGGATCAATGCTGCGCTGTTTATCATTTTGTTAAGAGATACTGAAAGGTCATAAAACTATGTGAGTTAAGAAGCTGTGCTCAAATCACACATCTGGAAAATGCAGCATGTCCCTGTTCTGTGTAGTCTTAATTTATTCACTGTTTGTGGCTAGTCAAATAAGAGCTTTTGCTGCTGCCAGGTCTGACAGTTTTTGTCCAAGAAATCTGCTTCCCACACTGCAAGAGTAAAACTTTGTTCTAAAAATGAATTAGCACCAAGGTTCACTTTAAAATAAACTTGATGAAATTGAAATTATAAAGGCTGAAAAGGAAAATCAGGCATAGTTAATAGGGAGAGATTAGCAACTTGCTACCGGGAAAAAAAAAATCTACAAAATCAGTAAAGGGGGCCTGAAAGAAAAGAAATATGTCAATATTGGAACTGCATATAATCTTATCAAACAATGGCCATTGTCACTGTGTAGGAGTTTATAAAATGAAAGTACGTTTGCAGCCTTGAGCTGCAATTCAGTATATTCAGTGTATTCATAATGACCTGCAGATTGCACTAAAAATCACCTGTTGGTTACATGTTACTCTTTCCTACAGCGGAGACATGAAAGTGTTGCAACTTAAATCAAAAGGCAGTAAGTAATTCATTTACACTTTGTGATATTCATATTTCACATAATTTGTTTGATAATATTCAGACTATCAATAAAAAACACTGAAGGGAGACATTTGTTTCCAAAATATCTCTTCATTAAAGCATAGTGGTCCCTTGCATTCATCGCTAGTATAGTCTTCTTCATTATTCAATAGCACTTTCAATCCCCACGTGTGTGACTTTCATTATTACGGATCATTTTTTCCTTAGGATGTGTGATTTAATTTTAATGCAGGAATCTAAATCAAAATCCTTTGCTATTTAGTACCTCTCTGGTGTAATAAAAGAGAGTAAGGCTTAGCCCTCTGCTTTTGTGCTCAGAAGCATTTTGCCATGTATTTGAATTATGATAAAATCAATTGGAAGAGCCTGACAGTGAAAAGTAAGAAGAAAGTTTCCTTATTTCAAGCTGGAGAATAATTACAGGGGTTTTTTTTTTCCAGCACAAAAATGATGCAGGCAAAGAGCTTGTTAATTCAGCATCTACCACCATTTAACCTTGTTTTTCCTCTTGTTGATAGAATAACACAATTAAAAGGCTTTCCCTTTGAATTATCAGTGTCTGAAGTTAAAATGGCCTGTGTTTTATGAAAGCTGTGTTCTCTGTTAGTTCCATAAAGGCATGTCTGAATTGTTCACTGGGGCTTACTCACTCTGAGCATCTCTGGGACTGCAGCACCAATGAAAGCTTTTCTCTTTCTGGCACATAGCCAAAGTGAGCCATGATCTAATACCGCAAATTATTTTTCTCTTTTACACTGGGGAACTACTGTGTTAAAAGCTAGCTTCCTTTCCTAGCTCCAGGAGAGTGAGGCACAGACAGGTGTAGCCCATTTGATTGCACTGAAACCAGTCTCAAGGCCCTCCACAGTCAATGCTTCAGTGCACAAGCATGAAGAACGAGCACATTTTTACTTACTCTCCATTTTTAAACCATGGCCTAATCAGCCGCTTCACAAAAGTGTCTCGGCTTTTTTTTTTTTTCCTCTGTCTGAATACAAAGGTGGAAATTATGGAACTGAAAGAATTGTATCATTTTTACCTGGGTGCTGTCTATCAGTCCTGGCACAATCTGGAGCTTGAAATTCAAGAAATACAAATTATGTTAAAAAAATCAGACTTCAATACAGGTGATGTTAAGCAAAAATACTTGCTCTAGGACTTTTTACCATAAAATATGAATATGCTCTGTTTTTTTGCTAACACATTCCCTCTTCTTCAGCCAAGGAAGAGGGAAAGTATGTGTAAAAAAGAGGTTCAACCACTGAAAATACTGTGAGAATGTGAAAAACATGGAAACAGTATTATCTACAATGCGGAAAAGTAAATTTTCTATTTTATTACATTGACCTCAGGTTTTCTTGCTATCTTCATGCCAGTTCACCTTAAACTGGTGATTACAGCTGAGCAGCTGCCAATTCCCCATTTTTAAAGGTAGTCCAGCTGCTGATCCTGTTGCTGTTCCAAATGATGCTCAACACTTTCACTGCAAAGAGTTTACTAGATTGTAATATAACACTTGATAAGCACTTTCCCCCTCTATAAACTTAAATGATCCTCTGAGGCCTCTGCAACATATGCTAGAAACCTGTCAGCTCTCAGGAGATAAGCAAGGTTGACTGGATTCAGGAGGTGGCTGATTGGGGTACTACCCTTGGTTGCATGGCACGGTGGACCTTGCTGTTCGATAGTGGCGTCTGTTCCTCTGTGTCCCTGAGCCCTTCCTTTGGTCTGATGTGATTTTGAAGGTAATATACATTTCTGCAGAGTGATTACAAAAGCCATCATTAATGCTTTATTCCAGTTTTGTGGTGGAATAAATGATATCAATAACTAGGTGCTGTGAAGAATCAGCTCCTAATATCTTACAGAATAGATGCATTGTTGAACTCTTTACCAGCTGAAGTTCTTCTGCTTGAGTAGGGTTGAAAACTAGCTTTGATGTGATGTTATTTGCTTTCTGCTCTCTCCAGCAGTATCCTCTCCATTTCTGGTGTCTATCACTTTCCAGCTTGTCATGAGTGTGTTTCTGCAAAGATGAAGAAAACCACAGGTTGCTCCACTGTGCCCTTCCCACCAAACTCAATCATTAAAATCAGTCCCACAATCAGACAAGATCTGGAACTCATAAGCCAGCTTGTGTCCATGTTTTGATTTCTAAAACCTTCTGTCACTTCTGTCCCTTAATCTGGACTTCTTCTCCTCCATACTGGGAAGCACTCCTTTCCATCTGGATGATAACATGTAGTATTTTTTTTGTACTGATCACAGTGAGAGCTTGTTTCCAAATGCTACTTGTACCATACTTGTAGCTGAGATGTTAACTTTCTTCTGTGAAGCTGTGCAAAAAAGTATTTGTGCAGAATTTCTGGATGTCTCCAGTTTAAGGGAGCTGGCCTATGCCTCCTTGTATTAGTGGTATGTAGCAATATATGGCTATGAACAGGATATGCTTTAACAACATAAAGTGTCAAAGGAAAAAAAAAAAGGAATGTTACAGTAAAAGGGGAAAAAAAGTTGCAATCTTTAGCAAAGGCAGAAAAGGTGGAAATCTCCTATAGCAGTGCCATACTTATCTAGTGTGATAATAAAGAGTGTTTAGGCCTTCAGTTTGTTTCCATGATATCTCACATACTTGCCAAGGCCCATACAGAGGTTTCTGGTGAGACTTTTAAATGAGCAGTTGTCTGATTCTTGTGCAGTAATTAACTGGAGCCTTTTTTGCCCGTCAGTCAGATGGCTCTTTTCTCTAACACATGGTTTTTCCCAGTCCTTCTTCACTTTTCAGTTTGGCTATGCAAACAGTATTTTTGTCTGGTACCTTTGCCTATACAATTTCCCCCTAAATATCTCAGGCTGGAAACAAATCAATGAATTAATTTAAATTAGACTCAGGAGATATGCCAGAAAAATCATATTGTAAAAAAATGACAGAAGAAAGAATTTAAAAGTCTCTTAAATAGGTATTTATGCAGAGATTGTTTTAAAAAGTATCCTAGGTGCATAAGATCAGCTAGGCAAATCTAGATTCCATATTCACTTGACATGCAAATGCACTACAAAAGTAGCGATGGTATTTGGTTTAGATCATCTTTCTAGCTGCAACTTATAAACACTTTCTAAGCCTCATATTTTCTACTTACAGGTTTGTGGTTTCTTTTTTTTTTAAAGTTTAAATAGTTAAATTTATATATAAAGAAGGTAAAAAACATAATACAAAATTAATGAAAATTCTTGGTATTTACAGGCCCAGAAGTTTCAAATGTTTTGTTGTGTATACTAAAGGACTATGTATACCATCATTCTGAATAGGAATTTTATATATAGGATAACTGAGAAAGAAAAGGATTGCTCATAATCACTTTACCTGGCAACCTAAACTCACTGATCATTAAAGTGTGGTTTAGACTACTGGGTTCTTTTGCTTCAAGTCTTGTTTTCTCCCTATTTGATTCAACACATTTTTTTACATTTAATTTTGATTATCATGAGTTTGTCTTTCCCTTAATAACTGATGACTTTTTTCCAGAATTTCTTGCAACCTATTCTTTTCAAAGCTAATTTTGGTTTGTTTGCTTGTGTGTTTTTGTTGTCATTGACGATGATGATGTGCAGTATTAGTGATTGCAAATTGAGGAAAAGTATTCTGGTGCCAAATGAAAGACTGTCAGTTCTGGCATATTTTTAAAGATAATTCATACTTGACCATCTTTCACATTATTTAAATCAAAGAATCACAGAATAGGTAAAGTTGGAAAGGACCACAGTGGGTCAGTCATCTGGTCCAATCTCCCTGCCCAGGCAGGGTCCTCCTAGAGAACATTGCACAGAATTGCACTTAGGTGGTTCCTGAGTATCTCCAATGAGAGGGATTCCACAGCCTCTCTTGGCAATCTGTTCTAGTGCTCAGTCACCTGCACAGTAAAGAAATTCTTCCGCTATTCAGGTGAAACTTCCTGTGCACCAGTTTCTGCCCTGTCTTATTGCTTGGCACCATCAAAAAGAGCCTGCTTCCATCTTCTTGTCACTGTCCCTTCATATTCTTACACACAATGATTAGGTGCCGTCTCAATAGTCTCTTCTCAAGTCTGAACAGGCCCAGTTCTTTCACTCTATTCTTGTAAGAAGATACTCCAGTACCCCAATCACCTTTGTTGCCCTCAGCTGGACCTGCTCCAGGAGCTCCATGTCTCTTGTACTGAAGAAGACAGGACTGGACACAGCGCTCCAGANCTTCCATCTTCTTGTCACTGTCCCTTCATATTCTTACACACAATGATTAGGTGCCGTCTCAATAGTCTCTTCTCAAGTCTGAACAGGCCCAGTTCTTTCACTCTATTCTTGTAAGAAGATACTCCAGTACCCCAATCACCTTTGTTGCCCTCAGCTGGACCTGCTCCAGGAGCTCCATGTCTCTTGTACTGAAGAAGACAGGACTGGACACAGCGCTCCAGATGAGGCCTCACCAGGGCTGACTAGAGAGACAGGATCACCTCCCTTGACCTGCTGGCAATGGTATTTCTAATGGACCCCAGGACACCACCGGCCTTCTTGGCCAGAAGGGCACACTGCTGGCTCATGGACAGTTTGTTGTCCACCAGAACTCTCAAGTTCTTCTTCTCAGAGCTGCTTGCCAGCAGGTCAGTCCCCAGCCTATACTCATGCTTGGGGTTATTCTTCCCCAGGTGCAGGACACTGCATTTGCCTTTATTGAATTTGATATGATTCATCTCTGCTCACCTCTCCAACCTGTCGAGGTCTTTCTGAAGGGCTACACAGCCCTCTGGGGCATCCACCACTTCTCCCAACTTTGTGTTGCCTCTTCCTCTTCATCCAAGTAATTGATGAACAGGTTAAACAATACTGGGTCCAGTATTGACCCTTGAGGGACACGACCAGTGACAGACCTCCAACTAGAGCTTGTACTCAGATCCCTCTGGGATCTGCTGTTCAGTCAGTTCTCAATCCACCTCATTGTCCACTCATCCAGTCCACACTTCCTGATTTTACCTATGAGGATGCTGTGAGAGTCAGTGTCAAAAGCCTTGCTGCAGTCAAGGTAGACAATATCCATTGCTCTTCCCTCATCCATTCAGGTAGTTGTTTCATTGTAAAAGGCAATCAGGTTAATCAAACATTATTTACCTTTAGTGAAGTCATGCTGACTAGTCCTGATCATCATCTTGTCACTCATGTGGATAGAAATTGGCTCTAGAATGAGGCACTCTGTCACCTTTCCAGGGATTGAGGGGAGGCTGCCTGGCTGTGAGTTCCCTGGGTCCTCCTTCTTGCCCTTTTTGAAGACCAGGGTGACATTTACTTTCTTCCAGTCCCCAGGCTCCATTCCTGATCTCCATGACCTTTCAAAGATGGCTATAAGCAGTTTAGCTAAGACATCTGCCAGCTCTCTCAGCACTCATGGGTGCACCAAGTGTATTAAATGTAGATTTTATAGATAGCATTGATATTGGGTCAGCACTGTGCCAACAAAAATCAGCTTTCCTGATGAAAATAAATCAAAATTGTTTCAAGCAAAGTCTTCTTTTCTTCTGTTAGGATCTGACTGTTTCACAGCTTCAACCCTTACTTTTTATCAGAATGGTCAAGGACCAGACATTTCTTGCATGTGGGAGAGTCTGGTAGGACAGAGAAAACATTCTGAATGTCTCTCTACAAGCTGAAAAATGTTTGGTTCAATCTGCTGCTGGTTTATGGCCCATCATATGCACTCATTCAGCTGTTAGGAATGTCACGAATTCTTATGGTCATACTGGAGTTGTTTGTAACAGAAATATATTTTTTCCCCTGGGGGAATTATCTGCAAAAATATTTTTTTCGAGTATATATTTTTCCACCAGAATAGCGAAGTGTTTGAGGATGGGGTTCTATTTGTTTGTTTTGGGTTTTTTTAATTTGTCTTTTTTTTTCTTTTTTACTTCTACTGAAGAATTTCAAATTAGAAATAATGCATTCCAGTCTTCAGAAAGAACATTTTAAAGAACGTGTTCTTTTTTATTCAGTTAGGAAACCAACCATGGAATGCCATCTTCCTCCTCAAGCAAGAAAACACAACACAATATGGAAAATGCCATGGTTTCCACGGTATATTTCTGCTGATTGATCCCCTGAGAACAAACTTTAGCCAAATTACAAATAAAAAGAAACAGAGAAGTACAATATACAATGTAAATATTTTAATTTTTAATGTCTATTTCAGAAGGAAACAGATAATTTTCAATTAAAAAAAAATTTGAGATCTAATTTTTTATCAGATAATAAATTCAATAGAAAATAATTCTTACATTATTCCTATGTTTAATTTATTTTTATAATGCACTTCCATTTAATTTTTAACCTTCTAGGTCTATTCTGGAACAGTATCGAGATGCTTTTAAGAAATGTGGTCCTACCAGCTCATAGGAACATGGATTCTTTCTTCTTTTGTTATCCTTTCTTTCCTGTTTAACTTGAAATATCTTGGAAATAGTGTCAAAGTTGATGTATTTATGGATGTTGACAGGTGGTAGGTGCTAGGGCAGTAAATACTTCCTCCAGGCTGTTCCTACTGCAGAACACTCTTCAAGTCAGTACAGCAGTGATACAATCCATGGTGCCATGTATAAGGAGCAGCCAGAAGAAGAATAATTCATATCCAGGATATGTCATTCCTAGGAATGATTGCTTGTATCTAGATTTTTATGAAGTCCAGTACTTTCCACCCTGGATGCCCTTTGAACATAAGTAAACTTTCATAATTCATGTGAATAGTTTAGAATAAGGGCATTCTGAAGTTCTCATACAATATCAATATTCTATTTCTTTAAATTTAGAAAAAAGAAAAAGAAAAAAAAGAGATCTCTGTTCTTTCTTTCATTTTCCTGAGCTTTTGTCAGTGCTTTCAGAATGCATCAGCGCTCTGAGACAACACCCTGTCCTCATTTCTACACGTTGTTTGTGTACCAGGCTCAGAACTGCCATTTCAAATCATAGTACATTGATTTTTAATGTTCTTCTAATTTAGGCTAAAGATGCAGAAATCTTAGCTCAGTTAGACTGTATGCTGACCTGCATTTGAACTTCTTACCAGCTGCTTTTAGGTCTCTGACAATAACCCTTTTTTAAAAAACCACAATTAAAAAAAAACAACATTATAGGCTGGTTTTAATTATCTTTTAACATTATTTTTGTTCAGTCACTTACAAATATGTGCTTTCAAAATGGTTGCAAGGGACACAGGATTTAAACAGATGCAATAATCTCACTTACTTCTGTCTCATTCGCTCTTTAGATCTATTGCTGTTATCTGATTTACTAAGACAGAGCAGCTGGTATGGCCTTTTTGAGCTCGCTTTGCAAGATTAAATTCTACCACCTTGACCTAGCATAAATACTGAGAAGTGGCACAGCCCAGGTTCATCATGGGATCTGGTGCATGAAATTAATGCTGAAAAGTAGGATAACAGAATGACAGTGACATGGATGTGTCGGTTTGGATAACCCAGGAGTTTTGGAAGAGGGGATAAGTTCAGTATTACCTTTCTGTTCCCACATAAGCTGTTTGGGCTGGAGAGGAGTAGCAGGAATAAGATATTACCATATTTAAAAGTTGCTGATATGCTCCAAAAAAGGACACTTATGAAGCTTCTGCAGTCCTCTGATGTTACAGTTTGCACTTAGTTTAGTCAGCAAAAAGAATAGAAATACTCCTGAAAAAGTTAGAACAGTGAAACTGGAAACTGGTCCTGTGATATCAATAAATGAAGCTCCCTTCACTGGATATTTTAAGCAAGCATAGACTGCAGAAATAACTCTTTTTTTTTTCTCTTTCTTTTTTGCCTTTTTTTTTTAAAGTATGACTAAAAATAAGGGTATTTTTAGTATACTTTTATTATTCTTACAGAGCCAATTTTAGTTTAACCTTCTCTTTCTAAGGCATGTTGGAAAGCTGCAAAAACTGTTGTATTCTTGGTTTCATTCCCAACGGCATACTGGCATAGTACTTTCACAAGACTGCCTTGAGCAGTATTCTGTAAACTAAATGATGATTATGTGTATATGAGCACTGGGCCAATAAAGCATAGAATTTACTATTCACTTTTATAACTACTGTGTGCCATCTCTTTCTGTTAAGGCAAAGAAGCCTTCCTTTTATATTAACATGCTGAAGAAAATAAAAATCAACTTGAAAACCTCTGTGTGTGAATACGCACACAAACAGAGTTTAAATTAATCATGTATTCTTTGGTGGATGCAAACAAAATGGAATCATTTGTTTGGTTTGGTACTGTAAATTTTAAGGCACTAATTTATTTCCAAACTTGAATTTTGCTGTTTGTTCAAACTAGACACTGTAGCTCCTAATAAAATAATAATTTGGTCTACAGTAAATGTCATTCTGTAGTGCTGTTCAGAGCGTAGGCTTCTAAAGGGCAAAATCGACTCAATTTTAAAAAAGAAAATTTACAAAAAAACCCCACCTATAACAGATGCTCTAGCATATGGTTAGGTTTAAGTGAGTGCATAGTTGAGCACAGAAAATAAATAAGGGCATGACAAGACTCTCCCCCCCCCCCTTCTTTTGCCCCATAGATACACTAATCACATGGTCACCAGATGGTATATACAGAACTTTGAATTCCATACAATATTTATAGCCACCAATTTGCGGCCTTAAAGTCAGAATACTAAACTGTTTATTTCATATGGCAGAAAAAAGGCACTTTAATGCTGTTTATTTTTGTTGTCATCACTATTCAGAGCCCAGGGAAGAACTGATTTGTGCAACTGAAGTGGGCAACCATGCTTTGAAATTGCCTCAGTGATCTTGCGGTCTTGATGAATATAGAAGAGACAGTTGTGAATCCATTAGTTTGGAAACCTCTAACACCTTGAGTTGAAAAGTACTGGATTTAATTTTGTTGAAAATCTGGGGAAAGCTGATCAGATCCCCACTGTGCCACAGGATCCCTATGGGCAAGTATTGCAAAATCTTGCTCCCGACCCCACCGTCGCCATTATCCCCCTGTCTCTCTCTGGTGAAGGAGATCACATTGCAGAGATGCCAAAGTAGTGTCTGGATCCTATGCAACTTACCCCCAAAGCTTGGTTTTCTCCCTAATTATTACAGGAGCAACAGCCGTGCTGGATATCAATAAAGGATCTTATTTGCTCTTACTATTGGAGACCACAAGAGGGAGAAGAAGATAAGAAAGCCACGGCATGAGCAGTTGAGTGCTCCTAATCTTTCATCTCCATAAAGTCAGTCTGCTCTTCCAGTTTCCTGAGTTCAAGTAAATAATCATTAAGCTTTTAAAAGCTGAACATCTGAAAATCACAACTGAAAGGTAAATGGAAATGACACTGGAGCAACGTTGGCCTTTATGCTGTACCATACTGTGACCAACAAGGACTGGATATTTCTACAGGAAATAATACTAAATACCTCAGAAAAGAAAATTTTTAAATACTTTGGTGCAAGTAGAAATCCAATTAACCAGAACACATTTTCTGCCTTGAACACATTTGCAGCAAAACAGTGTGTATGTTTTTCCTTGATGGAAGATACTGCAGAAGCTTGCGCAGACTTTGGCGTTTTTTAGCCTTTATAAATTGAAAGATAAATATTCAGCTATATCTGTGGATGTTCTTCTATATCTCAAGAAACTGATAATGCCTACTCTGTCTATTTTAAGGAACTTAATTTGCATTACAACACAAATTTCTCAGATGCAGTTGTATTAAATAAATGCAACATTGTTATGAATATATAGGCTTGAGAAAGCAAAATTTTGGAAAGGTATAGTGTTTCTACTAGACACTACATCAGCTCTGCTAGTATTAAAAAGGCCAGAATTATATAGGTGTATAAACACTTTTTAGAGTGTTTATGTAACCATTCTCATGAGTTCACACTAAGACCTTTAGTGAACACACTATTTAACAACACTGCTGCAGAAAGTATGCCAAGATGATAGATAAAACATATTATCCTGGGCTATAAAATACGCTTTTGCCTTCTTCCTTTTTGATTATTATTTGAATGCTTTGTTGCTAACATTGTTTGAAGACCACCAAGGGACTGTGGCAATTTATAATGTTGCAACATTGAAAATAATGTGTTTGATTTATTTTTAATGTGAATGCAGTAGTGAGTTTGTTTGTCAGAAGCCATGGGGAAACAAAGATGAATACTATAAATTATCAGGTTTCATTTAATGCAGAAGGAAATTAGATCATAAACAGAGATATGATTTAAAAATACCCTCTTTTAGGTTTAATAAAACGATATTAAAATGTTCCGCTTCTATAAGCAGAATATGTGCATGTCTAGTAAAATTGTAAAGCTCCTGTTGAAAAAAATATATAGTTTGGAGAAAAGAGACAATAAAACTTAGCATAAACTGCACTTATTCGTAGTAAATGTTTATGAAAAAAATTATTAATTTATTTTCTCCACTTTCTTTTTCTGATTTAAAAAGAATAATCAATGAAAATAAATGGGCAGAATGGCTTAATGATTTCAAAAGTTGTGCTTAATCTTGTGCAAGTACTCATAAAAGACCAAATAAATTATATATGCAGATCTTTGCTACAGGAAGCCCAATCAGTTTCGTATTTAGTTTTGAATGACAGCATGCTCTCAAACTATACTGTTTTTTTCTCTTCTCTTTTTTTTTCCTCTTTGGAAATTTAATTTTAAATTATAAATTCCATTTCTAACTTATAGGAAACAAAATATACACTTTCATCAAAATACTGCAGGGATTTTTTTCACCTTTCATTGTGTCAATCCCATACTTTTCCTGTCAAGTCTCTAGAGCAGATCACTTAAGAAGTATACAGTCAATCTCAAGAAAACAAGATGAAAATGCTTCAATGCAGCCAGAGCAGTAATTTTGTTTAAATTTTCTTGGACTTCAGTATTTTCTTCAAAATACATTTTTGTTATTTATTTTCTAGATTCAGACATATTTTATAGATCTAGGAATTAAAGTTTTCAAACTCAGACATTATATTTTATAGTTAGCTATTAAGAAAAAAAAAGAGGGAAAAAAGAAAACAAAAAGAGTCCTTTTCAATGTTCCTATTTTAATGTCTTCAGGTCATGGTAATGGTGCTATAGACGTTATTTCAGCTTTCTCATTTAGCTGTTAACAAGCTTAGATGATGGTTAGATTTACTCAAAAACTATATAGAACAGCTGTACAGAAACGTGACTTTTTTGTTTGTTTATTTGGATTTTTTGTTTGGTTTCATTTGGTTTTTGTTTTGCTTTGGTTTTGTGGGTTTTTTTATTTTACTGTGGAGGGTTACAAAATATGCTGGAAACTCTAAACCAGTCCCAGGTACAACAGTGTCACTGCTTACCAAATGACAGATGCTTTGCTGTTGTGACAGTAGTAGTTGTGTGGGCCACCTGGAAGACTAGAGACCACCACCAACCTGGAAGCCACTGTCATAAAATACTCCTTGATTTACCATCTGCTTTTATGAAATGTCCCTGAAATAGAATATCTTAATGGAAGTATGGATTGGGGTGGTTCAGTGTGAAACTTTTTCTGTGAGTTCAGTGAAGGAATAAACCACAGCTGCTCTGTGTATGTTGTGCTGTTATCATTTTTTAAACCTGTACTTTGCCTCTCTGCCTGTAATAAATCCAATTTACACTGGATTTCAGCTTTTATAGTATCATGGTACATTTTTATTCACTATTCTTATTTTTTCTTAACAAAATAGTTTTTAGCACTCAGAAATTGCAAATATATTTCTCAAATTGTTAGTATTTATATAACATCATATAACACAATATTTATGATATAAATTTGTAGGAAAATAAGCTGTTCATTTGAGTACAGACAAGTGTGTGTTTCCTAGATCAGATTTATAATACTGTAATAGATTTCAGGATACAGACCTTGCTCTTTATCAATTTATAGAGAGAGTTATTTACATGCAAGTCTTATTCTGTAAGGAGAAGTTATGTAGGAAAGGCTTAAATTAATAAAATATCTTTTCAGAAAATTCTTAAATGAACAAGAAAGAAGTTGGCAGGAATACTTTTTTGCATATATCATTACTAAAAGGTTTTAAATAATATAAAGGAAATATTCGCTTTTTGATTAAATCTTATTAAACTCCATGGATTTGCTCAATGACCAGCAAAAATATGCTTGATTCATAAAACAGATTATAGGATTTTCCTGAGAGTACTCATGTGAAGAAAGCTTTGAAAGACAGCACTGAAGAGATTTGCTAAGTGCTAAGGATAGCAAGAGAGAGGTGAACATTTTAGCATTGCTAACTGCAATGTGTGCAGGTGAGGTCTGTTTTTATGCATCATCTGAGCTTGTTGCTTATCTTTATAGACACAGCTAATATTTGGCAAATTTTTTATTTGCTTGTCATTACCAAAATCTTTCCATTCTGCCTGTTTGTGGGAATTTTTTCTGTTGTTTGTTTTGTTATGTTTTTGTTTTGAAGGTTGCTGATTTTTTTTAAACTTTCTTTTTTTCTTTTTTTTTTAAAAAAAAACAACACCTGCATTCTATGCAAATACATGATCCTGCTCTTGAGCTTAAAGAGTTCAAAGTTTTGTATATGTACATGTGTGAGCATTAGTGGAGAATTGCTACATTCAGTGAATGAAGGAGGATTTGCAGAGAGAAACAGCTGGTGATCAAAAAATTCATTTGCAAAGAATACTGGTTGGAAGCAGTTCCCAGTCAGATATGCTTCAGTAGGCTGAAGGCTGGAAGGGCAGAGATGCTCTTGTTGGAGTACAGCAGCAGACAGAGCCACATCCAAGAGGCATACAGAGGAGTTGAAAAGTTCAGAGTAGGCCTTTAGCATTCCAGTATTTTAGAAGAAAGATTTCTAGTTTATTTGTGTCAAAGAGTCACTGTAAAAAATATCACTGTTATGGAGTATAAAACAACAAAGGATACAGTTTTACTTGCTGAGTTGGTTTTATTGCTTCTCACATTTTTTCATATGTTTCAATTCTATTCCCAATTAATTTATATAATATAGTTAGGGAAAGATCTATACACTTTTAAAAGCCAGTTTTGCTTGGGTTGTGGAAACTGGAGGGAAAATGGTATAATTCTGTGATGCGTGTGGGATAGAAGACTATTTCTTGTGCAAGCACAGAATGAGAAATAAGGTAAATTTTTTTTTCCATTGTGTAATAGCTTATTTATGGAAACTATCACATGGAACGTCACACAGAAATATCCTTTCAATTATTAAATAAAAGGTTTCATAACCTTATATAAAAATTATGTCATGCTATTTATTTTAACTCAGCCCTTATGTAGTGATAACAGCTATGACTTGTTCCTGCTGCAGTATGTAAGAGAATATTAAACTCATGATATGGATACCTAGTTTTATGTGAGTTTTCAATAATTTATCTCTTTAAAAAGATTCTTATAATTATAAAGCTTTATAGAAGGCTTTTTTTCTATTAATATTTTGTATTCTAGTCAATTATGCAGGTAAAAATGCTTCAAATCTGTATCCTCAATAACATCTTACTAAGGGAATAGATGGAGGGTTGTGTTTGTGAGTGTATCAGAACTAAGCTCAAGCTGTCACTACTCCTAAATCCATTCAGTGCAATTTTAAAACAGCATTTTACATATTGACAGACACAAATATATATATTTAAAGAAAATTCGATGCAGACCTCCTGCCCTTCAAATAAACCAAATTTAAAAATACTGGTCTCTCTTAAGCCAGTGCCAATAATGAATCAAGTTAAATACAATAATGGTATAAATGATAAGAAGTGATATATTTAGTCCTATCATGGAGACTGACCTTCAGGATAAAGAGGGGAAAAACAGTGTCGCCCTTTGCCAACATTGTGTCCAACAAAATTTTATGTGAAAAGTTACACATAAGACTAAGCGATCGTTCCCTACATTTAAAACAGCTTTTCTGTTTCTGAAAGACATACTCACCTGTGAGACCACTGTGGTCACATAGAGTGCAACAGAGGCTAGGCAGAACACAAACTTATTAAGGCAGTAGCAAAGAGCCTTGGTCTGTTTCCCGAGGTCTTGACATGTTTAGCAAGGTTTGCAGTCCCATGTCATGTAACACAGACACACATGCATATCTAATTAGATAGCTAATAGATCAGTCTTTGGGCTTGGCTCTGTAACCCCAAAGTACATAAGCAGTATTTTTTTTTCCCAGCTCACTTTGTGGCTCTCACCTACAGTACTTTTTCAGAGTCAGCCCTTGAACAGCTGTCTGAATGATGCAGGTACAAGGGGAATTTTGATAAGATGATGGTGTAGAAATTAGATGGACTATTTTTATTTCTAAAGTGGTCTGCAAATATTAAAGTCATTAAAATGAAATAAAAATAAATTTGTCTTTATGGATTGCAGCTCCTTTATGCCCCAGTCTTGCAAAGAGCTTCATGTAGGCAGGCAATTTTGGTTAAATACATCTTGTTTGCTGACTTCTTGCAAGATTATAGATTTCAACAGTATGAAAATGTCAATACACAGATCCTGCTTTTGCCTTGGAAATTATTTTTCTTTCAGTCAAAGCAATTATTTACTTTTTTAACAGAAGTGTAAGACTGACTCTTTTGTGCTCATGAGTGAAGTCATCAAATCATGCTACTTACTTGGGTGAAACTTCTCCACAAAGAGAAAGACATGAGAACTCAAGACAGAAGGGTAGTTTCTGGTGTGTGCTATGGGTGAATTCAGAGGACATGGTACCAGATCCCTTCTATCTCTACTGTTGTTTTCAGCAAAAAAAAGAAAATATAGTGTCAGTAATATTTCATCAATTTTTGCTTTCAACAAAATATTTATTCAAGGAAGACAAGGGAAAAAAATGCTACAAAATTCTTATGGGAACATTTTATGGTTTGAAATTATTTGTGGCTCTTAAAAAAATTTCTGCTCAATGCCCGTTATCTAAGGAAAAGCACCCATATAAAAGATAGAGATCCATAATACTCCCTGACAGCCCTCTGATTTCGGTAGTTACAGGGCCCACAGAACTATTTGGTTTTTATAAGTTTGGTAGATATACAGGCTGAAATTTTCTAGCTCACTGTCTACTGCCAATAATACTTTGTCATAGATTTTCTTTTTACCCTTATTTACCCTGCTATGAATGAGAAACAGAATATATATAGTCTTTAAATATAAGGGGAATAAAGTTCACTGTCTGCATATAATTAAAGTCAGCTTTATTTTTGTTCAAATATTTCCATCCCAAGGAAGAGAAGTATTTTTTTATTAGATGATGTTTATAATTTAAAGCAGTTTTTTAAGAAGTGAGTATAGAAGGAGAGAGGAGACAGAGGAGAGATAATACACTGATATATTTTTTCAGTAGTATACATCACTTTGAGTCAGCAGAAACAGCCTGTTATTCCAAACATTCCCATTTTTTGTATGGTGTATGAGTTTACTTAGCTGAATGGAAGGCACTCAAGCTAGTGCCAGGGGTTTGAGGCGAACACTTGTGTTTCCTCCCTTTAGTAAATGCTAACATTTTTAATGGCAATGTCCTGCCATTTCTGTTCAGCAGGGAGTACTTCAGTACCCACTCTGCAGTGCTAACAGCCCTCAGCAACTGCTCACTACCCCTGTGCAGGAATGGTTTCTGCCCTTTTCCCATGAGCAAGAGGGAAAGAACTGAAACTGAGTTTTATAAATCATCAACTATTTGGCCTATAACCTGTAATCCTATATGCTAATAATATATAGTAAATTCTACTTAAAAATCTGTCTACCAAATCTCTTAAAATCATTTCTAGTAGTGTTTATGTTTATTTCTAATAGTGTTTATGGTAGCAATGAAGACCCTCTCTTGCTAGGAAGCCCATAGATTTTATCAGTATAATTTCCTTGCCTTCCTGACTGTATTGTTCAACATCTTTCTTTTGTTATGTTTTACAGAGTTGGCAGAGCATAGACATAGTTCAAATTAATCAAAGAAACTTTGGCTTAAAAGAATGTTTCAGGCTCCAGCACTTTCCTTCTCATGTTTAGGAAATGAAGGTTTATATTTATTTTTCTTTAAAAGTAAGATTAAGTTTTTCACTTTCTGACTCAGTTCTACACATAAGGTTTTTTTGTTTGTTTGTTTTTTTGCCTTTCTGAGGCATAGTGATATCTAGCCTTTGGAGATTAGCCTCTTTCCCACAGTTTTTGAAATACACAGTATATTTTGCTTTAAAAATCTGACTTTATTATTACTCCAGTAAGTAGAGATTTATCTCCACATTTCCAATTGAATAAATTGAGTTTACAAGGCAATTGGTTTTAATAATTCTATTTCTGGAAGAGATATACAAAACCATAATGGCAATTTGTGTTACATATGTTCAATTAGGCTATGACAGAATTATTTATGTGTGTCTGGAAAGCTTTAGAGATGTACAATAGGTATGTGTAAATCTTTAAAAAGCTACTTTAATCCACTCTGATTTTTTCACAAAATGGATTCACTTTAAATTTCAACTCTTAAAGATTAGAAAAAGAAAAAAGGTAATTGTTGGTATACCATTTCCCAAACTTTCCAAATTAGAGTGTTTTATAGTTTTCATACTATATCTAATTATTTGTAGATATTCATGAGTTTTCAGGAAAATAAATAAATACCATTCACATCAAATATTTTTTTCTTCTTCAACATCTATGGTTCCAAAACTGTCTTAGAATCATGTATCACATTATGTCCACTTCCAACTGCATAGTAATTTTGGTTTCTATGGTTGTTATTTCTGAAATTACCAGAAGAGAAAAGAGCTTCTAATCAGTCAGTAGCCTGATCTAAAGTGTTTTAAAAAAGTAGAAAATCTTGAAGTTTTTTGCAAATTGTCTATGCAGTTTTCTTTTATGGAAAATAGAGACAAACTGCTGGAACAATATTCAGTTGCTGTTGTCATTTGAGTGAGTTATCCTTTTTTGGAAAAGCATTCTTCAGAGCTTAACAATTATTATTTGATGTTAATGTTTAGAAATAAATGGTATATTGGTGATAGTGGAGGAAGTCAGGGAATGCTATTGCACTCACTCCCATAGTTATTAGGATAAATAAGGATACTACCACTAAGTAAAAAGACCTGTGATCCCAGCTGTTGTCGTCTCTGGCTTCCTTTTGTGTTCAATGATTTTGAACTCTATAGCACAGTTAAACGCTTTCTACAAGAATCTGTTAAATAAACTCTTATGTTTCATATTTTTATTACATCTCATTCAAATGATCTTTTGCACCTTGATTTTTAATTTGATAAGCCAGGATTAGCAGGAAGGTTTTTCCACTGTGTTTAAAGACATTCTCCCCCTCTTAACATGATTAAGAATAAGACATTTTGCCTTTGCCCTCTTCAAGTTGTGCTGGAAGCAGATGTTAATATTTTATATACAATTTTCCTTAACCCATAATTGGCAATAAAGACAAAATAGTGTTATGTTTCAAGATTCCTCAGTATTAACTAATTAAACCAGCAGCAGGCCTCAAGCATGGGACAATGGCAAACTTTCAGATGAATTAATTTTATGGAAGACCAGCTGAGTAATTGGACTCCAATTACAGGCTGTTTAGCTCCCTCATCACCTTCACATATAATTAAATTCAATTGGTTGATACAGCTTCTATCTTTATGAGGGCACTTACAAGCTTTTTGAACCCCACTGTGACTTTGGATCTAGGCCAATCAATTATTACTCATTTCTCTTTCAAATGGAAATTCTCTAGATTAGTCATATCTTCTGTAATGCATTGCTTGCATTTAAAAGGTCTGCCTATAGCACAGTGCAGCTGAGACACGGATGAGGAGAAGTGTTTATAGATATTTTTGTTCTACAAGCAATATATAGTATGCAACTGCATGTTTGTCATGGGTATTGATGAACATTTTTATGACCGGTCTTGAGAGATATGATGTTAAATACCGTGAGTTTGATTTACTGTATTATTATATTTGCAAATGGCATGCTTGTTCAAGTTACAAATGATTACTGAAATTGCTCATTAGATCTAAAATTGTCTTTACTGGCATGTAAAAAGTAAATCATTATGTAGAGTTAGCTGGTAATCCCTTAGTTGTCCAGCTTTCCTGCTTTAGTTTCACTAATTTAAAAAAAAAACAAACAGAAAAACAACAACAAACAAGCAAAAAAAACCCCACAAACACCAAACCCAAAAAAACTAACCCCTCTAAACTGCAGTTTATTGAGAGAAAAATTTAACAGCCCTGCCTTTTAAACATATCCACCACCTTAAGTAGACTGAATAAAAGAAAGAAAATATATTTTTATTTTGAGAATGTTAGAACAGTTTCTATTTTAGAGCATTTGGCTTTGAATTAGTACATATTTTCAAGTGCAAGCAAAAAATGAATTCATAAGTGTGTTTGTAACAATTTACCCATAACTAGTCTATAAGGAAATTAAACAAATGACTAGAACTGATAAGGCACTTTTGCCTATTCTTAGTATATTGCTTTCAGTGTATTTATTTCCAAAGAGAGCAATATATCATCATTGATAAAAAGGAAGCAGAGAAGCAATAGTGACATCAGTGATCTTTTCCAGCTCTATGGAGTGATCAATAAAGAAAAAGGCAGTGTCAAATATGAAATATTACTTTTCTTTAGAGCTTTCAGTTAGGGAAATATCAAACCTATTTGTTTCAGCCTTAAACTCTTGAATTTGAATACAAGCCATTGATTAGCTATGTAAAAAAACCGACACAGACATAACCAAATTACAAAAAAGTTTCTATGAAACTGTATTACTACTGATTGACTAGCAAAACAGAACATTAATGATTAATGATGTCATAATAAATACAGGAAAAGTAATGTTCACCACCTTCTCTTCTGAAGTACTGCCATCATCCAGAATGCAGATAGTATACATGAGAACGCATCTACTTCAGATCTTCACTGGTAAATTCCGACTTTTTTCCTGATCATTCCGTAACTGAAAAAAAAACTTGTATTCTGAGCAAAACCCCTCACCTTTTGTGTAGACACATGATATACAGCGGGAAAAAAAAAATATTCCTGAGGAAAATGTTTCTTCTTGTTTTAAGTGGGATGGTCATATTAGATGTTATAAGAACATGTTATTACTTGTCTTTATTATTTTAGAGCAAAACAAAGGTGATTGAAATGTCATAATCATGTCAAGTCCAGGTTTGTCTTTTGTTTGTTTTTTTTTTATTTCTCTTACTTGCTTGCTTTTTTTTCTGAATATTTAAGGAGCAACCTTAAAAGAAAATAACTACATCACATATCAAATCATTATTTTGACCTATCCTGCAAGAATAATTGTTATATTACTACCACTATTAATGTTGTAAATAAGGATAGAAAGCAAACTTTTCACAAATAGCTCCTGTTTCAGATCACAGATGCTTTCATACAGATTAAACAGGTGCTGAGGATGTATTTGGTTCCCCAAATCTAACTCGTCCATCATCCATTAATCCACTTGGTCGTCTTGATGTCACCATGCGTTTATTAATTCTTCCTTATTTCTAAGAGGACACAGCATTTATGCAATAAACAGCATAACTAATAAGATAGCACAGACCATTGCACTTGCAGGGAGCGCAGAAAATTAGCAGTGCCATCGCAGACCTAATATCAACTCACTTGAAGTGGCAGTCAGGAAAGAAAACCCTCTAGGTATTATTTTTTTCCAAAGGGTAGATGCTTTAAATCACAGTGCTCATTAGACTTTATCATCATTTCATCGTTTTGCTTCAGCAAGCCTCTAGTCCCACATGTGTTTTGAAGACTTTTTTTCTCCCTAGATAGGTTAACTGAGATCAGATTGGCATTTCTTGTACAGACACAGTCAGAATCGATTTGGTTTAGAAGACAAACTGTGTGGAGGGAAGGAAAGGAAAGACCTCATTCAGGGTATAATTTTACAGGATTTGTTATTCATAAGTGAACAGCCACCTTTTCATGGATTTCTTTCAGAATAATAACAAGAATTAAAAAGGAGTAAGTTGGCTCACCGGTATTACACCTACTCAGGAAATATGAACAGGTATTAGAGGTTTAATGAAAACACTACCAATACCACCAAGAGAGAAAAAGGGGAAAAAAAAACAAAAAAAACAACAAGACAAGAATTTTCAACTATTTTTAGAGCTAAGTATTCTGGACTTTTCTACACTTGTGTGAAATGAAACCTAAAATGTTCATGATCTGGCTCTGGCATGTATTGACCAAACCACAGCCTTTTTAATTGTCCTGCCAACCACAGTTTTTATCTCCCCTTTTTCACTCTTCTTTCTATGTCTCATGACTGAGAGCATATGCTGCATTTTGACAAAAAATGTCAAATCAGAAAGTAAAATTCCTTGCCCCCACATTTGGTTTCTTTGGTAGTTAATAGGCAGCTACTTTGTCCCTTTAACAGTATAGCTGATCTTAAATGTTGACTCCCACTCTGCACAGCTTTGAACTATGCTAGATGGAGAAAACTTAAAGGACAACAGAAGAAAATCAACAAATGACCGGATCATGCACAATCTGTGTTTTTAGAAGCAAGTGGATTTCTGTTATGTAAATAAAATGCACTTAGATATGAGGAAAAAATGACCTCTTGTATCTTAGAATAGAGTAGCTTTTAAGTCTAATCCCTGCAATACAGTGTGCTAGCAATGCAGCGTGTTGCTTCTGTGGCTTCGAAGACACTTAAACTCCTGATTGTTAATATCATCAGTGTTCCCCTCCAAAAACATTCCTCATATACAGTACAACAAAGAACAGTGTGTGCCTACGGCCTGAGCTTAACAAAGTGCATTGAGAAAGACGGCTTCCTGGGCAGAAAAGCACATCAATAACACAGTGGGAAGTGGCACCAACAGAAGGTAAACACGGGTCAGTCAGGGAAAGCTTAGTAGGTGGTGGGGCACAGATCTTCACATACAATGAAGGGAATGACATCAGAGAGATTCATCTTTCTCTGTGCTTGAATTCTCAGTTATTAACTAAGGCATAACATCATATAGGACAACAAAGGCAGAGAATCAGCCAGTTTTTGACTGCCTTGCAGATGGTACAAACGTAGATTTCAGTGCTGCTGAGAGAATGACTGTGGCAATTGTGTTAGCTGAACTGTTCAGCTCTGGGAAAACAAAAAACAAAACAAAATAAAACAAAACAAAAAAAACCCAACTCCACTCCCCCCCCTCCAAAAAAAAAAAAAAAAAAGTGATGTATCAATGTTCTGGTTAAGCAAATATTATTCAGACATGTAAGCCACTAGGCTTATTCAGTTCTCTGTCATTATTTATTAGGTATATGTGAATCGTGTATAAGAGTTTCAAATTTCCAAGCATAATTTTTCTGTCAAGGACTGGAAAGAAAATAATAAAAAATAGCTGTTCCATGTATGTAGCTGCTTATATTTTTTAGCTGAGCAGGAAATCTTTTTTTAAATCTTTTTTATTTTAGCTAGATTTAGCAAGAGATGAATCTTCATTACAAAAGTGGCTTTTCTTTTCCATGCTGCATTAAAGTGTACTCATCTCTAACCCTTTTTATTTCTGACCTTTCCCCAACAGGGAAATTATTAAAGAATATAGAAGAATTTAAAGATCACTCATATCAGATAGGAAGATCATTTTTACAAACATTTTATTATGGAGACTGTTTATTTATGGAATTGTTCACAGATTTTTAACACACTATCTTGATTAGTGTTTTATATTTTATTGCAATTTTTAATTTGACTCATAAAATTTAATCAAGATATTTCCATATATGAATTTTTTTGTACTTTTAAAACCTAAAACAGCTTTGTAAATGTCATGGATTCTTTATTGCAGTGGTCTCTAAATTTTTTTGACTGTGCAATCCTGTCAATAAAAAATAACGAGAATTCACCCCCAAAATGTGAACATTTATGTTTTTCTTTATACTTTATATACATGCACTACTATACTAGCATATTATGTACTTTATAAAATATGAATAAAATTGGGTGCACACACACCACTTTGGAGACCACTTCTTTATTAAACATTTACCATTTAATAGTCAGAAGTTTTATTATTTTTATCCATATTTAACTATTTTACTAATTTTTGAAGTACTAGTTTAGTAAAAATTCCTGCAGAACCTATTTGACTTCCCAATGAGACTTTTGTCCAAGTCAGGTATCCGTAACTGCAAAAGGCTATGATTTTAAAAGAATGGAAGAGTAACATGAAAGAAATCAGGAGGTGTATGTTGGAAAATGTGTTACTTAATGCTCAGCTTTGTTATGGTTCCAGTAATGTAGTAAAAAGAGAAGTCAAAGTAGATTTCCAGACCTGGGTTGTAAATTGGAAATTAGGCCACCTACATAAGAAATCATAGCTGGCTAGAATGTCAGTCAGTCTTTTGCTCAGACAAGCAACATGTGTTTTTTCAAGTGCCTTCACTTATTAGAATAAATGAGTTTGTTTATCCAAAAAGATTTTAGGAAACCAACTATTTTATTTTATATGGATTTTCAGATGACCATAATCCAGGACTGAAACTGAAGAGCTGACATATTTGATGAAGCAGACAAATGGATAGAAACCTGCTTCATAAGTGTCTCCATGGCCTCTGTTACCCACTGAAGTTATGGCCTTTGCCAAATGAGAAAAGTCCATGACTGAGTGTCTTTGAAAAAGAATTGCATTTATCAAATGTTATCTTTAAAAAATGAGAATACAGCTCTGTTGGTATTTATATTTATTTTCTATTTAACATGTAAGACTATTATTTGAAAAAACAAAACAAATGTAGTGGTTTAGTTTTCTTGGTTTTGGTCTGGGCCTTCCTTGGCAACCAGGTTATAAATGAGGCAGTATTCCACACCATTCCTTCATGTAATCGGGGGTATATAAGATGGGGAGTTTCCTCTCTTTTTCTCTCTTCCTTTCATGTCCTGGGGAGGACATCAGGTCTCTGTGCTGGCTTATCTCTTATCTATGTGAGCTGAGGCCTATCAGAGAAGCTGGTGCTTCAGTCGTTCTGAGGTGGGGATTTCTACTGTTTCTCTT
Source organism: Sclerurus mexicanus (assembly GCA_013396755.1). Classification (NCBI taxonomy): domain Eukaryota; kingdom Metazoa; phylum Chordata; class Aves; order Passeriformes; family Furnariidae; genus Sclerurus; species Sclerurus mexicanus. The sequence continues at coordinate 265,583 of VWZF01004268.1, forward strand.
AAGGGGAATTTTGGTGAGAATTTATTGTATTAGTTACTTATTGAGCTTTTCCCTGAGTTTACGAGTGTGTGTGTATCTGTTTTGTTTTGTTCCTACCTATTTTTGTCCCATTTCCCTTTCCCTTCCCCCTTTTCCCTTTTTTTGTTTGGGGTTCTTATTCTGTAGATTCATAGTGTTTGATTGTATATAATTGTAATATATGTGAAGATATATATACTTTTACTACAATTCTCTTTTGTGGTTTTTTTTCCTTTTCTTTTGGGGGGCGGGGGGAATCTGTGTGGCTGGCCATTGGGTTTGGCAGGGAGCCAACCCAAACCTCCACATGACTCCATACAGGAAGGGTGCAATGAGGAACCACCATAAACAAAGCTCCTTGCTGAATCTGTGGGCCTGTGAGAACAGAGTCCCATAAGACAGATGTGTCAATTTGCTATCCTCTGGATATATTTTATTACATTGATTTTTTTTTTTTTGCATTTTTATTTTAAATGCTCACAGCTAGAAGAGATGAAAACTGAATAAAAAGAACACAAAAAGGTCAGAGGGGGAAAGAATTTAAAAACCTAATAGGAATTTCTGAATTTCAAAAGCTCTGTTGTTTATATAGTCAATGGGCCTTTCCTAGAATGATTTGAAGCATCTAAAGGTTGGAAATCAGTCTTTGGAGGCTCCATCAAGCAAATAAAGAGCTTAATTAAGGCACATGCTCACCTACTCAGATCCTCATTTAGGTTGACCATGATGAAACTTGATTTTTCATTTCTAAATACTAGGTTTCCTTGAATATTTCATGATCCATGGATGATGAGAAAAGCCAGCCAAGGATAATGAGAAACTGAGATTAAAAGTAAAATGCATTGCTTAAGGAAAGTTAATGCAGGTAAAATGGCAGTATCTTTCCTAGAGATATCTTGTTCTGAGTATCTTCTTTGAGAACTATATCAAAATTTCTTTGTCATTGTATTGAGTCGGGCTGGGATGGAGTTCATTTCCCCATGGCTGCCCTCACAGTGCTGTGCTTTACATTGGTAGCTAGAAGGGTGTTGATACCACACTAGTATTTTGGCTACTGCTGAGGACAGCATCAGTACTGTAACATTCCTTCCCCAATCAAGGGCAAGATTCTGGGAGGAGACACAACAGGCCAGCTGACCCAAACTAACCAAAGGGATATTCCATACTGTATGGTGTCAACTCAGATATAAAAACTCAGGAAAGGAGCAGGAAGTGGGGGCATTCGTTGCTTCCGGTGGCTGTTTGCTGAGAAACCATTACTCATGCTGAAGCCCTAAACTAGGGAAGTGGCCGGATGTCACTGCTTATGGGAAGTAGGGAATAAACCAATAAACCTTGTTATTTTTTGCTTTGCTTTTGTGCATGCAAGCTTTTGCTTTTTGATTTATTAAACTGCTTTATCTCAAACCACAAGTTGTTTTCCATCTTATTCTCTCATCCGTTTTCTGGTGGAAGAAAGGGAGTGATAGAGACACTGGGTGGGCACTTGATGTCCAGTCAAGAGGAACCCACTACATTCCTATGCGTTCAGATTCAGAGGATGATTCAAGGATTTTTTTGTTATCTGTTGCTTGAAGAATTATTTTATATGTGAAAAGTAAGCCAAAAAACCAGCCTTTTGCTACATGCTAGAAGAAATGAATCCTACATATTCAAGTAAAGATGAAAAATGTTTAAATCAGCCTCAGTAGCACAAGAACTGATGGCTATTCAAACACACCAACGTCTGTAATTTTTACTTGAATTTTCTATGGCAACAACATGTAGACACGATGGTTCAGCAAGGACATAAAATGAAGACATGGAATTAGCTTCTTCATGAGATTCTGCATGAACTGCAATCAGTCAGCAACAACAGGACAAAGCTACAGCATGTTCTCTTTGTCTATGCAAAGATATACCCCTTTTGCTGTCACCTTAAACCTCTTCTCCATCTATATGTTTATTTTATCCTTATATGTCATCTAGTCATTATCAGTGTGATTTCTGCAGAATGGAGATTGGGGTTTTTTGTTTTTTTTCTTTTTTTTTTAACAAAAATCTGGATTCAACCCTGAGAGCTGAATAGGGCCACTGGTTGTTCTTGTGATACATATTAAAAAAAAAAACACAAAAGCACAACATGTTTTCTCAAGGTTAAGCTATAAGTTTCCATAGATATAATTTGCATATATAGGTGAGGACATTTTAGAATCTAATGATTTTATGACACAGAGATGACTATGGGAAACCCAAATGCCATCTAATGTTTACATACTAAAGCACTGCCGCTCTTACTAGCTGGATCACATTTCTGTCTCCTTAGGGAACCCCATGATATCAATGATACAAGCTGAATCCTGTCTGCCAAGAAAGCCATACAACATTCATACCAAATTACAGAAAACTCAAATTGCCTGCTTAAATTGTTATTAAATAAAATAATGTCTTCTATTAAGTGGAAGATATGCCTTTATAGACTGACTAGCAATTCTGCCCAAGTGAAAAACGTGACTGACGGAACTAAAAAATGTCAATAGCTTTTTTCATTTATGAACAAAAGAATAAGATTGCCTACCAAGTATAAGCCACTTCAAGAAAAATCCTGGATTTTTTTTCCATTTCATTTTTTCCCCTCCTTTTCTTCCTCTCCTGTTCCCACTCCCACCATGGGAATTTGCTCATGACGAGATTGCTTAGATACTTTTCAAATAAATATTTTTATTTTTCAGTTTTGATAGAACACTGCAAAAAAGTGGATCTAAAACAACAAATACCCTTTTGTAGTCTCATTTAACCTCTTGTTTTGGTATATAGCTTTAACTTGTGAGAACATGTAGCAAAGTCTACTTAATGACAGAAAGATATTGAGAATAGTCAAATCTAAATCTGACTGCAAATGGCTGGGCAAAGTTCAGACAGCACTGAATGAGGAGGTGATCCAACGAAGAGGTGAAAAGTTTTTAAATGCAACTACTTCCATGTGAAGTAATAAAGAAAAATAATGCTAACAGTATATGAACAATAGGAGACTCCAGATTAGTTCTAATTACAGATTATAAAGAAGTTTTGTGAGTCCTTGCAGATTTGCAAAAACGTCAGCAACGGTCAGAAAAAGACCCTGTAGAAACATGTGCAGAAGAATGGCAAGTATGATCAGAAAGGGAAGACTGATTAGATTAAGACTTTTTGTTTAGACAAGAACAACTGAGGAAAAGAAGCAATGTATTAATAGCTTCTTTTAAAAAAATGATACCAGACATTTTTCATTTGATGAAGAACTGAAATCTGGAATTCATTTCCACAAAATGACACAAGAGATGTTAAGTATAGGTAGGTGTAGGCAATGCAATAAGAGTAGATAAGTTCATACATCTATCTATTGACATGCTGTGATCCATATCAATGTTCAGTAAAATATTCAAATCTATTACCTATAAGAGCTCAAAGGGTCTGTCAGGGGAGCAATCATCCTATTATTTTACCCCCTCTCTCCCTTTCTCTCTTAATTGTTTGTTTGGGTTTTTTGTTTTGTAATTCTTTCCTTAGATATCTGTTACTGATCATGGACATCAGAGATACGGGGTTGCTTAGGGAGATCCTTGTTCTGACCAAACATTTCTATTGAGATTTTTGTGCATTTTAGTTTGGATTTCTAAACATTTCTAAATTTCAAAAATTATTGTTAGTTATCCATTGCTAGCAAATTTTGTACAAAATATTGCAGATCCTGCAGGGGGATTTTACTATTTTACTTGTACAGTTTGTATCAAGTATGTCTTCATCTACCTTGAATTAAATCAACTAAAAATATATAAAATATGCCCTCTCTACACTGCTTTGTCCTTAACTGACCCTGCTATGCCTACAAAAATACTTATGTTTAAGTTGACCTTAGCACCTACTATGTTTTGTTCAAACTTCTCTATGCAGACTAAATTCATAATCATTTTAACGTATAAATACATATGTATGCACTTTGTATATAGTGTCTATGTGTATGAATGTGTATTTATGGAATACATGAATGTGTGTATGCAAAATAGATTTTCCTTTACAGTAAGTCAAATATCTCTTTAATTGACAGATACAGGAGAAAAAATCCCAACTATATTCATATCATAAATAAATAAATAAATCTGTAACATTTCTAAAGAAGCTCTCAATTTGAAAGGTGATCATCAGAAAATTAGACTCATTTATGAATAAGAATAAAACTGAGCTATAACTTCATATTCAATGCTAAAAAAAGAAAATCCATGTGCCATTAATTGCATAATTGTTATTATTATATTGCATTATATTATATTGTTGTTATTATTATACATGTTAGACTTTCTGAGAATTTGCATTAAAGATTTCTGGAATTTCTCTAAGGAGCTCCAAAAGCAAGCCAGAAATAGTTTGACTATAATATTTGCTGTTAACATTTCAAATTTAGTGTTTTGGAAAAATCCAAACTGGTTTTATCTTCCACTGCACAATGCACTTGCCTCTGAGACTTTCAGCATCCCAGAAATATCACCCTCTCTCACAGTAGTTCGCTGAAATTCCAAAGAATGCGATTTTCAAAATGCTAATGCACTAATATTGTAGCTTTTCAGGAAGTGCTTTCTTTTTAGAGTGATATTTCTGGAACTCCTACAGGACTTTATTGCAGTAATTGCAGGTTAAGATTATGAGAGGAGGAGGGAAGTACCCTATAGAGAGAAAATATTTCACTAATAAAGAAAAATACTAAAATATCTTTTCCCAAAAAACTTTACCACAGGTGCATTTTCTGTAAGAGAATTTATACTTCCAAATTAAAACCATACTATTTTCTTGCATCCATAAAATTATACTTGTTAGTCTTGGCATCTATGATCTTAAAGAAAATATGCTTCTCAGAAATACTATAGAGTAGCTAGTGGTTCTGGAAAAAGTAAAACTGCAAGGGAACTTTCAACTTAATATATACTGGCACCTCATGACATTTTAGTCAGTACTGCTTATTCAAGGAGGTAAGGAGAATTTGAAAGACCATTTAGCAAAAATCACTCTGATGGTGAAATTATAAACACAGTACATTATAACTGTCTGACAGAAAGATAGAAATAATATCCCATTTGCCATCAAAGCTGCTCCAAGAAACAGAAAAGGAACAATTCTGTCTGGGCATGGTAAATTTAAATTTGACAAAATCTCAGAGCTCATCAGTTTGCCAAATGACACTGAGAAAGAACAGATACACTCCCTTCCTATGCCTTCTTCCTTTTCTTGGTTCCTTAACATATTGGACCTTTTCCATCAGCCAATTACACTGCAAAACATTGTTGTTGTTGGCAATGCTCTCAAAGGGAAGGAATAAACAATTTGGGTTCAGAAGCACATTGCACTGTAAGAGACAGACTTCCATGAAGTAGTGTGCCTTTCAATATTAAGGGTGTTCAGAGACCACTGGTCATGGAGCTCAATCATTTCATTCACTAATAAGTGTATGTGGAGTCAGACCTAACTGGACAGACAGCTGTTGCAGCATCAGTTTGGAATTCTTTTTACATATGAAGTAGTTCAGGGGAAATAAAACTAATGCTTGTTGGGCTCTAAAAGCTGAAAGAACTACAAGTGAGCTCTGTCTTTTCTTTTATGGCTAAGTTTATCTAATGTGTTACTTTTTACTTACTGTACTTTGCACTTTGATTGCTGTGGAGTTGATGAAACTATCAGCTGAAGAATTAACATTAACATTTTACCAGATTTTGAGTCACTAGTTAGTAAATCAAAATGAATTTTCATTAGCAGAGATATCTCACCGAATCAGTGTCATTTAGAGAAAGGCCCGAAGTTCATGTGATATTTATTTTTTCAATTTCTTTTTCCTGGAAGACAAGGCAAATTGTTTCAGCTCATTTTAATTTGTTTTGTAAGCATCTTCTTCTCACTGTTTTCACAGAAATAGGCAAAGAATTCCCTTGAAAACACATTTGGAGTTGAGACAAATATTATAACAGGTTTTACTACTTTTTTTTTCTTTTTTTTCTATTTTGTTTCTTTTTAGGGTTTTAGAAAACTATAAATAACAATTCCATGTAATAGTATTGGAAAATTCAGATATAAAGAGTTACATTTCCACAGGCGTTGTCATATGGATGATTTTATGCCTTGTATTGATTATTTTACAACGTTTTCCAGATCTCTTATTCAGAAGTCCCCTCAAAGTTTCAGTTCATGACTTTTAATCACAAGGACTCAAAGACAAAAATGTAGGCCAGAGTTGAAACCTGGGAGGTTCTATAAGTTCAGAGCAGACTTTCAAGTGACAGTCTCCTCTGATTGTGCCAAAATTCCTCTCCCAGCAGTGGATTGATTATGCCCTGCTGAATAAGAGTGTCTCTTGTTATTGTTAGGTCCATGAGAAGCAGCAAGAGCATTTCAAAACCAGGGGAAAAAAGGACATAAAAGGGAAAAAAGAAGGAAGAGTCTTGGTCAGACTTCATATCCAGTATTTTCAATACTTTTGCTTTTCTTTCATCATGCACTACATAATTAAAGTGTTTTTTTGTTTGTTTGTTTGCTTGTTTTCTGGAATTTTAAAGAATAAATGTGAAGGAGTAATAGGAATAGCTGGCAACAATTGAAAATACAGGCTATAATGCATTAGTCTCTAGAATGGTAACACCAAGTGAAGCACATCTCCATTTTGCCTTGATAACATAAGAAACAAGTCCTTGTACTAAAAAAAAAGCTTTACAAACTATGGTCAAGACAAACAGTAAAACAGAATTTTAAGGGGATTTCTGAAATTACTTCTGAGTAGTACTTATAGATACTGGCATCCTTTGAGAAATTCAAGTATTGTTTTTTATTTATATTGTATTATGGTTTTTTTTTGTTAATTGTTTTGGTTTGATTGGGTGGTTTGGAGGTTTTGTTTGTTTTTCTTACAAGGAATCAAAATAATTTTTTTGTGCTGCTCATTAATTTATATTCAGACTCTCTCTTTTCTGGGTGGTTGAATGATTCAGTTTTTCTTTTCAGAGGTTTGACCCGGAAGCTTCTGCTAAAATTTTCTCTTGTATGAAAGAGATAAATGGGAAGAGATTTGTTGAGGAAGAATTTTTTTCAATTACTTGTCGATCACTGCTAACATTTGTCTTAAATAAATGAGAAGGACAAAGATTTTAAATAAGTGGCACTGGTTTTAACCAAAGTAACTGGTATAATTAGCAAAAATACAGTACTTTTTGGCCACATAATCCCTTGTTCAGGGAATCAGACAAATATAATCGACAATGGAATAAAAAAGATAATAGAATCTCATCCACTAAAGGATAGTCAGAGAGCATATTTTGTACTTGACTACAGACTGTTATGACAATAAACCAGGATCAGTGTCCCATGGGATGTGATCTCTATTTAAAATAATTTTTCTGATGGCATGCTTGTGCTATTACACTGAGCATGCCTTCCAGACCATGTTGGTCTGGACACCTGCAGCTGCAGTTGGCAAAAAGCAGTAGGAATGCAAGATCACAGTCAATGCATTTGCATTTCGGTCGAAGAATTTTTTTCTTTTAATTTTCCCAGAAGTTTGATCCCATTCCTTTAGGGTTTAGTAATTTTTATTCTTGTATTGTCACTTGCTAAAAGGTTCTTTACTCCAATCTGTGTTAGAACATAGCTAAAAAGATTGGGTTGAATTCACTCCTGAGGCAACTCTGTTAATTTCAAGGGAGATAATTGTGAGTTTGTCTAATGAAGATTTGCTTAACATCAGTGAATGAAACTTAAATATTTCCACAATTATAAGTGCTGTTACCTTTTAAAAAATATTTTGAATGATGCAGAAAAATCTTAACATATTTGGAAGAAAAACCCACATATAAGTAACATATGTCCACATCCTTTCCAATCCTTCTATACTCTTTAATTTTTGTTTACATTAATTTGCATCAGACTTTAGGATTAGTCTTGTAGCCTGTAACTATGTTTCTCATTAATCAGTCTAAGAGCATGGCCTGTGAGCACTGGACCACAAGCTTCTCTGCTGCTTTAATTCTTCCTCGCTTTTTGTCTCTTTGAGCTTGCAGAAAGCAAGGTCAGGCATTGTCCACTGCAGACTGTTTGGGCCAGACCACCCCACTCTGAGAGGAGAAGAGACACTGGCTTCAGGACCAGAGGAAAGAGTCCCTTGTCCATTTTGTATATTAGTACATGTGGTGTTTGTGGTCACGGAGAACCACACTGGGTAGAAGACTGGTTCTCATTAACAAAGCCCAGTTTAGTGCAGCCATGATGTTAAATAAACCTAAATTTAAAGTTCAGCAAAGTCAGAGTTTTACTCTGGGTGATAAGGTGTTCAGGAATGTCCACAAACATTTCGTCTCCGTCATCAGATAGATTGTTCCACAGCGCCTCTTGCCAACTGCAAAGGTGGAAGAAGCTGGTTCCCAGGACTCAGTACAGAAATGCAGTTTCATTCAGCATTTGTGAAACTGGAAATAATATAAAGATAAGATCTAAAGAAGATCTTGGGATGCCTTCTTGTTAATTTGATAAAACACTCATTCACTTCAGTGAGAATGTTCTTTGAGTACTACCTACTGTTTTTTACCATTTGTATTTGAAGCTGAGTGGCTTTTTTGATGCGGATCACTTCAGCATCATTTTTTATCACACTGCTTTTTTGAATGGCTTCCTTGTGTGCCTGTTGACTTATATTTTGGAGGTTTTTCCCACTCCTTTTACTCTGGAGACGGACTGGAAGAGTACTTTAGAGATCATCTACATCCAACCCCTCCCATGGACCCTCCAGTTGCTGTTTATTATATTTAGGACAGGGAATCAGAACTAGAGACCTGAAATGCAGAATATCATAAAACATAAGAAGTTAGCTCTTCTGTATTTTAATTCTTTTTGCACAATTTTTCAATGATTTTTTCTACATTATATTCTTCTAATAAAAATTATGTATATGAAATGGTCATGGACAAGTTACAGAAAAATGAACCCTTTTATGATGTCAGAAGACTCAGAAGAACGTTTTCATTTATTTTAATTATTTTTAATTCAATTATTTTAATTTTTATTTTTCAGTGCTTGAAGTAGCTCTAAAAATTTGGAACATATTTTCCAGTTTGCCTTCTTTTTTCTTTCTGTTAAAGAATTTTGATGGGCTAATAAAGTTTGAGATCACAGTTATTTATTTGGCTTTCTGAGAGTGATTGTCCTTTGTTTAAAAAGAAATCTTAACTGATGACAGAATACATACCTACAATATGTTCTCAGTCTGTTCACACATAACAGTGTGTACATCCTGGAGAAATGTAAATGACAGAACCTCTGTTTCAGTGAAGTAATTACTGTTTTCACGGAGACTGGGAAATGTAAAACTCCATAAAAATGATAATAGTTATTGCTACTATTATTTGCTTCCAAAGCACATATGGTATAGGTCCTTAGGTACTAAAAGAGAAAGTTGTTCAGATTAAGAGGCAAAATTTCCTTTTGCTCTTTATTGACTATCCTTAAATTAATATGTGCATTAGTAGATATTTGCTTAGGTATTGGCTGAAAGGGGAGGATGGATAGGATCAAGGGTGGAATTAAGATTCTATTTCTCAGCTGGTGGAATTAAGATTCTATTTCTTAGCTAATATAACTGAGGTGGTTCAGATCAGCAAATCTGTATTCACTTCAAAAGAATTGAGATTGCAAAAAAATTGTCTCAGAAAAGTACCTTCCTCTTTCAGTTGATCTGCTACTTAGATCACTTATGAACTTTTCCTAGGAAATTTTGTTTGCTGTTCAAAAAAAAATTGTGAGCTTTGGTGAATGCTATATTTTATCTTTTCTTCTGTACAACTTTGTAGTTATTCTGGTCATCTAATAGTTTGTCTAAATCAGTCATCTAGTGGTGAGTGGAAATGTAGATAGGTAATGTATTTCAGGATTGTATTTCTACTGTACTAATGGAAACAAATGAGCCCTCTCGCATTTGGTCAATGAGGTACAAAGTTTTTTAATAAACTACTGTTTGCCACTCTGTACCAAAACACTTTTCCTGTCTTTGCTCTGTTTATTTTTGCCTCTAATTTTGTGACATTGATCTCAGAGGTGTGTAGCCCTTAAGATCATCGAGTCCAACTGCAAGCCTTACAGTGCAAAGTTAACTACTAAACCATCGCCCTGATTTTAATTTCATTTTGCCCACTGCCTTCCTTGAGAGACATACCTTCTAGAACTGCTGTCATTCACTACTGTTACGTATACAAAATGATGTCAAAGCTGCCATAAAAGCTGCAGCTCTGTGGAGGTTAAAACCAGCAATAGCCATACTTTTGTCATGGGATATGCTTAATCTTTTAATCTAACACATCATCTATGAAAAAATATTTTAATTTCCCACTGGAAAAACGATTGCAATAGTTTTCTATTGGTCATGCTGGTAACCTCTCCTTTCAATGATAAAGATGGTTAAAGGTAGGTGTAACAACTGCTATAGAAATTCTGTAAAATTTAATCAGATTTGACACAAAACTCTATTGCTTTACTGAACAAAATGAAACTATAGACATGATGGTTTCAGCATGATCGTGACATGGAGTTTTATGCCTCTATCTCACCCCAAATAAAAAGCTGTCAAATATTTTCCTGTGTCTGGGCAATTCTCAGACACAGATGAGAGCAAACTGGCTAAGTCTCATACAATTCAGACTTAAATGATTATTGTGGGATGTGGAAAGCAACAGGAGGCTTTGGATGAGGTTATATCATCTCCTCTGCTTTGAGTGTATGTGCCTGGTTTTTGTTCATAAAGTTCTTAACATAGGGATATGATTAGATTTGCAGTTGCTTCTAGATGATCAAACAGTACAATAGCACTAAGCCTTCTTGCTCCACCTGCATCTGGTTAAGAGCTTGTGTGATTTCCTCTCTGAGCAGAGTCCTCCTCTGGTGACTTATAATTTTACCACCATAATGGTGGAGTACAGCAAAAAATAGGAGGACATCTTAAATTCATGCTGAGGATATAAGTGACAGAATACAGCTGCCCATATGACAGAAAGGAGTAATTTATAGTGAGCACAGTGATGTTTGCATGTAAGGATATATATTGATGACCATTTGGCTTCTTTGTGAAATTCTGAGGTCCATTTTGACTCAAAAAATTGTCCAGGTAACCTGGCAATGATCCATATGGGACACATTTTCTCTCAGTTCAATGTGCAACCAAATGAAAGACAGAAGTATAGTCTGGAGTTCAAGAATAATTTTCTCTGGATTGTCCTGAAATAATTTGATTTTTTTTCAGTTTTGCAATAATAAGGATTGCAACACATGCAATAATTTAAAGCACTGGTACTGATTTTGTCTGGGATAGAGATAATTTTTTTTCCTAGGAGCTTATATGGTGCTATGTTTGAACACAGAGATGGTTTAGCTGTTGTTGAACAGTGTTTACGCAGAGTCAAGAGCTTTGCTGCCTCTCATCCCACCCCACCAGTGAGCAGGTTGGGTGCGCACACAGAGTTGGGAGAGGGCACCGCCAGGACAGCCAAATGGCCAAAGGATGTTGTTCTTCATCCCATACCATACGGTGCCATGTTCATTGTGTAATACTGGGAGAAGAAGGAAAGGCAGAATGTCCAGAGTGATGGCATTTGTTTTCCCACGTCACTGTTGGGTGTGGTGGATCCCTGCATTCCTGGAGGTGGCTGAACTCATAGGAAGTGGTGAATCAATTCCTTCTTTTGCTTTGCCTCTAGCTGTCTGTAAAAGCAGCTGTTGCTTTACCTATTAAACTTTATTTCAACCCACAAATTTTCTCACTTTTATCCTGATTCTTTTCCAGTCCTAGCAGAGGGGAGTGAGTGATCAGTTCTGTGGGGCTGAGCTGTCAGCTGGAATGAAATCATGACAGGACTTCATGTATGATAGTAAATGTGTCACTTCCCTGCCTTCTTAAGTGTGTTCACACTGTTTTGACCTGTACTACCTTATTGAGAGTGAATATAGCAGAATACAATAAAGTCACTTATTAGCAATTTCTTTTGCTTTTAGGTCTGAGTGAAACTCTGCTGTTTCCACATTATTGTCTTCCTCTAGCTCCCTTTGTCTATGTTTAAGATTTACTTAATATTGAAAAATGCTAGATTTCTTAATAGTACCTACACATTTGATATCAACAGATGAATCTACGCTTGAGTCAGAGGAAGAAGGGTATTGAAAGGTAGATGTAGGCTCATCAAATGGTGCAAACCAATGGCAAATTTAGCCACATATTAATCCTAACATTGTGAGTTTTATATTATATAACTACAAGCTTAAAAGACGTAGATGATCCTTAGACTTAATTGAATTCACAAATGTGCCTTAGGAGATGTCCCTTAAACTTTGTATACTGAGTAAAGCTTAGATGTTGATTTTATTTCTATGGAGTTTCCCAGTCTTAGAAAAGTCGTATGTCTACTTTTACGTAGTCTGAAGTCCAGTGACTGTGGTAAGCTGCAGCATACTCAGCTAAAGGTTAGCTAAAATATAGATTTTTTTTAATAATTTGGTCTCTGTATTGCAGCTAAACTGTGGGTCTATCTTCTCTTTTGTCTTTTTCAAAAAGATAAAACCTGTTTAATTGCTGCTTTGGAGCATCCCAATAGCTTGCTGTACACCAATCAAATTTGTGCTCTCTTTGGAAATTATGTTACCTCAAATGCTTACTCTGGGTTCTTCATTCATTATATTGGAGACAAGTATGGATCTTCTATATTTGAGTTCAACAATGAAACTGCAGGCACATGGAGAAATTTCATGCACATGGAAATATCTAATATGAGGGCAACTTGTACTTTATCTCTCACTCTTCTTTTGGGTATAGATAATTTGTATTTACTTTGCTCACCAATTCAATACAATTTTAAGTCCATCGCATTTTGTGCTGTTGGTTTCGCTTCTGTATTCTCATTAATGTGATGTTAAAATTGTGTTGAGATGATATTTCTTCTTTTTTTAAATGATTACTTAAGACTTTTCAGGAGTTTATTCTATTTTTATTCGCCATTTCATACAGAAAGCTAAACTGAACTTTTCTGCTTAGTAGAGCATAAAAATTGGCTGATTCTACCATTTTCCCCACTGGTTATCACTAAGTCAGTCTGAAGATGCTACTTTAGCATTGAAAATTGCAATTTGGGACAAAAAAAATTAATCCTTGAAGGGTTTTGTGAGAATTGCCTTTGATAACAAAGTATTTTTGGAAGTTTTGATTAATTAAGCAGAAATACAATGAAGTGGTGTTTATAGGAGGTATCAGAAGTGAGCCATCCAAACCAGTAATGAATGCAGTGGTTTTATGGCTTTGTTTTGGTTTGAATTGGAGGGGGGTTGGGTGGTTTTTATTTTGGGGTGGTTTTTTTCTTTGTGTTTTTGTTGTGTTTTGGTGTTTGGGTTTGTTTGGGTTTTTTTTCCCATGCAGGGAACAGACACCTGAGAACTGGCTGCTGATTTATTCATTTTAAAGAATAATAAGAATCATGTATCAGGTACTGGAAATAAGAAATGTGCTCCAGTTGAAAATATGAGTCTGTTAATTCACATAAGTATTACTGCTTAGACAAAAGGTTTTCTTTATGTTGGATAGAAGATGTTTTTATTTTCATAATTTCTTGGCAAAGAGTTTAATTGTAATCTCACCAGATGGGTGGTCTCAGTTGAGTTTAAACTAAGTAACCTCCAAGCAACAGCTTCTGAATTTCTCATTGGGAAAATTCCATTTATAGGCCCTATAGGAAGTTGCTTTCCACAAATAACATAGTGGTTATAGAAGGAAACTCCTCCCTCAGGGTCTAGAAAGTTAGTAAGACTAGAATTACTCAGGACACCTTAATAATACTAAACTTCATTTGCATCTACTGCACTGAAATATTTAGGGTAATTTGCAAAACAGAATTTCTATTTACCTTCTTCTTGTAATCTCTCTATCTAGTTTAGCTGCAGAGCAGATATTTCAGTGATCTTAATTCCTTCTGTAGTGGATCAATACTGGTCAAAAACATCACATCCTTTATATCCTGCTAGCATAGTAAAGTTCGCTTCTTAGACTTTTGGAATAGCTATGCTTTCATATGAAAAAGGCCAGTATTTAATTATTTTAGGGAGCATAAGTTTCAAATGAACTAAAGCAACATTATCTACACATTTGAACAACCTTAGATGTGTAACCAGCTGCCTGGCTACACAGACATAATGAATTCTTCCACACTAAATCATAGTACCAAGAACAGAATCTAGTTCTTTATGATAGCCAGTGGATTTGTGACTTCCTTGGAATAGTTGGAGCTGTAAACCATTGAATGGATAAATGATGCATAACAGTAGTTTCTTCATCTGTGGCAGATGCAATAATGGTCTGGGCTTATTTTTCAGGTAAGGTAAGTGAAAACTTTGTCCATTCTTCTTATCCCAGAAATCTTACATTTTGAACTTTTGTGCTAGAAGTACCATGTACTCTCTGCTTCTAAAAAACTTTAAAAATATGTCTGCAACAAATATAACAAAAAATATAAAACTCACCTTGTTTATTTTCTTTGATAATATTAAGATCATTCTTATTTTCAGCTTTTCTTAGCATGTTATGCATATTATTTATATTATATCAGGAGACTAAAATTCCTTTAGAAATTTCTTTAGCAGAACCCTTTTGCAAAGTTTATAATGCTTACTATGTTAAATTTCTTCCGCTACTGTGAAAAGAGCCAGTTGTATTGCCAAGTTTGGAACTAGGACTTGAGCAAAGAGTTTTCAGTTTTCATTGGTTATTACCTTTGAGTTACTTGCTTTTATATAATATTTCTCTTGAAATTATCAAAAATTGAAAATTATTTGCAGATGTTGTTTTGTAGAGTACTGAAGGCTGCATTTTGGGGTTTGTTTGGGTTTTTCTGATTTGTAGTTTTTTGGTTGTTTGGTTGGTTGGTTTGGTTTCTGTTTGTTTTTTGTTTTGGTTTGTGTTGTTTTGTTTTGTTTTGTTTTGTTTGTTTGGGCGTTGTGTGGTTTTTTTTTGTTTTGGGGGTTTTTTTGTTTGTTTTTTTGGGGGTTTTGTTACATTAAATTAAAGGTGTTTTATAGGTTGAAGAGGTTTCAATTTTTTAGGCAACCTGGAAGGTCTTCCCTGTTACCAGACATAAATTCACACCTGCTTCCATCCTGACTCCATAAAGAGGCAAGGTCTTGATGTAGAACGACCTCTTCCCCATGCCTAGGGAAAGAAAACCCAGGAAGGGGATCTGGGCAGATTTAGACAAAGTCTGGGTTGTCATGGTATCCTTTTTCAATAGTCTTAATCCTTGCAGCTAGATTTAACATAAATAAATTCTAATATTTGCTTTAAAATTGACAATTATCTGTCACTGACCTTATTTGTTGCATTGGGTACATAGTGTAAGGAGAAAGGTAGGTTAAATTTAATTTAACTTTAAATGGCTGTTGACATTAAAGCCTGTCACACACTGACTGTTCTACAGGCAGGAGATACCAATAGGAGTATCATTCCATTATGTTTTCCCTCCCTTGTCTGCACATAGAGACTAGCTTAGATAGTTCCAATATACATTGAAAAAAAAAAGTAAAATTATGGTAAGAAACGGACACCTTATAGTAGAGAATGGTAGAGTACTTAAAATACTAGAGTAGCATCATCTGCTGCTCTCTGTATTTAGCTAATGCCTGTGAATCCAAATAATGAGTTATGACCCTTTGGGCTATAAGGTGTGAGGTAGAGCTATAGTATTTTCTTGCTTCAGTTGAGATGGCAGTCTATGTACTGAATGCAGGATTAAAACAGACCACTGCAATGAGATCATGAGACAAACATTGCTTAGCAGTATAGCCTATGTTTTAGTGCACCAATTGCTTAGGGGTTTTCATTTCTTTTATGCATCATAGCCAATAACAGTTTTAGGAAGAAAATTGATGGTGGATTACAAGATAGCTCTAGGGGGCTTTTAAAGGAGATCCTCCCAGGCATGAAAGGTAGTATAAGAGTAAGTCTGAAATTGCTTGCTGAAAAATGCAGCAAGAGTGATGAAAGAAGGCAGGCTTGGGCTCATAGAAAACAGAAGTGCAGGTACATAGTGTGAAGAGTGGCCATTAGGGTACCTGCTAATAAAGACAAATAGTGTGTATTTGATGAAATAGAAGAATCAGTGGAAGGGCATAAAGGGAAAAGAAGTGAGCTAGGAAAATATTCCTTATAGTAGCATTCTGAATAGATTTGCATGAGGCAAGATCATCTCTCAAAGCTGAAAAATAAGACTTTCCAATAAGCAAGATATGAGATGATGAGGATCTAGGGAGAGATTTAACTGCATAGACAGAGAGGAGTATGGTATCTTATAGCTATTATGTAGAATGAATCAACAAAAATTAGATGTAGCTGGGTTATGAGGCTCAGGAGAGCAGGCTGAGTCAAAGATGATGCCTAGGTTATGGTCCTTAATCTTATACTGAGCCTGATAGGTTCTTTAACATTAAATTTGTTGTTCATCATACGTTTTAGAGTAATTGTGTAAGAACATTTCAGTAGAATAAGGAAAGGATCTTTTTCAAAGTAGAAAGGGAAAATTGCCTAGATATGTGAGGAGAGTAGGGGAAAATCTCCTAAAATACCTGCCCTAAGTAACATATGTAATCAGCTCCCACCATTTGTGACAATGGAGTTCTTGGAGAACTAAGTTAAAGGAAAAAGCAGGAACAATAATTCAACTTCACAAGCTCAGCTCAGCAGCATGAGGCTGAACTAGAGATCTTTGTTCCCTGACATGGTCTCTACCATTGACATTTTATTCATTCCCTCTTCACAGTGTGCCTACCTGTCCTGTTTAGCACCTTCACACCCAGCCTGAGGGGGCATGGCTGCTAATGGGCCATCAGCGGTTCAACAATACCCCATGACTCAGAGTTAATCACCCATTGTGTGAGTCCCCACCCTGGGGGGAGGGACTGGGTGCTCCCTGAAGGTACATAAGCGGCAGTAAGAAGACCTTGGGGGCTACTCATCAGATCCAGAGGAACAGCAGGACCTTGACAGGAGGAAACCACCACTCCCAACCAGACCACAGCCATCATCTGTACCAACAGGTTCTTCACTTCCTTTTGCTTTAGACTTGGGGGAACCACATGGGTCTCAGCACAAGGGCTAACAAACCCCTTTGGGCTTGTGCCCCAGGACACTGGGTTATACTGCTGGGTTTTGGTGAGTTGAAAGCAGTTTTTCTCTTTGTGTCAGTGTATTTATTGTAATACCTTTCATTAAATTGTCACTCTGACTTATAATCTCTCTTGTGGTGGGTCCATTTCTCCTGCTGGTTTACCTTTAAACCAGCACACTACCCAACCCAAGCTGGGAAGCAGCTTACCTGTACTCAAGCATCAGTTCATCTGGGTCTCCTGGATCCTGAAATACACAGCATCATACAGAAACTTCTGTGCTTGCTTTTTACACTGACAATTTGGAATGTCTGTGCCATAATATGGTTGCTGCAGGTCACTTTACTGGAAGGCTGACTGAAGTTGTCATTTATGAGGTAAGACAATTGTAATTATGGAAAAAAATGAATATAGTTCTTTTTACATATGAGCAAACTCTGCCTTTTTATTTTTTACCAATTCTTTTCTGTCACAGTTTCATTTCTTGCATTTTGTTTTTATCTGTACTGTATTCCTCGTTAATTTGGGTTATCTTGTCAACATGCATCTTTATACTAGGAGCCATGGATCCTCCTCAGTGTGCAGAAATGGAAAAGGAATTCTTTTTTGTTATAAATCTGGCAATGTCTACACCTACTTTTCAGATTGGGAAATTGTAAAACTCTGTTGCTGTTTGGGATTACATGTCTCTTTATCTCTAAATATTAAACTTAATTAAGCTAGGAGATAAAATGTCTAGGTAGAACTTTCTTAGGCATTTTATTTATTTATTTACTCGCTAAAATTTTCTAGGGAGCAAATACCTAGCTATAAGTACCTGTTAAAAACCATGTGCCAGGTACAGATACTTGGTCTAAAGGAGATTTTGAGTCAATAACATAATTCTCATCAGTGGAAACCATTAAATGAGCAAGTGATTTCGACTTTACATAGCCTTTTCGAAAAAAATACAAAACCACCAAAACTAAAAAACAAAACCAAACTTGAACTTGTTAACTTTTCCCTTATTCTTGCTGAGCAAAGAAATTATTTTTGCTTCAGAAACAAGAAAATACTTGTTTTCTATGTGGTAGTGGGTTTATCCTGTCAAGCACCTAAAAATCACACAGCCACTCCCTTACTCCTCTCTGCTCCATCTGGACAAGGCAAGTGAGCAGGGAGACTAAAAGTGAGAAAAATCGTGGGTCAAGATGAAGACAGTTTAAGGGGTGGAGAAAAGAGGAAAAAAACCCCAAACCAAAATCGAACAAGTGATGCAAAGGTAATCCGTCACCACCTCCCACAAGTATGTCACCTCCCACAAGTATTGTCTCTGAGCAATGGTTACATACCCCCTGTTTTTACTTTTGGACATAATGTTATGTTTCTTTCTATGTCTTTTTGGTCAGTTTGGGTCAACTGCCAAGGTTCTTTCTCCTCCCAACTTCTTTTGCATCCTCAGCCTACCCATTGCAGGGAGCAGATTGGAAAAGAATCAAAAACCAAAACTGAAAAAACACCTTAATGTTGTCCAGGCAGTGCTCAGAAATAGCCAAAACACTGGTGTTATCAACACTGTTTTAGTGACAAATCCAAACCACAATACTGTACTGGCTATTATGAAGAAAATCAATTCCATCCCAGCCAGATCCATAGAGTGAATATGTTTATACATGCATTAAGTTATATATATTTTCATACTTTTATACAGCTCTTCCACAAACACTTGTGGTCAGCTGTATTAACTGAACAAGGGAGAGACACATATTCAAGTATTTCCCTTTCTTTTCTCTAAACTTTGCCCTTTCTTCTTTCCTTGCCCCCTCCCCCCACACTCCCCT